>JAIOJX010000026.1:22010538-22570538 GCA_022376925.1 Tragulus kanchil | reverse complement strand
TGATTCTGTTATTTTCTAGTTTCTATCATCTCTTCTTTGACCCACGATTTATGAAGACGTTATACTGTCTCTCTGTTTTTGGTCTAAACATGGGATTTAAAAAAATAAAAAAAGAAAACATTTAAAGAATTGATTTAGTACTTAATTTTATGTTGATCAAATGATACGGTTTATAAAGTACTCCAAATATCAATTCCTTAGTAAATGTGGGGACTTTGTGATTAAGTGTGCACTTAGCATAGTTGAAGCTTGCTAAAAAAAGAAGCTGTATTCTCACATTACTGGAGTAGGATGGTTTTAAATAAGGATTTTTGATTATATTTTTAATCTTATAAATTTGCTACTTTTTTCTTATGAAATGAATCAGTTACTGAGAGATTTATTTCAATTTTTCAGTATGTTGTTGGATTTGTAATTTTCTGCTAAACCTGTCAATGCTTGCTTTGTCCAATTAAAGATTATGTAAATTAACAAATACAAGGTCAGAATTCTCATGTCTTCCTGAGTATTTTTTTCCTTTTATCAACTGTTGTTTTCTCAAAATAAAGACATATTTTGCTGATATTAGTATTGCTCAGCAATTTATTGGTATTTTACTTGAGTATTTTTTCCATGTTTTTACTTTAAACTTTCTTTGTCCTTATGTTTTAAGTATGTTTCATAACTAGCAAATAGATTTTGTTTTAATACATAATTTAAGCATTATTTTAACTAGAAAGTTTAATCAATTTATTTTGTTTACTGATAGTTTTGTAACTAATATTATAGCTATTTCATTCTGAGCTATTCTCCCTGAAATTTCTGATTGCTCCTCTTTTTCTCTTGTTTGGTGTTATACTAGGTTGATTAAAATTTTTATACTTATTCTATAACTTCTACTTTGGGCATTATACATCTCAGTTTTGCTTTTTTGATGGTGACACTTGAGCTTTCAAGAGATATACTTCATTTCAAAATGTATAAAGTTGATCAGTAATTTCCAACTTCAGTCAGAAAAAAATACAAGAACTTTGAAACCTGTTACTTGAAGTTCTGAACATTCACCCCTTTCAGTTTTCTGGTTCTTCCCATTTCCCTTCCTCTGTGTTTCCATAGTTATTTCTTATTCAGTATGTCCAATCTGAGTCACTTCCTTTTTTATTCTATTTTCTAATTTATGTTGGTTTTTTATTCAGGATTTGTTTTTTTGTTTTGTTTTGTTTTTCTCCTTGGAGCATATATTTTATTAGTTTTTGCAGTGTATTGATTTTTAACACAGACTTTGTTTATTTGAAAAAAGAGCAACTTTATTTTAGTAATCTTCATCTATTCATAATCACTTTGTAGGCACTATTTTTATTTCTGTTATTGTAAAGTGAAGTCTTTTAGTCCACTTGTCATTTCTTTGTGGATACTTTTGCCTCCTTCTCTTGTATGTTGTAGTTTCATTACAGAGTTACTTGATCTAGATTTATTTTCATTCATTCTTCTTGGGATTTAGTGTAATTTTTACATATGCAGAGGGAAAATCCAGAAATGAGTTGTCATAAGAGTGAACTCTGCGATTGAATATGACGTCCTTGCCTCATCTTCACATAGTAAAACCTAATTGTTCTGTATTTATTGCTAATGAACTGCTTTTACCTTAAAATTAATATTAGAGTCGTTACTTTTGCTTTAGCCACAAAGAGGAAAGTTGTTGCAAGTTAGGAATGGCAGAAAAGAAATTTAAGAGCTAAGACTGGATCTGTGGCATCCATGAGCCTGAAGAGAAAGATCATGGTCTAAGGTAGCTTTGTCAAACTGAGACATATACTCAGACCCCGAACAAAGACTACTTGATCATCATTCCTTTTTTGAAAGGTTTACTGATAGTTTTGTAACTAATATTATAGCTATTTCATTCTGAGCTATTCTCCCTGAAATTTCTGATTGCTCCTCTTTTTCTCTTGTTTGGTGTTATACTAGGTTGATTAAAATTTTTATACTTATTCTATAACTTCTACTTTGGGCATTATACATCTCAGTTTTGCTTTTTTGATGGTGACACTTGAGCTTTCAAGAGATATACTTCATTTCAAAATGTATAAAGTTGATCAGTAATTTCCAACTTCAGTCAGAAAAAAATACAAGAACTTTGAAACCTGTTACTTGAAGTTCTGAACATTCACCCCTTTCAGTTTTCTGGTTCTTCCCATTTCCCTTCCTCTGTGTTTCCATAGTTATTTCTTATTCAGTATGTCCAATCTGAGTCACTTCCTTTTTTATTCTATTTTCTAATTTATGTTGGTTTTTTATTCAGGATTTGTTTTTTTGTTTTGTTTTGTTTTTCTCCTTGGAGCATATATTTTATTAGTTTTTGCAGTGTATTGATTTTTAACACAGACTTTGTTTATTTGAAAAAAGAGCAACTTTATTTTAGTAATCTTCATCTATTCATAATCACTTTGTAGGCACTATTTTTATTTCTGTTATTGTAAAGTGAAGTCTTTTAGTCCACTTGTCATTTCTTTGTGGATACTTTTGCCTCCTTCTCTTGTATGTTGTAGTTTCATTACAGAGTTACTTGATCTAGATTTATTTTCATTCATTCTTCTTGGGATTTAGTGTAATTTTTACATATGCAGAGGGAAAATCCAGAAATGAGTTGTCATAAGAGTGAACTCTGCGATTGAATATGACGTCCTTGCCTCATCTTCACATAGTAAAACCTAATTGTTCTGTATTTATTGCTAATGAACTGCTTTTACCTTAAAATTAATATTAGAGTCGTTACTTTTGCTTTAGCCACAAAGAGGAAAGTTGTTGCAAGTTAGGAATGGCAGAAAAGAAATTTAAGAGCTAAGACTGGATCTGTGGCATCCATGAGCCTGAAGAGAAAGATCATGGTCTAAGGTAGCTTTGTCAAACTGAGACATATACTCAGACCCCGAACAAAGACTACTTGATCATCATTCCTCTTAGATGGGGCACAATCCATTATGATTTGCTCAGAACAAGCTGAAGGGACAACCCATCCTTACTCAATCAGGAACTTCCTTCATGGAGCTTCTGCTTGCTAGAGAAGAAAGTCAAGATATGCTCAATTTCATGCTTGATCAAGACACAACTCTGACTCTTTTTACTTTAGAACAAAAGCACTTTTTGCTTGTAGCTATCAAGGACTGCCCTTATTTCTGATCCTGACTCCTTTTGGGGCTAAAACTGTTTGCACAGAAGCACCCAGCATTCCTCACTGGTAAGGTCATTACTTCTTTTCTTTAGAAAAGTTGGAATACCTTTTATAACCTAATTTTATCATGCTTCTGCTATGAGTGAATAAAAATTATATATGCAGTATGTATGTGCTAAGTTGCTTCAGTCATGCCCAACATTTTGCATTCCAATGGACTGTAGCCTGCCAGACTTCTCTGTCCATGAAATTTTCCAGGTAACAATACAGGAGTGGGTTGTCATGAAGTGGATCCTTTTTCATATCTGTAGGTTTCTTATCTGGGAATTCAATCAACAATGGACCAAATATTGTTTTTTGATTGCACAAATTGCCAAAATGCAAAATTTGAATTTACCACATATTGACAACTATACAGCATTTTCTTTGCATTTGTTGTATAAACAATCTAGATATGGTTTTAAAGTATATAAGAGGATAGTGGTGGCCACGATAGCAGAGTAGAAAGACCCTGAATTCACCTCCTCCTTTGTACACACTAAAATTACTACTATTTTATAGAGTAGCTATTGATCAACTAGAAGATTACAGATATAAAGAAAGAACCATAAGAGTAATGATGAAGACGTCCTTGCCTCAGCTTCACATAGTAAAACCTAATTGTTCTGTATTTATTGCTAATGAACTGCTTTTACCTTAAAATTAATATTAGAGTCGTTACTTTTGCTTTAGCCACAAAGAGGAAAGTTGTTGCAAGTTAGGAATGGCAGAAAAGAAATTTAAGAGCTAAGACTGGATCTGTGGCATCCATGAGCCTGAAGAGAAAGATCATGGTCTAAGGTAGCTTTGTCAAACTGAGACATATACTCAGACCCCGAACAAAGACTACTTGATCATCATTCCTCTTAGATGGGGCACAATCCATTATGATTTGCTCAGAACAAGCTGAAGGACAACCCATCCTTACTCAATCAGGAACTTCCTTCATGGAGCTTCTGCTTGCTAGAGAAGAAAGTCAAGATATGCTCAATTTCATGCTTGATCAAGACACAACTCTGACTCTTTTTACTTTAGAACAAAAGCACTTTTTGCTTGTAGCTATCAAGGACTGCCCTTATTTCTGATCCTGACTCCTTTTGGGGCTAAAACTGTTTGCACAGAAGCACCCAGCATTCCTCACTGGTAAGGTCATTACTTCTTTTCTTTAGAAAAGTTGGAATACCTTTTATAACCTAATTTTATCATGCTTCTGCTATGAGTGAATAAAAATTATATATGCAGTATGTATGTGCTAAGTTGCTTCAGTCATGCCCAACATTTTGCATTCCAATGGACTGTAGCCTGCCAGACTTCTCTGTCCATGAAATTTTCCAGGTAACAATACAGGAGTGGGTTGTCATGAAGTGGATCCTTTTTCATATCTGTAGGTTTCTTATCTGGGAATTCAATCAACAATGGACCAAATATTGTTTTTTGATTGCACAAATTGCCAAAATGCAAAATTTGAATTTACCACATATTGACAACTATACAGCATTTTCTTTGCATTTGTTGTATAAACAATCTAGATATGGTTTTAAAGTATATAAGAGGATAGTGGTGGCCACGATAGCAGAGTAGAAAGACCCTGAATTCACCTCCTCCTTTGTACACACTAAAATTACTACTATTTTATAGAGTAGCTATTGATGGGGAAGACCAGAATCTAGCAGGAAAGATCTTCTACCACCAAAGATATAAAGAAAGAACCATAAAGAGGTAGATAGGAGGGATGGAAACATAGCATAGTCAAGATCCATACCGCTAGGTGGGTGACCTGCAAATGGATATTGAAATACAGTTGCAGATTTTCTCCTCTAGGAGCAAGGGGTCTGAGCATCACATTAACTTTCCCATCCTGGGGTTCTGCATCAGGAAGATGAACCCCCAGAATATTTTTCTTTTAGGCCACTGGGGCTTACTTTTAGAAAACCCAGAGGCTCTGGAACTCCAGGCAAAGCAGTAATTTGAATGGGATCTGTTCAGATCCACCTGTTGATCTTGGAGAGCCTCTAGGAGAGGCAGAAGTCAACTGTAGCTCACTCTGGAAGACACAGACACTGATGACAGCCATATTGAGGAGATCATTCTACTACAAGGACACTTGTGTTGGTATGTGCCATTTTGGAGTCCTCCCTCTAGCTTACTAGTGCTGGGACCAGGCTTACCACCAACTGTTGGACCAGTACTGGGATGCTTCATGCCAAACAACTACCTGAGCAGGAACAGAGTTCTACCCACCAGCAAGCCAGTTGTGGTAAGGTTATCTGAGCCCACAACCATCCCAGGACTTGACCCTGTCTACCAGGGGACCCAATACTTGGCTCCACCTACCAATGGGTCTGCACCGGCTTCAGAACCCAGCCTCATCCACCAGTGACAAAGATATTTTTAAAAAGAAGAAAAAAGAAAACAATATGCAAATGTCACTGATGAACATAGATGCAAAAATCCTCAACAAAATATTAGCAAACCATATTAAACAATATATCAAAAGGATCGTACATCATGATAAAGTGGTATTCCTTCCACACGTACAAAGATGATTCAACAAACACAAATCAGTTAGCGTGATATACCAGATTAACAACTGAAGAATAAAAAACATATGCCATCTCAATAGATGCAGAAAAAGTATTTGACAAAATGCAATATCCTTTTATGATAAAGCTCTCAACAAAGTGGGTATAGAGTGAACATATCTCACCATATTAAAAGCCATATGTGATAAGCTCATAGTCAACATCACACTTAATGGTGAAAAACTGAAAGAATTTCTTTAAGATCAGGAACAAGACAAGGATGCCCACTCTCACCACATTTATTCAATGTAATATTTGAAGTCCTAGCACAGCAGTCAAATAAGAAAAAGAAGCAAAAGGAACCCATATTGTAAAGAAAGAAATAAAAATATCACTGTTTGTAGATGGCAAGATACCATACATAGCAAATTCTAAAGACCTCCCTGCTACTAGAACTCATCAAGAAATTCCTTAAATTTGTAGAATATGAAGTTAATATAATGAAATCAGTTTCAAGGGAAACTAAGGAAACAAACCCATTCATTACTGTAACAAAAAAAGTAACAACCTGGGAATAAACCTACCTAAGGAGGTAAAAGATCTGTACATAGAAAAGTATAAAATACTGATTAAATTAACTGAAAATGACACAAACATATGGAAAGATATATCACATTCATTGACTGGGAGAATTAATTTTGTTAAAATTATAATACTTCTCAAGGAAATCTGTAGATTATATGCAATCTCTATCAAAATACCTAAGCCATTTTTGTCACGGAAGTAGAATAAATAATTCCAAAATTTATATAGAAATACAAAAGACCCCAAATAACCAAAACAATCTTGAGAAAGAAGAGCAAAATCAGAGGTATCATACACCCTAATTTCAAACTATACTCCAAAGCTATAGTAACCAAAACAGGATGGTATTGAAAAGAAAAAAGCAGACACATAGGTCAGCGGAACAGAATGTGTGTGTGCTAGGTCGTTTCAATTGTGTCTGACTCTGTGCAACTATATGGACTATAGCCCACCAGGTTCCTCTGTCCGTGAAATTCTCCAGGAAAGAATACTGGAGTGGATTGCCCTCCTCCAGGGAATCTTCCTGACCAAGGGATTGAAACTGCATCACCTGTGGCTTCTGTGATGCAGGTAGATTCTTTATCCCTAGTGCCACCTGGGAAGCCCAATGGAACAGAACAGAAGACCCCCAAATGAACTTATACGAGCAATTAATCTCTGACAAAGACAGCAAGCAGCATATAAGATGGGGAAAGGACAGACTCTTAATTAAAAGTTTTGGGAAAACTGGACAGGCACATGCAAAAAAATCAAACTGGACTACACTTTCACGCTGTGAACAAAAATGCACTTAAATGGACTGAAGACAAATACAAGATTACAAAAATCATACTCAAAAAATAACACAGACAGGATGCTCAATGACGTTGGCCTTAACAATATATTTTTGGATATGCCTCCTCTGGCAAAGAAAACAAAAGCAAAAATAATAATGAAACTATATCAAATGTAAAAGCTCTTCTTCACACAATGAATGGAACTATCAACAAGACAAAAGGGCCATATACCGAATGGGAGAAGATATTTGCAAACAATATATCCAATAAGGATTTACATGAAATCAAAAAAAAAAAACTAAGAAACAAACCATTCATTACTGTAACAAAAAAAGTAACAACCTGGGAATAAACCTACCTAAGGAGGTAAAAGATCTGTACATAGAAAAGTATAAAATACTGATTAAATTAACTGAAAATGACACAAACATATGGAAAGATATATCACATTCATTGACTGGGAGAATTAATTTTGTTAAAATTATAATACTTCTCAAGGAAATCTGTAGATTATATGCAATCTCTATCAAAATACCTAAGCCATTTTTGTCACGGAAGTAGAATAAATAATTCCAAAATTTATATAGAAATACAAAAGACCCCAAATAACCAAAACAATCTTGAGAAAGAAGAGCAAAATCAGAGGTATCATACACCCTAATTTCAAACTATACTCCAAAGCTATAGTAACCAAAACAGGATGGTATTGAAAAGAAAAAAGCAGACACATAGGTCAGCGGAACAGAATGTGTGTGTGCTAGGTCGTTTCAATTGTGTCTGACTCTGTGCAACTATATGGACTATAGCCCACCAGGTTCCTCTGTCCGTGAAATTCTCCAGGAAAGAATACTGGAGTGGATTGCCCTCCTCCAGGGAATCTTCCTGACCAAGGGATTGAAACTGCATCACCTGTGGCTTCTGTGATGCAGGTAGATTCTTTATCCCTAGTGCCACCTGGGAAGCCCAATGGAACAGAACAGAAGACCCCCAAATGAACTTATACGAGCAATTAATCTCTGACAAAGACAGCAAGCAGCATATAAGATGGGGAAAGGACAGACTCTTAATTAAAAGTTTTGGGAAAACTGGACAGGCACATGCAAAAAAATCAAACTGGACTACACTTTCACGCTGTGAACAAAAATGCACTTAAATGGACTGAAGACAAATACAAGATTACAAAAATCATACTCAAAAAATAACACAGACAGGATGCTCAATGACGTTGGCCTTAACAATATATTTTTGGATATGCCTCCTCTGGCAAAGAAAACAAAAGCAAAAATAATAATGAAACTATATCAAATGTAAAAGCTCTTCTTCACACAATGAATGGAACTATCAACAAGACAAAAGGGCCATATACCGAATGGGAGAAGATATTTGCAAACAATATATCCAATAAGGATTTAATGCCCAAAATGTAAAAACTAAATCTCAGAAAAGGAAACAATCTGAGTACAAAGTGGGCAGAGTATCTAAATAAGCATTTTTTCCAAAAAATACATACAGATGGTCAGCAGACACATGAACAGATGCTCAACATTGTTCATCATTAGGGAAATACAAATCAAAACCACAATGAAATATTATTTCACCCCTGTCAGAATGGCCATTACCAAAAAGACAACTAATAAGAAGTGTTGGTGTTCTCAGGCACTAGTCCTCATTCAATGTCATTCACTGAGGGACTGTTTAGTATTTGTCTAGTAGGCCCTTGAAGCCTTGTAATAAATCACCTTTAAATGAAAGTAGGGAAGACAACCAAGTAAACAGGTTGCCCTAGGTACTTGAAGAGTACCTATCAGAATGCAAACATATTATTGTAATTTTAATCCTAAAAAAAGTATTTCCCCAAGTCTCATGTCCCATCCAGCTACTGTTTCCCTCTCATTACTTCTGTCACTCTATGGCAAAATTCTTGAAATTCTGTCTGTCTGTCTGTCTATCTATCTACCTACCTACCTATCCATATCTATACTTAGAGACATAGATAGATGCATATTTAAATAAAATTTCTTTTCCTCCCAGCCTGCAATTCACTCTTCATTATTTTCCTACCAGATTTCTTCTGCCTCCACTTAAAGAAAGTGCTGTTCTTAAGATCTCAGTAAGCACTCCCCTCTCCTCAAATCCTCTACTTCACTCAACATCATTTTACAGAGTTAAAGCCTTCATGAAACTCTCTCCTCTCTTGAATACTATGTCCACAGTGTTCTGAATCCTCTTCCATTTCAAAGGCTGTTTCTTCTTAGTCTCACAGAGAATTCCTCTTCTACCGTTTCATACTTATCTTTCATAGGGCCTGAGCCTACGCTCCTTTTTTTAAATAATTATTTTTATTTTGTTTTTTGCTTTTACAGAGTTTTGTTATGTATAATCCCAGATTAGTCATATGTATATCCCTGACCCCTCCTTCCTCTGCCCTCCTCCCAGCCCCCCCACCATCTCACCCCTCCAGGTCATCCTATAAGCCCCATGTAGGATCTCTTATTCCCACAGCACATTGACAATAGTTATCTCTTTTACATATGATGGTATAGGTTTCCATGTTACTCTTTCCATGACTGTCACCCACTGTTCACTCCCCATGATGTCTGTACATCTGTTCTCTATGTCTGTTCTTCCATCGCTTCTCTGCTTATGTTATCCTTACCATCTTACTAGATTCCATATATATATGTGAGTATACTGTACTTATCCTTCCTGTGCTTTTTTATATTCATTTTCTTCACTGTCTGTCTGACCACTCCCAGCATCTGACCACTTCCACTAACATTTATTCACATTCTTTTACTTGCTGATGATGCCCAAACATATGTCTCTTATTTATTATTCACCTGTAAGTTAAGTTTCTGAATAGACATATGCAAATGTCCACCCTCTGACTTCACCAAATACCTTAGCAACATTTGAGTTTAGACATCTACTGTGAACTATACATAGACTTTTCCCCTGCCTGTATCTCAAAGGAATTTCTCCCCAAACTCCTTTCCCAATTCAAGGAATTCTGTTTATACAGTTGCTCAAATCTGAAACTAGAGGTATGTATGTGCTTACTCTTCATCCTCTAGCTGAATGTCACCAATAATACTTTTGATTCCACCTCCAAAACATATCATGAAACTGTCTTTTAAATCTTAATTTATTATTTCTTAGCCCATTACTCTGTTTGGTATATAGCAACCATTATTCACTTTGTCTTCTGCCTGTTATTGCTTGGGCTGTCGTATATTCCATTGTGTGTTTATTGACTCAGCATAATTATTAATATTGCTTTTTCACACTGAAAAATGTTCCAGTGGATGATAAATTACATGCAGCCCTAATTACTCCTTCTATAAAATTCTCTATACAACACTTGATGAGAACTTTAGTATAAATTGGGCAATTTTACCACCCTGAGCAAAACCCTTCAATTGCACTCAGCGTGCTTAGAATAAATTTGATCCTCTATACTAGGGTCTCTAAATGACTATCTGGTTTGAATGGTGACTACATGTCCAGCCTCATCTCGTGTTTCAGTCCCTTGCTCATTCCCAATTGCAGTACCTGTTCTTCAGTGCCTGGAGCTCTCTTCTCCCTCAGAATCCTTTGCACAGACCTTTTCATGAGAAGTTTTCTCAGTGAGGCAAGTTCTCCTTATCAATCATAACTCATTGCAAATGCCTCCTCCTCAGAATGTCTTTGTCTTCTTTCTTATAGTAGAATCTTCTTTGTCGTTTGGTTTCTATCTTGGTCTTCCATTTTCCTTAATATATATGTTTTATTGATGTATATTTGACTCACAATGATCCACGTATACAGATAGGTGATTGAGTTATACATATATTATTTTTCAGATTATTTTTCATTATAGGCTATTATGAGATACTAAGTATAGTTCCCCACGTTACATGGTAAATCTTGCTGCTTGTGGCACACCTATTTTTTAAATTAGAAATCTAGTGTTCTATCTATACTTAGTCAAATCAGTAGAATCGAAATGTCATAAAATTTTTAGATACAAAAAAATTCATAAGTTTTCTAAAATATATATTATACATTTTATACTGTATATATATATATATATATATATATATATATATATATACTTTCCTAGTATGCTTAATAAAGCCTTGAGAAAAGCATAAAAAACAGATGGATAAATAGATGAATAAATTCTGGGTTTTTTAGTGAGGAGGCCATGGGTATTGCGGCGCTTTACAGTTATGGTACTTGATTAGTGATTGTAACTGGGTGATCGTTGTTGATTGGTGTTGTTGTTATCATAGAAATTATGTAAGCTTAATGAAATGGGAGCAGTGAATAGAAAATACAAAAAGGAAAAGTAGATAAAAGTCAAATACCATTATATACTCCAGTTCTTTTAAATATAGATGCTCATTAGAAACATATCTGGAGCTCTGAAGAAAAAAAATAATACTTGAACACTGTAGTTCTCAAAAAATTCCAAGATAATTCTGATATACATTTGGATTTTAAAAACTGATTACAAGGTTTTCCTTAAATGGTAGTTTTGGTGATATAAGAAATCTATAAATTTCTGTTGACCAATCATGGTACAATGGTATTAAGTGACTAATAGTTACACAATCACAACAGTGAAAAATATTTATCAGCTTTCACAATCAATAGTCAGACCAAAAGATTATTATAACTGCAAGCCATAATGTGAGCATGATTAACTTAACAGTGCAAAATAATCACATACAATTTGGGGAGTTAAGTAGAGCGATGTGATAGATAGAGGTGCAAACATGCACATGTATTCATAGCCTCCGCCAGGGTATGTCTTTTGATTGGTGCATTTAATCTATTTACATTTTGCAAATAGTTATTAATATATATGTGCAGCTTGCTCAGTCACTTCAGTCGTGCTCAACTCTGCAGCCCTCTGGAATGTGGCCTACCAGGCTTTCTGTCCATGGATTTCTCCCATGGAATACTGGAATGGGTTGCCATTTCCTCCTTCGGTGGATCTTCCTGACCCAGGGATTGAACTTGTGTCTCTTCTATATCTCTTGAACTGGCAGATGGGTTCTTTCCAACTATCTACCTTTCTATCTATCTATATGATTTTATCATGGGCTTCCCAGGTGGCATTAGTGGCAAAGAACCTGCCTGCCTGCCAATGCAAGAGATACAGAGATACAAGTATGACCCCTGCGTCAGGAAAATCCTTGAGAGAATGAAATAACAATCCACTTCATATTCTTGCCTAGAGAATTCCATGGACTGAAGAGCTTGTTGGGGTACAAATCATAGGTTTGCAAAAATTTGGACATGATTGAAGCAACTTGGCATGCATGCATGATTATATTACCATTTGCTTAATTGTTTTGGGTTTATTTTGTGTAGGTCTTTTCCTTCTCTGTTCTTCCTTCCTAGAGAAGTTCCTTTAGTATTCATTTGTTTGGTGGTGTTGAATTTTCTTAAGTTTTACTTATCTGGAAAACTTTTTATTTCTCCACCAAATCTGAATGAGAGTCCTTGCTGGGTTGAGTATTCTTGGTTGTAGTTTCTTCCCTTCAATCACTTTAAATATATATAAAAGCTCTTTTGGCCTGTAGAGTTTCTGTTGAGAAATCAGCTGATAGCCTTATGGGAGTTGTCTTGTATGAGAACTTGTCATTTTTCCCTTGCTGCTTTTAATATCCTGTTTGTCTTTAATTTTTGTCAGTTTGACTACTATGTGTCTTAGTGTGTTCCTCCTTGGATTTATCCTGCCTGAGACTCTCTGCACTTCCTGAACTTGGTTGACTATTTTCTTTCCCATTTTAGGGAAACTTTCAGTTATTATCTCATCAAATATCTCTCAGGTCCTTTCTTTCTTTCTTCTACTTCTGTGTGTTGGTCACTCAGTCATGTCTGACTCTTTGCAACCCCATTGACTATAGACCTCCAAGCCTCCTGAGTCCATGGAATTCTCTGTGCAGGAATATTGGAGAAGTCATTCCCTTCCCTAGGAGATCTTTTGACTAGGGACTCAAACTCAGGTCTCCAGCAGTGCAGGCAGATTCTTTACTGTCTGAGTCACCAGAGAAGACCCTTCTCCTTCTGAGACCCTTATAATGTGAATGTTGGTGTAGTTAATGTTGTCCCAGAGGTCTCTCAGGCTGTCCTCATTCTTTTCTATATTCTGTTCTGTGGCAGTGATTTCTACAATTCTATCTTCCAGGTCACTTATTCATTCTTCTTTCTGTTATTCTGCTATTTATTCCTTCTACTGTATTGTTCGTCTCTGTTTATTTGTTCTTTAGCTCATCTAAGTCTTTGGTAAACATTTCTTGGATCTTTTCCATTCTGTTTTGGAGATCCTGAATCATCCTCACTATTTTTTTTTTTAATTATTTTTTTCTTTTCCCCATCATGCCTCTTTTTTATTTATATTTATTTTCATCCATCTTTTTATTCTTTGGCATGTGTGGGCCTCCCATTGCAGTGGCCTCTCTCATTGCAGAGCACTGGCTCTGGGCACATGCTCTCCAGAGTGCCAGCTCCTAAATGGACACATCGGTCCACCCACTCTGCAACACATGGGATCTTCCTGGACCAGGTATCGAACCAGTGTCCCTTGCACTGCAAGGCAATCTCTTAACCCACTAGACCATCAGGGAAACCCCATCCTCACTATTATTATTTTGAATTTTTTTTCTAGAAAGTTACCTATCTCCACTTCATTTAGTTTTTCTGGGCCTTTGTATTCTCCCTTCATCTGGGACAAAACTGCCTGTTTTTTATCCTAATTAAGTTTCTATAATGCAGTTTTCATTCTAGCCACTGTGAGACTTTGGTCGTTCTTGCTCCTTCTGTCTACCCCTTAGTGGATGGGGCCAAGAAGCTTGTGTCAGCTTTCTGATGAGAGGGTCTAGGTGGAAAAACTGGGTCTTGTTCTAAAGGGTAAAGCCTTGCTCAGTAAAATGTTAATCCAACTTTCTGCTGATGGGTGGGGTTGTGCTCCCTCCCTGTTAGTCTTTGGCCTGTGGCAAGCCAGCCCCATTGTTTATGGGCTCTATGATATGGTTAGTAGTGAATTCCAACATGACTTTCACCAAGGGGAACTCTCCAGGACTGCTGCTGCCAGTGCCCCTGTCCCTTTGGTGAGCCTTTGCTGACCCATGACTTCACAGGAGACCCTCCAAAACTAGCATCTAGGTATGGTTTAGGTTCCTTTGGCATCACTGCTCCTTTGTCTGGGTCTTGGCAAATGAAAGTTTTTCATAACCACAATGGTGTGATTACTTATGTAGAGCCAGACAAGGAGTGTGAAGTCAAGTGGGTCTTAGAAAGCATCACTAAGAACAAAGCTAGTGGAAGTGATGAAATTCCAGCTGAGCTATTTCAAAATCTAAAAGATAAAGCTGTTAAAGTGCTGCATTCATATGCCAGCAAGACTGGAAAATTCAGCAGTGGTCACAGGACTGGAAAAGATCAGTGTTCATTCCAATACCGAAGAAGAGCAATGCCAAAGAATGTACAAGCTTCTCACAACTACATTCATTTCACATGCTAGCAAAGTAATTCTCAAAATCTTCCAAACTAGGCTACAGTAGTACATGAGTCTGAGTACAGAATAGATTTTAAAAAGGCAGAGAATTCCAGAAAAAAACCTACTTTAGTTTCATTTACTATGCTAAAGCCTTTGACTATATAGATCACAATGAACTGTAGAAAATTCTTAAAGAAATGGGAATGCCAGACCGCATTAGTTGCCTTTTGTTAAACCTGTATGTAATACAAGAACCAACAGTTAGAACTGGACATGGAGGGCTTCCCTGGTGGTCCAGTGGGTAAGGACACCATTTTGCAGTGCAAGGGGTGCTGGTTCGATCCCTGGCCTGTGAAGATCCCAAGTGCCACAGAGCGGCTGGACAGATATGTCTAATTACTGAGCCGGAGCTTTGAAGTGCATGTGCCCAGAGCCAGTGCTCTACAGCAAGAGAGGCTACTGTGATGGGAGGCCCACGCAGGCCAAAGAACAAAGATGGATGAAAATAGATAAATGAAAGACCAACAGAAGTGACCAAAGAAAAAAAGAAGAAGACTGAGCACAGAAGAACTGATGCTTCAAACTGTGGTGCTTGAGAGTTCCTTTAACTGAAAGATCAAACCGGTACATCCTAAAGGAACTCAAACCTGAATATTCATTAGAAGGACTGATGCTGAAGTTGAACCAACTGCTTCCAGTGCCCCTGTCCCTTTGGTGAGCCTTTGCTGACCCATGACTTCACAGGAGACCCTCCAAAACTAGCATCTAGGTATGGTTTAGGTTCCTTTGGCATCACTGCTCCTTTGTCTGGGTCTTGGCAAATGAAAGTTTTTCATAACCACAATGGTGTGATTACTTATGTAGAGCCAGACAAGGAGTGTGAAGTCAAGTGGGTCTTAGAAAGCATCACTAAGAACAAAGCTAGTGGAAGTGATGAAATTCCAGCTGAGCTATTTCAAAATCTAAAAGATAAAGCTGTTAAAGTGCTGCATTCATATGCCAGCAAGACTGGAAAATTCAGCAGTGGTCACAGGACTGGAAAAGATCAGTGTTCATTCCAATACCGAAGAAGAGCAATGCCAAAGAATGTACAAGCTTCTCACAACTACATTCATTTCACATGCTAGCAAAGTAATTCTCAAAATCTTCCAAACTAGGCTACAGTAGTACATGAGTCTGAGTACAGAATAGATTTTAAAAAGGCAGAGAATTCCAGAAAAAAACCTACTTTAGTTTCATTTACTATGCTAAAGCCTTTGACTATATAGATCACAATGAACTGTAGAAAATTCTTAAAGAAATGGGAATGCCAGACCGCATTAGTTGCCTTTTGTTAAACCTGTATGTAATACAAGAACCAACAGTTAGAACTGGACATGGAGGGCTTCCCTGGTGGTCCAGTGGGTAAGGACACCATTTTGCAGTGCAAGGGGTGCTGGTTCGATCCCTGGCCTGTGAAGATCCCAAGTGCCACAGAGCGGCTGGACAGATATGTCTAATTACTGAGCCGGAGCTTTGAAGTGCATGTGCCCAGAGCCAGTGCTCTACAGCAAGAGAGGCTACTGTGATGGGAGGCCCACACAGGCCAAAGAACAAAGATGGATGAAAATAGATAAATGAAAGACCAACAGAAGTGACCAAAGAAAAAAAGAAGAAGACTGAGCACAGAAGAACTGATGCTTCAAACTGTGGTGCTTGAGAGTTCCTTTAACTGAAAGATCAAACCGGTACATCCTAAAGGAACTCAAACCTGAATATTCATTAGAAGGACTGATGCTGAAGTTGAAGCTCCAATATTTTGGTTACCTGAGAGGAAGAGATGACTCATTGTAAAAGACCTTGATGCTGGAAAGAATTGAAGGCTAAAGGAGAAGGGGATGTCTGAGATAGTTTGATGGCATCACCAAGTGGGCATGAGTTTGAGCAAACTCTGGTAGATGGTGAAGGGCAGGGAAGCCTAGCGTGCTGCAGTTCATGGTTTTGCAAAGTCAGATATGACTCAGTGACTGAACTGGTGGTCCAGTGACTAAGACTCTGAGTTCCCAATACAGGGGACCTGGATACAATTCTTGGTTAGGGAACTACCTCCCACATACTGCAACTAAGTGTTCACCTGCCACAACTAAGACCTAACACAGCCAATTAAATAAATAAATATGAAAAAACACATATAAGTATTGTTCAGAGACATTCTCAGTAGGATCAGATGATTTGTTCAAGTGGACACAAACAGAAGGATGTTCCAATCAGACAGACAAAGTTTGTCCAGTCAGACAGACAATGTGGTCAAAGAAGAAAGGTATGAGAGTTTACAGGGAATTTGAGAAACAGGGACAGGATATGTGTTACTTTAATAATAGACAATGTCTATTAAACAAAAGCCTAGAGTATAAATGTCTTTATTACTCAGGCATCTGGACTTCATCCTACAGAGATAAGGAATATCTCTAAGGAATTTTGTATATACCCTGAAAATTAAAGTTAAAATTGACTTCCAACCAAAATTTTGCAGTGCAAGGTGCTGGTTCGATCCCTGGCCTGTGAAGATCCCAAGTGCCACAGAGCGGCTGGACAGATATGTCTAATTACTGAGCCGGAGCTTTGAAGTGCATGTGCCCAGAGCCAGTGCTCTACAGCAAGAGAGGCTACTGTGATGGGAGGCCCACGCAGGCCAAAGAACAAAGATGGATGAAAATAGATAAATGAAAGACCAACAGAAGTGACCAAAGAAAAAAAGAAGAAGACTGAGCACAGAAGAACTGATGCTTCAAACTGTGGTGCTTGAGAGTTCCTTTAACTGAAAGATCAAACCGGTACATCCTAAAGGAACTCAAACCTGAATATTCATTAGAAGGACTGATGCTGAAGTTGAAGCTCCAATATTTTGGTTACCTGAGAGGAAGAGATGACTCATTGTAAAAGACCTTGATGCTGGAAAGAATTGAAGGCTAAAGGAGAAGGGGATGTCTGAGATAGTTTGATGGCATCACCAAGTGGGCATGAGTTTGAGCAAACTCTGGTAGATGGTGAAGGGCAGGGAAGCCTAGCGTGCTGCAGTTCATGGTTTTGCAAAGTCAGATATGACTCAGTGACTGAACTGGTGGTCCAGTGACTAAGACTCTGAGTTCCCAATACAGGGGACCTGGATACAATTCTTGGTTAGGGAACTACCTCCCACATACTGCAACTAAGTGTTCACCTGCCACAACTAAGACCTAACACAGCCAATTAAATAAATAAATATGAAAAAACACATATAAGTATTGTTCAGAGACATTCTCAGTAGGATCAGATGATTTGTTCAAGTGGACACAAACAGAAGGATGTTCCAATCAGACAGACAAAGTTTGTCCAGTCAGACAGACAATGTGGTCAAAGAAGAAAGGTATGAGAGTTTACAGGGAATTTGAGAAACAGGGACAGGATATGTGTTACTTTAATAATAGACAATGTCTATTAAACAAAAGCCTAGAGTATAAATGTCTTTATTACTCAGGCATCTGGACTTCATCCTACAGAGATAAGGAATATCTCTAAGGAATTTTGTATATACCCTGAAAATTAAAGTTAAAATTGACTTCCAACCATTCCCACCAGAAAATGTGAACAAAAGTTAGAGACAAAGAAAATCACTAATCAAAGAACAAAACTCGATGGCAATAGACACTACCTGACTTCAAATTTTACTATTAAACAAGAGTTGTTAAGACACTGTGATTCATTGCATCACTTGGTGAAAAAAACACACAAATAGGACAATAGGACAAATAGAGACAGAAGTAGATCCACATAGATATAGTCAACTAATCTTTGAGAAAAGACCAAAGGCAATACAATGGAGATAATATAATCCTTTCAACAAATGGTGCTGTAGAAACTGGATGTTCACATGCAAGAAAATAAAAAAAGTTTGACAGACTTCTCATCTGTCACAAAAATTTACTCAAAATGGATCACAGGCTTAAATGTAAAATACAACTATAAAGTTCCTAGAAGATGACATAGGAGGAAATCTAGGTGACCTTAGGTTTGGTGATGACTTTTTAAATACAAGAAAAGCACAGTCATGAAAGAAAAAAACTGATAAACTGTACTTCAATAAGAATAAAACTTTCTGACCTGTGAAGCTATAGTTACTAAAATGAAAAGGCAAACAACAGACTGGGAAAAAGTATTTGAAAAATTTGTTTCTGATGAAAGACTGTCATATGAAATATACACTTAAAACTCAACAATAAGAAATCAAATATCCCAATCAAAAAGTGGGCCAGAGATCTTAACAGATGGCTCACCAGAGAAGATAAACAGATGGGAATCAGCATAAGAAAGTATCAGGGAAATGGAAATTTAAAGTAGATACTACTATATGAGATACATCTACTAGAAAGGCCAAAATGAGAAAACATGGGAAACATCAAATGCTGGTGAGCAACAAGAACTCTCATTTGATGTTGATGCAAATGCATAATGATGCAGCCACTTTGGAAGACAGTTAGTTGCAAAGCTAAGCATAGTCACCATGTGATCCATTAATTGCAATCTTTGGTATACACAAACGAGTTCAAAGCCTATGTCCACACGGTATCCTGTAAGCAAATTTGGTAACAGTTCTAAAACTTGGTAGCAACCAAAATGTCCACCAATAGGTAAATGGATAAATAAACTGGTACATCCACACAATGAAATATTGCTCAATAATAAAAAGAAATGAGGTATCAAGCCATGAAAAGACACAGGAAAATCTTAGATACATATTGGTAAATGAAATAAGTTAATCTCAAAAGGATACTTGGTTTAATGTCAACTATATGACATTCTTGAAAAGACAGAACTATAGGGATAACAAAAAGACAGAACTATAGGGATAACATTCAAGAGGATTTCCAGGTGGAGGGATGGAGAAATGAACAGGAAGAATACAGGTGATTTTTAGGGCAGTAAAATTATTCTTTGTTTTTTATTTGTTTGTGCTTAGTTGTTTTCTACTCTTTGCAACCCCATAGGGATTCTCCAGGCAAGAATACTGGAATAGTTTGGCATGTCCTCCTCCAGGGAATTTTCCCAACTCAGGGATCGGATTGAATCCAGGTCTTCGCATTGCAGGCAGATTATTTACTACCTCAGTCACCAAAGAAGCCTGGTGACTTTTTTATGCTATCATAAACTGTGGATACATGACATTATGAATTTTCAAACCCAATCTAGCTGTAAAACACAATGAATGAACCCTACTTGTAATAGATTTTAGTTAATTATATATCACTATCTGTTCTGTTCATCAGTCATAACAAATGTACCCAACTAAAACTTTCTGACCTGTGAAGCTATAGTTACTAAAATGAAAAGGCAAACAACAGACTGGGAAAAAGTATTTGAAAAATTTGTTTCTGATGAAAGACTGTCATATGAAATATACACTTAAAACTCAACAATAAGAAATCAAATATCCCAATCAAAAAGTGGGCCAGAGATCTTAACAGATGGCTCACCAGAGAAGATAAACAGATGGGAATCAGCATAAGAAAGTATCAGGGAAATGGAAATTTAAAGTAGATACTACTATATGAGATACATCTACTAGAAAGGCCAAAATGAGAAAACATGGGAAACATCAAATGCTGGTGAGCAACAAGAACTCTCATTTGATGTTGATGCAAATGCATAATGATGCAGCCACTTTGGAAGACAGTTAGTTGCAAAGCTAAGCATAGTCACCATGTGATCCATTAATTGCAATCTTTGGTATACACAAACGAGTTCAAAGCCTATGTCCACACGGTATCCTGTAAGCAAATTTGGTAACAGTTCTAAAACTTGGTAGCAACCAAAATGTCCACCAATAGGTAAATGGATAAATAAACTGGTACATCCACACAATGAAATATTGCTCAATAATAAAAAGAAATGAGGTATCAAGCCATGAAAAGACACAGGAAAATCTTAGATACATATTGGTAAATGAAATAAGTTAATCTCAAAAGGATACTTGGTTTAATGTCAACTATATGACATTCTTGAAAAGACAGAACTATAGGGATAACAAAAAGACAGAACTATAGGGATAACATTCAAGAGGATTTCCAGGTGGAGGGATGGAGAAATGAACAGGAAGAATACAGGTGATTTTTAGGGCAGTAAAATTATTCTTTGTTTTTTATTTGTTTGTGCTTAGTTGTTTTCTACTCTTTGCAACCCCATAGGGATTCTCCAGGCAAGAATACTGGAATAGTTTGGCATGTCCTCCTCCAGGGAATTTTCCCAACTCAGGGATCGGATTGAATCCAGGTCTTCGCATTGCAGGCAGATTATTTACTACCTCAGTCACCAAAGAAGCCTGGTGACTTTTTTATGCTATCATAAACTGTGGATACATGACATTATGAATTTTCAAACCCAATCTAGCTGTAAAACACAATGAATGAACCCTACTTGTAATAGATTTTAGTTAATTATATATCACTATCTGTTCTGTTCATCAGTCATAACAAATGTACCCAACTAATGTAAGCCATTAATAGCAGTAGAAACTAGGAGGAGAGAGGTCTATGGGAACTCTGAATTTTATGCTCAGTTTTTCTCTAAAGATAAAATTGACCACTAATAATAAGCCTTCTTTGCACAGTTCTTGTATTTTGATCCAAATGTTGATGCTTTCCAGCTGTACTACTTCATCATCTTTTCTTTGCCTAAGTTTCATTAGCTATGGTACAAGACTTTGAAGAAAAGGTATTTTGATATTGCTGTTTTTGCATTCCCCATATACCTATGAAAAGTCCTGAGGTGGTAAATGCATTAAGACTTAAACCATAATTTAACAATAATGAAAATTTGAAATAAGTTTATATTCTCTTTGGATACAAAAGCATTTTAGTCTTATGCTAGATGAAACTTTTGAGTTATCCAATACCCAATGAACATACATTCCAGATCATTGAACCTAAATATCCTGAGGACTGGCTGAATTAATTTGTGCAGAAATGGTATTTTTTAAGAGAGCCCATTGTAAATTTTAAGTCATAAGAACTATCTCGGTACTTTATACAAGAAAATTCATTGCTATTATGAATGCAACATTTAATTCCTAAAAGAATAAGGAGAGTGTCTTTGTCTTCTTGTATTTTTGTGTGTCATTTTGCTGTAGGAAATTCTTAAATAAATCACATTCAGGAACTGAGCCTGAAGTTATATTCAAACTTCACTTGCTTCATCTTGCAACATTTCTATTGTTATTAATATCACCAAATGTCTATTGAGTCTAGACCATGACATCACACAGATTTTCTGTTCTCTTTCTTTCTGGGCTCCAGTATAAACCATTTTGTTCAGCCCTCCTCGTAGTTGAGGTGATCATGTTTAGCCGATAGATCATGGAAGAAGTGATATGGTTTACTTCAGGGCTTTGCCCATCAAATCCTCCAATGACCGAAGTTCTTCCAGTTTCTTTCCATGTAAGGTAGAATAAAAGTTATCCAAGGAGCCTGGACTTTAGGGTCTAATATTCTGAAGAACTCTCTGAGACATGTTCAACTTCCTGGAGGTTATGCTGTTTAAGTGCCCTGAGTGAAAGGAGAACTTCTGCCCTGAGTTCCCAGAAAAAAAGACAAGCAGAAAACAGTGACTCTGCAAATCCTCTGGAGATGCCTAAGGATGGAAGAGGAAAATTAGCCACAAATCCAACAATAGGAATATAGCAATAGAAAATGTACCAGGAAATATAACCCTAACCCTAGCTAATAATAGGATCAAGAAAACAGAGACCATGATGGATAAATCACATTACATTACATTACAGGACTGGAATATATCAAAATGAATCCAATAGAATTTATAAAATTGAAAGATACAAAAATGAAATTAAGAACTAGTAGGTTGGATAAAGTTAAAAGTAGGATTGTTGAACTGGAAGATAAACTAGTAGTGTAAACTCTCATTTCCTATCTGTCTAAATATTAGTGAGAAAAGGAAAGATAAACATGCACTTTAATCAAAAAGAAAAAACAAAGAACACAGTGAAAATATCTAGCATACATTTAATTTTGAGGACAAAAGGGGAGACAGGAAGACTGGGTCAGAAGAAATATGTGAGAGAGTGGATGAGAATTTTCCCAAAATACAAAAGATACATACAACAGATGTATGATGTTCAACGTGTTTTAATGTAGTGTTTTCCCATTATTGTTGGAACAAATTTCCCAAAACCAGGGACTTAAAACAACACAGTTCTGTAGGTTAGGTTCACTCTCTTTAGTCTCACAAGGCTGAAAACATGTCGTTGACCAGTCTGGGCTCTTACCTAAGTTGACTAGGTTTTGGCAGAGTTCAGTCCCTTGCTGCTATAGGGCACCATTGCTATGCCTATCAGGTGGGATTCTCTTTCAGCTCTTTAGACCAACTGCATTCCCCAGCACACTGCCCCATCCATCTTTAAATCACCAGTAATTTACTCATCCATCTAAAAACCGCTGGTAGTTTACTCATCCTCCTAACTCTTTAAATCTCCCTGAGATTGTGCAAGATAGTGTCGCTAAGACTTCTACCACTGCAAAACAAGAAGCCCCTTCCTCCAGTTTCCAATCACATGTCCCTTACTTCCTTTTCAGTCCTTACTTCTAGTCCTTACTCCAAGTACAGATGTTTATTAACTATCTCTTCACTCAAGTTTAAACTTTTTCTAAGACAACTGAGACTTTTTCAAAAGTTCTCCTCATTTACCTAAGCAGAGTTCCATATTCAATACTATATTCAAAAAGCAACCTAAGCTTTTCCTATTATGCTTTTCAAATTCTCTAAACTCCACCCACTGCCTAATTCCATTCATTATTTTAATAGATATAGAAGTAAAGGGAATGCCAAGTTTCAGAAATAATAAAGTCAGGGACTATGAAGGACTTAAAAGTTTCTAAGAGCAGTCAGTTTTTCCACACCACTCAATGGAGTATTTATTAGAAAGTGAACATTATTTGAGATGTTCTTACCGAATCTTGAAAGCCATTGTAAGGTATTCACAACATCTATTTCAGGCAATGATGAAGCATGAAAAGGCTTACTGAGACAAATAAGAAAACAAGCTGATAAAGAAAAAAGAGTTTCTTAAAGTAATTCAAATTTCTGAATTTAACAGGTCAAGAAGCAGTATTATGTATCCAAAAAAATAACAAACTCTCTGTTAGAGTCCTTCCTCAGCCTCAATGGGTTTGGTGAATTGAGGTAAATTCCTTGTTTCTGAACCTCATTGTAAATGTTCATCAGCTGTCAAATGGTACGTCTCTAAATTGGAGATTCTGGTTACCCTGACAGGAATAAACTAAGATTGTGTGTATAAGAGCAGAGAGGGCCAAGTTAACCTCAAGACATGGAACAACTGCCAAGCAAGTAAACTTACTTGAAGATCAACTGCTTAAAGTAGGATATTAGTCAAATCCTAAATCAATATTTTGACTTAAAGATGAAGGGTTTGGGGCTTCCCCTGGTGGTCCAGTGGGTAAGGACACCGCCTTGCAGTGCAAGGGGCGCTGGTTTGATCCCTGACCTGGGAAGATCCCACGTGCCGCGGAGCGGCTGGACTGATGTGTCCAATTACCGAATCGGAGCCGGTGCTCTGCGACAACAGACGCCACCGCAATGGGAGGCCCACAGGAGCCAAAGAACAAAGACGGATGAAAATAGAGAAATGAAAGACCAATAGAAGTGGCCCGCCCATCCCCCTCCCTTCCCACCCCACCCCCCAAAAAAGATAAACAAATAAAAATAAAAAATGTTAAAAAAAAAAAAAGAAAAAGATGAAGGGTTTTACTAATGTGTGCAGGACATCTCCTGTGCCCCACTCAGGTCCTCTCAGTCTCACCTCACTCCAGTAGCTACTCTTCAAGGCTGTTTCACCAGATGCTACCCAACAGAGCCTTACCTCTGACCTGTGTTTTGGACCTCCCCCTTCATGTCTTGCAATTCTTCTGTTGTCACAGTTAGGTCAGCTGTGTACCTCATCCTTGATGCTTGCACAACCTAGAGATTTCACAGAATTAACACCTTGGGCCACCCTTCACAAGTGCAGTGGGGTCAAGAGTTGAGAAAGAGTTCATAAGGCCTCTTCAGGAATTTCCCTGGAGTCCTGCACTCACGAGACCTATCTCCATACACATCCTTATCTTGGCTTTCTCTTTTTTGAGACATTTCCCTACCTTCTTGTTCCCCATGAAAGACTGTGTTTCCAGCCCCTGATTTCTTGAGAAGCCAAGCTAGGGAAACAGTAGTTAAGAATAGCTTACAGAAAGGTGGAGGTTGGTCAAAAGAGGAACTTGAATCTCAAGGAGTCACAAAAGCAGACATGAAGTCAAATACCCCAAAGCCAGTATGGTCCAGTGGAAATTCAAATATTCCCAAGTTGGTAACACAGACTCCAGGCTGACTCTGCAGGGGTCACACAATTGGACACGCTATTTCTGCACTGAACTCATCTATCCAAATCTCAGCTGGCCAAGCACTTTATCATCACTGTTTTGAGTTAAGTGGTCTATTGCAGAGAAGACACTGTTCAAAGCACAAGGTTTAAGTCCATTTGCACTTTCTTCTCCCAGTGAATTGATGAACTGATAGTCTGGATGTCATTTCAGGAGCTGATTAATGGCACTTGTCCTCTTCATCACACCCACCTTCCCTCTCTTATCTAGTCTACTGTTTTCATGCAAGAGTTGTGGTCTGCAATCACCATTTTTGTTTGCCTGCAGACTTCCCACCGGAAGAGAAGCTCCACTAAGGCAGTCCTCCACTATGCACCAATGAATCCTCAGACCTAGACAAGTAGCTTTCCAAAGGGGTACTCAACAAACATTTATGAATGAACAAAGACTCCAGGCTGATCTCCAGGCTCTGGACAGTGGGGATAGTGCCAAGCCAGGACCACATGCCTGGAAGGATATGGATTTCTCCCCATTTAGCCAAGCCTGTCTTTCTCAGACTTTCTACACCACTTAGATAGGTAAGGAAGTTGAAGAACAGAGAAAGGGAATGCAATAGCTCAGGCACAGTCCTTGGCACATAGCAGGTACTGAGCAATAGCCAGCCATTTTGATGGTGAGGTTGCAGACAGCAGTCTGAGGATGTGGGGTGACTTGGGAGGAGGTCCAATGTCTCCTCACCCCTTGGCAGTATCCCTCTCTGACTGATGAGAAATTTGCCCTGGGTGTCAGAACTAAATTTCCTCTGACATTTTCCCTTTTCTTCCTATAATGGGAAATGAAGTATAAAAAGTGTGCACAGTCTGCTGCCTTCATCACGGCTTTTTGGAGAGATGCTGGCATTTAAATGCCAGGCTCTTTGGTGATGTCAGGATGAGGCCAACCTCAGGCTTGTCTTGGGGTCAGGGTAAGGGACAGGGGTCCTCTTTGGTTTCTGATTTAATAAGAGCATTGCTTCCAGCCAAATGCAAGGCCAGTGAGGTCACTACTGAACACACACAGCTCCACTGAGAAATAAAGGGGCCAGATGTTTATTAAACTATGTATGTTTCTTGTATAAAGAAAAAACAAGTTCCAAAAGTGACTGTACCAGAAGCTGTTCATCAAAACAGTGGCTCAGCTTATCAGGCCACACATGGCTTCACTCTGAATCAGAGGGAAGTTTCTTTGTGAGGAGTCTGGTTGATTGACACCAGATCGAAAACATGTCTTCAGACCACCATGGCAACATGGCTTCACCCCGTTCAATAGAGAAGACACTGTTCAAAGCACAAGGTTTAAGTCCATTTGCACTTTCTTCTCCCAGTGAATTGATGAACTGATAGTCTGGATGTCATTTCAGGAGCTGATTAATGGCACTTGTCCTCTTCATCACACCCACCTTCCTCTCTTATCTAGTCTACTGTTTTCATGCAAGAGTTGTGGTCTGCAATCACCATTTTTGTTTGCCTGCAGACTTCCCACCGGAAGAGAAGCTCCACTAAGGCAGTCCTCCACTATGCACCAATGAATCCTCAGACCTAGACAAGTAGCTTTCCAAAGGGGTACTCAACAAACATTTATGAATGAACAAAGACTCCAGGCTGATCTCCAGGCTCTGGACAGTGGGGATAGTGCCAAGCCAGGACCACATGCCTGGAAGGATATGGATTTCTCCCCATTTAGCCAAGCCTGTCTTTCTCAGACTTTCTACACCACTTAGATAGGTAAGGAAGTTGAAGAACAGAGAAAGGGAATGCAATAGCTCAGGCACAGTCCTTGGCACATAGCAGGTACTGAGCAATAGCCAGCCATTTTGATGGTGAGGTTGCAGACAGCAGTCTGAGGATGTGGGGTGACTTGGGAGGAGGTCCAATGTCTCCTCACCCCTTGGCAGTATCCCTCTCTGACTGATGAGAAATTTGCCCTGGGTGTCAGAACTAAATTTCCTCTGACATTTTCCCTTTTCTTCCTATAATGGGAAATGAAGTATAAAAAGTGTGCACAGTCTGCTGCCTTCATCACGGCTTTTTGGAGAGATGCTGGCATTTAAATGCCAGGCTCTTTGGTGATGTCAGGATGAGGCCAACCTCAGGCTTGTCTTGGGGTCAGGGGTAAGGGACAGGGGTCCCCTTTGGTTTCTGATTTAATAAGAGCATTGCTTCCAGCCAAATGCAAGGCCAGTGAGGTCACTACTGAACACACACAGCTCCACTGAGAAATAAAGGGGCCAGATGTTTATTAAACTATGTATGTTTCTTGTATAAAGAAAAAACAAGTTCCAAAAGTGACTGTACCAGAAGCTGTTCATCAAAACAGTGGCTCAGCTTATCAGGCCACACATGGCTTCACTCTGAATCAGAGGGAAGTTTCTTTGTGAGGAGTCTGGTTGATTGACACCAGATCGAAAACATGTCTTCAGACCACCATGGCAACTCGGCTAGTGGCAGAGGTTACAGCACTGGCACATTGTAGAAATGGAATGCTTGTGCCAATCAGTAAAGCCTCCTATTTTGATGTTTCAGAAAGCTCCTGAAAGGGTAGCTGACGATAGGTGTGGTGGCTGGCAGGCCAGAGCAACGTGAGTCCAATTCCACGCTATCATTTAATAGCTGTAATACTTCAGCATGTCAATGAATCACTTTAACTTTCACTCTCATTTTTAAGTATGTACAAGGTTACAAGGAGACACCTTACTTAAGCCACATGGTGCACATCAGATAATATTGGGTCCCTTGTCTTTTAGACTTGGGGTCCACTGAAGGGACACTGAGAGTCCTGTACAAGGTCTTATCATCCACTACATAGAAGGTGAGTTGGTAAGAAACCACATAAGCTAAGGTGTGCACCCCAGTTAAGTGATGCTCCAACACTGCTTGTTCTGGGTACTCTGGGAGTGACATAGTCCTCCTAAGATAGGCATAGCACTGCCATGGTAATTCCATGTTAATTAACTGGGCTGTTATTCCAAAGTGTTAATGACCAGAACTGTAATTCAATCAAGTAAATAATATTTCAAGCAGTTAATAAAAGCAATGAAAATTGTAACTGCCCATAAATGTGATTTCATAAATCAGTCAGTGGTCTGTCATTGCCACGCAACTATCAGACAATCAGCATTACTAATTCTGCCTGTGAATCTGTTGAGAATTCTTCCTCCATATGTTTTTTAAACAAATCATGTTTATTTTTGTCTCTTCTCCCTCGTTAACTTTCAAAATGTGTTTTCCTTAAGGAACCACCTTTAGGGAAATAGTATTCTACCCCACTGACATTGCTTGTGAATTCAGTCTGACTATAAACTGACTCCAAACACCACCCAACTTGTTCTAGGTCACTACTGAACACACACAGCTCCACTGAGAAATAAAGGGGCCAGATGTTTATTAAACTATGTATGTTTCTTGTATAAAGAAAAAACAAGTTCCAAAAGTGACTGTACCAGAAGCTGTTCATCAAAACAGTGGCTCAGCTTATCAGGCCACACATGGCTTCACTCTGAATCAGAGGGAAGTTTCTTTGTGAGGAGTCTGGTTGATTGACACCAGATCGAAAACATGTCTTCAGACCACCATGGCAACTCGGCTAGTGGCAGAGGTTACAGCACTGGCACATTGTAGAAATGGAATGCTTGTGCCAATCAGTAAAGCCTCCTATTTTGATGTTTCAGAAAGCTCCTGAAAGGGTAGCTGACGATAGGTGTGGTGGCTGGCAGGCCAGAGCAACGTGAGTCCAATTCCACGCTATCATTTAATAGCTGTAATACTTCAGCATGTCAATGAATCACTTTAACTTTCACTCTCATTTTTAAGTATGTACAAGGTTACAAGGAGACACCTTACTTAAGCCACATGGTGCACATCAGATAATATTGGGTCCCTTGTCTTTTAGACTTGGGGTCCACTGAAGGGACACTGAGAGTCCTGTACAAGGTCTTATCATCCACTACATAGAAGGTGAGTTGGTAAGAAACCACATAAGCTAAGGTGTGCACCCCAGTTAAGTGATGCTCCAACACTGCTTGTTCTGGGTACTCTGGGAGTGACATAGTCCTCCTAAGATAGGCATAGCACTGCCATGGTAATTCCATGTTAATTAACTGGGCTGTTATTCCAAAGTGTTAATGACCAGAACTGTAATTCAATCAAGTAAATAATATTTCAAGCAGTTAATAAAAGCAATGAAAATTGTAACTGCCCATAAATGTGATTTCATAAATCAGTCAGTGGTCTGTCATTGCCACGCAACTATCAGACAATCAGCATTACTAATTCTGCCTGTGAATCTGTTGAGAATTCTTCCTCCATATGTTTTTTAAACAAATCATGTTTATTTTTGTCTCTTCTCCCTCGTTAACTTTCAAAATGTGTTTTCCTTAAGGAACCACCTTTAGGGAAATAGTATTCTACCCCACTGACATTGCTTGTGAATTCAGTCTGACTATAAACTGACTCCAAACACCACCCAACTTGTTCTAATTCTTCTTAATGCCCTCAGTTTATCAGTTACAATTTACTTTACAAATCTGAAAGTAATACCACAAGATTCTCAGCACATGAATGTGAACATCAAGTTCGAAGGGGTGGTTATTTTCTCCAGTGCATTTGGAAACACTCTCGTTTCAACTTCTCACTTCCTAGTCTCTAAACCCCAATGTGCCAACTCTGAACTGAGACCTGAGGACTCACAATTGAATTGGTCATTGCCTCTGCTCTCAAAATCTCGTGCCTATTATGGCATCAGTGGACTTGTGCAGTTCATGTACCTTGTCACCTACAAGTTTCTTTTGGTGCCACAGCTAAGGGTGAGGGCTCTGCCAGAAAGGAGATACTCATCCTCAGCCTCATCAGCTCTTCTCTGCCCAGAGGCTGTGGTGAGGCATCCAGCAGAATCTATCTTCCCCTACACCAGTCTTTAGGCTTAAGGAGGTTCCCCATGGTCTGTACCTTCTGCTTCCAAATGAGTCCTTGGCACATATTTGAATAAATTGGAGGACAGCGACAGAAGCCAACGCTCAGAGAGAGGGTTGGGGACATCATGGATTCTGGACAGAGCAACTGGCAGGTGGTGAGGACTATGGTGCCCACCTCAGCTTCGCCATGTTGCTCTCTCCTCCACTCTACCATCTCCTTGCCCTTCACATCTGGCCCACCTACCCAACCACCAACTGACTCAGGTGCTCACCAACACCGCCACTTCCCCGTTGACTTGCTCACTTTCTTACTGCCCACTCTAACTCACTCATGTACCCCTAACCCTTGCACTCACATATCCCCCTAACTCATGAACATCCCCCTCCCCATGTTCTAAACTACTCACGCTCTTCCTTATTCATCCACCCATGTGGACCTTCACCTACTTACATACTCACTAAGTTCCCCAGTCACTCCTTATCCTTCTCTCACAAAAGGCTGCTGAGCAAGGGCTCTGTGAGAGCTGTGAGCTTTGCTGAGGGAGACAGAAGTGAATCACATCTGGCAACTGGCTGAGAAGGGTTTCTGGGCCAGTGGGAGATGAATAGAGGGAGATGAACAGAGTTGTAACATCACTAAGAAAATAAAGATCAAGGAGAAGAAAGGAGGGACAACAGCAGAGGAGAGAGAAGTGACTAGCCTGGGGTAGGAAGAGAGGGGCTCTGAACCAAGAGCCACCAAGTGAGAAAGAATGAGGCAAGGAAAGGCATAAATGGTGTACCCCACTTTGAGAAAATGCCACAATTCAGAGTAAAGGCACAGAAGTGGTGGGGTGGGAAGCAAGACACAGTCTAGGGAAACTCTTAAGAGCAGCCCCTGTTGGCCTGAAGAATCTGGAGCCATTAGAGAGTCTAGGGATCAGCTTGGAGGATGCAGGGAGTAATCAGTGTGTCTTAGGTGTGAAAGATCAATCACAGATTTGATCATAAAATCAGGGCCTCTCTACCTCATCAGCTACAAAATTAAAAGTCTGGGCTATGGTCTCTCAGACCCATCCAGTGCTCCAGCTTTGGTATCTCCAAGGTTTGTGGGAGAATGGGGCAGAAGAGGGGCTGAAGAGTGTCCTTATAGATGACTCCTAAGATCTCACAGTGCAGAGGAGAGTCTCTCAGCTCCCTGTCCCAAAACAGAGCTGTTTTTGGCACCAGAGAATGAACACTCAGCATCTGTGGTCTGAGCAGGTGTGAGCCTTGCCTCAGTCAGAGACAGAGACTCTGATGCAGCTGATGTGACTGCACATTTGTCTTGCTGGAACTTTTCATTACCCAGTGATGTGAAGCTGGAGGGCTTGATACACAGACTCATGAGCAGAACTGTGGTTGCTCATGCTTTCTAAAAGGAGGCTTCTGGCAAGACAGTACTCCAATTCACTCTCTGCCTCTGCCCTCTTTTTGGAGGCAGCACTGCTCCCCTGTCATCTGTCTTTGCCATACCCTATCACTACTCCCCTACATGAACATCCCCCTCCCCATGTTCTAAACTACTCACGCTCTTCCTTATTCATCCACCCATGTGGACCTTCACCTACTTACATACTCACTAAGTTCCCCAGTCACTCCTTATCCTTCTCTCACAAAAGGCTGCTGAGCAAGGGCTCTGTGAGAGCTGTGAGCTTTGCTGAGGGAGACAGAAGTGAATCACATCTGGCAACTGGCTGAGAAGGGTTTCTGGGCCAGTGGGAGATGAATAGAGGGAGATGAACAGAGTTGTAACATCACTAAGAAAATAAAGATCAAGGAGAAGAAAGGAGGGACAACAGCAGAGGAGAGAGAAGTGACTAGCCTGGGGTAGGAAAGAGAGGGGCTCTGAACCAAGAGCCACCAAGTGAGAAAGAATGAGGCAAGGAAAGGCATAAATGGTGTACCCCACTTTGAGAAAATGCCACAATTCAGAGTAAAGGCACAGAAGTGGTGGGGTGGGAAGCAAGACACAGTCTAGGGAAACTCTTAAGAGCAGCCCCTGTTGGCCTGAAGAATCTGGAGCCATTAGAGAGTCTAGGGATCAGCTTGGAGGATGCAGGGAGTAATCAGTGTGTCTTAGGTGTGAAAGATCAATCACAGATTTGATCATAAAATCAGGGCCTCTCTACCTCATCAGCTACAAAATTAAAAGTCTGGGCTATGGTCTCTCAGACCCATCCAGTGCTCCAGCTTTGGTATCTCCAAGGTTTGTGGGAGAATGGGGCAGAAGAGGGGCTGAAGAGTGTCCTTATAGATGACTCCTAAGATCTCACAGTGCAGAGGAGAGTCTCTCAGCTCCCTGTCCCAAAACAGAGCTGTTTTTGGCACCAGAGAATGAACACTCAGCATCTGTGGTCTGAGCAGGTGTGAGCCTTGCCTCAGTCAGAGACAGAGACTCTGATGCAGCTGATGTGACTGCACATTTGTCTTGCTGGAACTTTTCATTACCCAGTGATGTGAAGCTGGAGGGCTTGATACACAGACTCATGAGCAGAACTGTGGTTGCTCATGCTTTCTAAAAGGAGGCTTCTGGCAAGACAGTACTCCAATTCACTCTCTGCCTCTGCCCTCTTTTTGGAGGCAGCACTGCTCCCCTGTCATCTGTCTTTGCCATACCTTAGTCAAGTGGAGACCATGAGGAATCTGACCAGATAAAGTTTGTGCAACTCCTTCATTACAGAAACTTTCCCAGGCCTAGTGGCAGAGACTTAACGTCCAAATGTGGAATGACAAATTCTTGAGTTGATAAAATTTTCTTATCTGTCAGTTCCAATGAGATCCAGTTGCCTGGAACCAGAGCTGTTGGCATTTCCTGGAAGGAACCTTTTGAAGAACATTTATATAATCCCTCCATGGACAGGCACAAGGTTTGGGGGCCATGTCTTTTCTCATAACCATGATTATAGACATACCTTCCCAAGATTAGCACCACACAATGATTTAGAAAGTTAACAACATGTTAATTATGTGCAGATGTTTGCACATAAACAGTTCACACATCTCCACACAGACAGTGTGAAGCTGTGACTGTTCAAAAGTCTTACTGCCTTTGATAGGTGTTCCATAGCTTTTCATTCCACAGCCATCCACTGATATCCTAGCATGTGGCAAGCTCTATGTCTGGTTCTGGGAGACACACGGCTGGACTCACAGACTTGTCTTCAAGTCTTGGGTTCATCAAAGTAGGACTTTGAAATAATGATTTAAATAAAGTTGGACAAATTTATAAAAGTGATTAACAAAAAAGGATCACAGAGACGGGGCAAATGTCTTCTAGTTGGTAGTTTTACTGATATGTGAGCTGGATTTTGAAGAATGAGGTAGAGAAAGGATAAGAAACTCTAAAAGTAGAGGAAATGTTTGCAAAGAAATTGAATTTTTTTCAAGGGATTTCATAATTAAAATCTATCCACATGGGCAGAATGAGGTGTGGTAGAGGATGAGACTGGGCCATGAGAGGCCTAGTCTCTAGGAAGTTTAGACCAAAGCCTAAAAGTATTGTTGTTCAGTCATGTCCAACTCTTTGTGAGTCCATGGACTGCAGCACACCAGGGTCCTCTATCCTCCACTATCTCCTGGAGTTTGCTCAAATGTCCATTGAGTCAGGGATGCTATCCAACCATTTCATCCTCTGCTGCTCACTTCTCCTTTTGCCTTCAACCTTTCCCAGCATCAGGGTCTTTTCCAATGAGTTAGCTCTTCGCATCAGGTGGCCCAAGTATTGAAGCTTCAGTTTCAGCATCAGTCTTTCCAGTGAATATTCAGCGTCGATTTCCTTTAGGATTGATTGGTTTGATCACCTTGTAGGGACTCTCAAGTGTCTTCTCCAGCACCACAGTCTGAAAGTGTCAATTCTTCAGCACTCAGCCTTCTTTATGGTCCAACTCTCACATCCATACATGGCTACTGGAAAAAAAAAAAAAAGAGCTTTTAATATACAAACTTTTGTCATTAAAGTGATGACTCTGCTTTTTAATATGAAATACAGATTTGTCATAGCTTTCTTTCAAGGAGTCTAAAACTATAGGTGTTTCCTATAGGATGTTGAGATGATAAACAAGATCAAATTTGCATTAAAGAACTATTCTTGCTGCAGATGGAGAATAGATTGGAAGGGAACATGATTAGTAGAAATACTTCCTAGCCAAGAGGTTATGAAGACTTATTAGCAATAACGACAAAAGATGTGCATCAAAGCTGTTTAGGGAGTGAGATTGACAGGACCAGTTTTCCCATCAGATAGGGGTAAGGTCAATATTTTCAGGATTCTGGAACGAGGCAACCTTCACAACAGAGGCTGAGGACAGGAACTTAAGCTTAGTCTGTGCAAATACAGACTTTAGTGTTCACAATATCCAGTCGCCTCTCCTGACCAGGCACACAGATGACTACAGTCACAGATCTTTGCAGCATGAATAAAGTGGAGCTGTGGACTATGTCTGGTCAATGAAATATAAGCAATAGGCATGGTGTCACTTTCGGACTGAAGCAGTAAAAGCAGCCCCAGAGAGCTACTTACCTTTCAGAATGGGTTTTGCATGAGTGAGAAATAAACTTCCATTGTGCAAGTCTGATGTTGAGTGGTTGCTGGTCAAAACAGCATGATCTGCTTATCCAGACTCAGATGGGTTTGTTCTCAAGACTTCTGTCTTAGTGTCTCCTGGGTTTCTCTTTGCTCTGAAGTAAGGATAAAATAGACAGAAGATTTAGAAGTAAGTTGGTTCCCATATCTGAGAAATTATAAACATGCAGCTAGTGTCATACCATCCCAAGAGAGAACAAAGGCAATGAAATATTTCCAGGAAGTTTCAGGAGCCACCTTTCCCAAAGGTCTAGAACTCAATCCAGATTCACTTCATGAGGTGAATTTAAAGTCCATTACAGCTGTTCTAACATTTTGATACTAGAACTACATTAGGAATGATTAACAATAACTAGAAATCAGTGGAAAGAAGGTATAATTTTATCTAGGTGTTTGAGGGATCTGTTTCAGTTAATCAAGCTCATGAAATGGGGAAAAGCTCCAGTCACCAAATTCTCTGAGGAAAGCTCAGCTTGTCTGCAGTCATTGACTCCAAGGAAGCACTGGGTAGCCTCTGGGATCAGACCTCGGTGCTCACTGCTCATATCAAAAACAAGAAGCCTAGAACCAGGAAGGTTACTTGACATTGATGCTGGGAGTGAGAGGAAGCAGTGCAGAGAGACCTGCATTGTAGCCCTGCCCTTACCAATAGCCACCTATGGGAATTTGGGCAAATATTCCTTTTCACCAATTTTATTAGACAGGATGGAAAAAAACGAGGCAAAAGATGTTTGCATCAAAGTCTGTTTAGGGAGTGACATTGACAGGACCAGATTTCCCATCAGATAGGGGTAAGGTCAATATTTTCAGGATTCTGGAACGAGGCAACCTTCACAACAGAGGCTGAGGACAGGAACTTAAGCTTAGTCTGTGCAAATACAGACTTTAGTGTTCACAATATCCAGTCGCCTCTCCTGACCAGGCACACAGATGACTACAGTCACAGATCTTTGCAGCATGAATAAAGTGGAGCTGTGGACTATGTCTGGTCAATGAAATATAAGCAATAGGCATGGTGTCACTTTCGGACTGAAGCAGTAAAAGCAGCCCCAGAGAGCTACTTACCTTTCAGAATGGGTTTTGCATGAGTGAGAAATAAACTTCCATTGTGCAAGTCTGATGTTGAGTGGTTGCTGGTCAAAACAGCATGATCTGCTTATCCAGACTCAGATGGGTTTGTTCTCAAGACTTCTGTCTTAGTGTCTCCTGGGTTTCTCTTTGCTCTGAAGTAAGGATAAAATAGACAGAAGATTTAGAAGTAAGTTGGTTCCCATATCTGAGAAATTATAAACATGCAGCTAGTGTCATACCATCCCAAGAGAGAACAAAGGCAATGAAATATTTCCAGGAAGTTTCAGGAGCCACCTTTCCCAAAGGTCTAGAACTCAATCCAGATTCACTTCATGAGGTGAATTTAAAGTCCATTACAGCTGTTCTAACATTTTGATACTAGAACTACATTAGGAATGATTAACAATAACTAGAAATCAGTGGAAAGAAGGTATAATTTTATCTAGGTGTTTGAGGGATCTGTTTCAGTTAATCAAGCTCATGAAATGGGGAAAAGCTCCAGTCACCAAATTCTCTGAGGAAAGCTCAGCTTGTCTGCAGTCATTGACTCCAAGGAAGCACTGGGTAGCCTCTGGGATCAGACCTCGGTGCTCACTGCTCATATCAAAAACAAGAAGCCTAGAACCAGGAAGGTTACTTGACATTGATGCTGGGAGTGAGAGGAAGCAGTGCAGAGAGACCTGCATTGTAGCCCTGCCCTTACCAATAGCCACCTATGGGAATTTGGGCAAATATTCCTTTTCCCCTTTCAGCTTCAATTTTCTTACAGAAAATCTCTTCTAGCCTACAAAGTCTAAGTATTTTGAGATGAATTACTCTGTAGGAGTGGTTTAATTCTTAGCCAGCGCGTAAACACTGAAACTAACAGAATATCTTTGCTCAGGGAGTCAGCTCCCTGGATATTTGTTTATTTAACTTATTTACACACAAATTGTATAGGACTGCCTGAATAGTGGCCTGGAATGCAACACACATACAAGGTCAGAGACAGCAGTCATTTTGTGACAGAGGTTGTTTGAACTTTCCCATAGCCCACCATCCCTACTTGGCTTCATTTTTGTCAAATCTTTCCTTCTACTCAATAACTATACAGGTTATCTGCTTTTCAAGCCTGCAATAATTTATCTTGGGCACAGAATGGGTACAAAATATGAACTAACTAAATTAGAAATACTCAATTATTGGGAGGCTAATAGAAGAAACCACTGTAGTTTAGAGATATTATAGCCACTATATCAATTATACACTTCTCCCACATGACCCACATTCACAGGATGCCTCCCATTCCACTAAGTACCAATTCTGTTTGTAACCACTGCAGGCAGAATAGGATATTTCAAAATCCATGTTCTCCACTCTGTATCCTGAAATTTCAGGTCTGTGCATTCTTCTCATACAGTATGAGATTTCCTTCTGATTTTCTTCAAATCTAAATGCATTATTTTATAGGAAGGAGTGGTCACAAAAATAATTGGTTGCATAAAAAAAGCCAGTCATCAACAGACATTGTTTTAGAGGCATGAAATTAAATGGTAGGATGTAGAATTTCCTTTAAAATCCCCAAAAGGTCATTTTGAAGGTTTTTCTGAAATATCTCTTTTCCAAGTCTATGTAGTATGAATGAACTAACAAAAGAAAAAATAATTGCATTAAGAGTAGCACTGTGCCATCCAAAGACTGGCATTCCTGAAACTCTGCAGGTGAGAACATAGGCTCACATTAAATGTAAGTGAAAAGATATTGACCAATAACATGATAAAGTAAGGTCCTGCCTAGTGAGCATAGCATGAACTCCAGAGCATATTAGAGTACAGCTTTGTCCCAGCTCTGTCATTCACTCACTAGATGCCCTGAGCTGCTTAATGGATCTGTGCATTAATAAATTCATTTCTAGGGCTTCCTCTGGTGGTCCAGTGGGTAAGAACACCACCTTGCAGTGCAAGGGGTTCCAGTTCGATCCCTGGCCTGGGAAGATCCCATGTGCCACGGAATGGCTGGACCAATGTATCCAACTACCTAGTCGGAGTTCTGGAGCTCATGCACCCTGAGGCAGTGCTCTGCGACAAGAGAGGCCTCTGAGGTGGGAGGCCCACACAGGCCAAAGAACAAAAAGATAAATGAATGAAAGATCAATAGAAGTGGCCCCCCAAAAAAAGTCATTTGTAAAAGGGATGAATGACATCTCTTTCTGAGGGGTTATTATGGGACATTAACAAGTTGATACACATGAGCATGTGCATATTTGACATACATATATCCAGGGCAACTGTGAAAGAAAGTTTTACAACTGGCAGCAGAGTGTGATGGTCTATAATGGTGACCCACAGAAATAAAGGTGAAATGGTATTTTTGCTATTTATTAAATTGATATATTTTAGATGCATTCACTTAATCTCTTTGTCATGCACATTTCACTGACCTGCTTTCTCTTCCATATATAAGCATTTTTATTTCTTATGTTATTGTTATTTCTTACTATATAAGTAGTTGAAGGTTAATTAGCAGTATAACTAAATAGTAATGCTGCCAGTCTCCACAGAAATTTAAAAAATCTTTCTCTTTGTAAGAAAGTGGGATTACCACAGAGAGTACAGTTTGGCTCTTGAACCATTAATCAGATCAGGGATAACTGGTGATAACAGTAAGGACTCTTTGCAGATATTGCAAGTAAGTACCCATGACCTAGGGACACTTAAGTGTGAGACCAAGAGAGAGGCAGGAGCCATGGAGTCCTGAAGCACATGAACGGCAAGGATCATGAGGAGCAGGAGAAGCTCAGAGACTGCAGCCTGAACACTGAACTTTCCCTGTTGATTCAAAGACAAGGGGATCTGGAGACTAAGACACATGCACTCCTTGCTTGTTCAGAGCAGGAAGAATCCAGCTGGGGCAAAGCAGTGTGATGGAGGTCTAGTCTGGCTTGTGCTGATCTCTCTGACAAAAGAATTGAGAGAATCTGATGGGCACCAGTATTAAGAGTGTCATCCATATTACTATAAATATTTTAAAATATATGATGCAAATAAAGACCTAATGTAATGTCAAGCACTTAGTGAGTCCTCAATAATGGTAGCTATCACCATGTTATTAGGCGAACCAGTAGAATTTTCTGGGAAAGCTCAATGGCTGGACCAATGTATCCAACTACCTAGCCGGAGTTCTGGAGCTCATGCACCCTGAGGCAGTGCTCTGCGACAAGAGAGGCCTCTGAGGTGGGAGGCCCACACAGGCCAAAGAACAAAAAGATAAATGAATGAAAGATCAATAGAAGTGGCCCCCCAAAAAAAGTCATTTGTAAAAGGGATGAATGACATCTCTTTCTGAGGGGTTATTATGGGACATTAACAAGTTGATACACATGAGCATGTGCATATTTGACATACATATATCCAGGGCAACTGTGAAAGAAAGTTTTACAACTGGCAGCAGAGTGTGATGGTCTATAATGGTGACCCACAGAAATAAAGGTGAAATGGTATTTTTGCTATTTATTAAATTGATATATTTTAGATGCATTCACTTAATCTCTTTGTCATGCACATTTCACTGACCTGCTTTCTCTTCCATATATAAGCATTTTTATTTCTTATGTTATTGTTATTTCTTACTATATAAGTAGTTGAAGGTTAATTAGCAGTATAACTAAATAGTAATGCTGCCAGTCTCCACAGAAATTTAAAAAATCTTTCTCTTTGTAAGAAAGTGGGATTACCACAGAGAGTACAGTTTGGCTCTTGAACCATTAATCAGATCAGGGATAACTGGTGATAACAGTAAGGACTCTTTGCAGATATTGCAAGTAAGTACCCATGACCTAGGGACACTTAAGTGTGAGACCAAGAGAGAGGCAGGAGCCATGGAGTCCTGAAGCACATGAACGGCAAGGATCATGAGGAGCAGGAGAAGCTCAGAGACTGCAGCCTGAACACTGAACTTTCCCTGTTGATTCAAAGACAAGGGGATCTGGAGACTAAGACACATGCACTCCTTGCTTGTTCAGAGCAGGAAGAATCCAGCTGGGGCAAAGCAGTGTGATGGAGGTCTAGTCTGGCTTGTGCTGATCTCTCTGACAAAAGAATTGAGAGAATCTGATGGGCACCAGTATTAAGAGTGTCATCCATATTACTATAAATATTTTAAAATATATGATGCAAATAAAGACCTAATGTAATGTCAAGCACTTAGTGAGTCCTCAATAATGGTAGCTATCACCATGTTATTAGGAAACTGGATTGAGTCCCAGTAGCACATTTTACATAGATATATTTCATAGTTTTTGGAATTTTAATATAGGATTAAAGACTCCGTGCTACAATTCCCATGATGAGGAGTTTAATTATGAACAATGGGAAGGATAACGCATCTGGATTGTTTACAGATAGCTAATGACCTGATATGCTAAATATAGCTGCAGTTCCCTAACTGAAAGTCAATCTGCTCTGTGGAAGCAGACGAAAATCCCCACTGCTGGGCAACATTGGTGAGAACAACTGGGGCAAATGTTTTCCTCCTTGCCACTGAATGATAAATCACACCTGTCAATGAATAAAACATTCAGTCTCAGAAATCAAGCAATGGACTTTTAAGAAGGCTTACCATTTATCAGGTTAGCTATTGATTACCTGTGAAAAGTCATTGCATTAGAGGGATAATGAATGGGAGAGTTGGGCTTCAACTCACAAGGCAAAAGGGTCTGTAAGATTGCCTCCAAGAGCTTAATAACATTTAAATTTGTCCCCAAGAATTAAGGAACTATCACAAATATAAACACATACCATTGGATTTGTGATAATCAATAATAGGTGTGTAAAACCAGAAACAGAAAAGTACTCATTAAAGGCAGTCATCCCCAAAACACCTAGATCCCTAGGATGCTTATGGAAATATAATATTGCTTTCCAATCAATAATGGGGCCCAGTCAACACTTAGAAGTGCACATCTGAGGAGCCCTCCAAAAGCTGGAGTCTAGATGACCTGCGGGCCTGAACACTGAACTTTCCCTGTTGATTCAAAGACAAGGGATCTGGAGACTAAGACACATGCACTCCTTGCTTGTTCAGAGCAGGAAGAATCCAGCTGGGGCAAAGCAGTGTGATGGAGGTCTAGTCTGGCTTGTGCTGATCTCTCTGACAAAAGAATTGAGAGAATCTGATGGGCACCAGTATTAAGAGTGTCATCCATATTACTATAAATATTTTAAAATATATGATGCAAATAAAGACCTAATGTAATGTCAAGCACTTAGTGAGTCCTCAATAATGGTAGCTATCACCATGTTATTAGGAAACTGGATTGAGTCCCAGTAGCACATTTTACATAGATATATTTCATAGTTTTTGGAATTTTAATATAGGATTAAAGACTCCGTGCTACAATTCCCATGATGAGGAGTTTAATTATGAACAATGGGAAGGATAACGCATCTGGATTGTTTACAGATAGCTAATGACCTGATATGCTAAATATAGCTGCAGTTCCCTAACTGAAAGTCAATCTGCTCTGTGGAAGCAGACGAAAATCCCCACTGCTGGGCAACATTGGTGAGAACAACTGGGGCAAATGTTTTCCTCCTTGCCACTGAATGATAAATCACACCTGTCAATGAATAAAACATTCAGTCTCAGAAATCAAGCAATGGACTTTTAAGAAGGCTTACCATTTATCAGGTTAGCTATTGATTACCTGTGAAAAGTCATTGCATTAGAGGGATAATGAATGGGAGAGTTGGGCTTCAACTCACAAGGCAAAAGGGTCTGTAAGATTGCCTCCAAGAGCTTAATAACATTTAAATTTGTCCCCAAGAATTAAGGAACTATCACAAATATAAACACATACCATTGGATTTGTGATAATCAATAATAGGTGTGTAAAACCAGAAACAGAAAAGTACTCATTAAAGGCAGTCATCCCCAAAACACCTAGATCCCTAGGATGCTTATGGAAATATAATATTGCTTTCCAATCAATAATGGGGCCCAGTCAACACTTAGAAGTGCACATCTGAGGAGCTCCCCTAATCCTAGACAAATTAAATACTGTTTTGTTAACTTTCCTCCCCCCACTTTTTTGGAACATGATTTTACTTGCCCTAGGTGCTTAATGAGTGGTGTGCTAATCAATGCTTGATAATGGGCTCTTAGAGGAAAAAAATATCCCTTGTTTGTATTGTTTGTCACATGTGTGCTATAGGTCTCCATATTTCCACTATAACTGATTTCAAGCTGTCAGTGTGACATCATTGAGCACAGAGGTGGGAAGGACTGCGACTGGTGGACTCCACCCAATCAGTATCCACAAACTCTAGTATTGTTGCCCAGTCCAGCAAACTCCCAACAGCATCTCGACTGTCTCTGCTTGTGTCCTGGAAGTCCCTCGTGTCCTTACCCCGTAAATTAAATGGTGAGTTACTAGGACTCCTACCTCTCCTGAATTTACACCACACCTTCTGCTAAGAAACCTTATTCTGTGTCTTATTTGCACAGGGATTCAAGAAAAATCAAAATTAAATGAAATGTCTCAGCCAGGAAGGTTTGAACTATAAAAATGGGCCTATATAAAACATAACCTTGACACTCTGAGATCAAAAAAATAGTAGTAGTTTTTCCTAGGTCAAAGAAATACAGATTTGTTTTGGATGACTTCTGTAGTAAGCATGGAGGATTCAACATGTGTGTCTGCTCCACTACTATGCTTAATAGAGGTCATCATCGATTTGGTTGTATTCACACCATAAGGACTTCTCCATACTAACCTAAATCCAGCTTTCTCACAGCTAGTCTTTGGAACTAGGTATCAACCCAAGGTTTAGCCTCTGGTACCAGCGTTCCCTTGCAGGTCAGAGTGGGGCATGACACATGATGCACTCCATGTGTTTGACTGGATCAAAGTACAAAGCAGAGACAACCTCGTGTATATTTGGGGCCATTCCCTTAGCACCAGAGTTGCGACAAACCTGGTGCGGCACCTCTGTGATCAAGAGATGCCTCCAGATGCCCTCATCATGGAATTTCCATTCACTGACATCCACGAAGAAGCTAAGAGCCATCTGTTCTCAGTGATCTATTGATACTTCCCTGGGATTGACTGGTTCTTTCTTGATCTCATCACAAGCAGCGGAATTCAGTTTGCAAATGATGAAAATGTGAAGTACATCTGATCCCTTCTCATCTTGCGTGCTGAGGATGACCTGGTCTTGCCCTAGATGTTTATATTGTTAATGATGAATGCTCCAAGATAGCCCTCCAAATTATCCTTACCCTAGAGTTATTGTTTTGAGATAGAAATGTGGTACTAAGACACAGTAACTAAAGAAGTAATATAGCATAGTAGTCAAAAGTGCAAACTATACAGTCAGAATTGAGTGTGAATACTGGACCTATGGTATACCAGTTCTTGGGCAGTTACTTCATTGTATCAGTTTTCTAGTCTGTGAAATGAAGACAAATTTAGTAATTGCATGCAGCAGATAATGTCTGTGGGCTGACCTGACAGTCATTCTAAATTCTTGTTCTCTGTTATTGCAATTCACCTCACTGTGATGAGATAGAATCTGAGAAAATGAAATGCATAGTTTGCCAGTCTTCCTTGCTGAAAAGGATAACTCTATAATACAGTTTTGGCCATAACATGGAAGTAGAAGTTTCCTTGCATCTTCTGAAAAGAGTTTTACTTTAATGTAGAAGACAGATACATTTCTGCAGCCAGAAATAGCTTATCCTTCCTGTCTTGAATCAAATGGATGCCTGCTGGAGCAGCATCAATCACTATGTGAAAGCGGGGTAACAGGTACACAGAAAAGTCAAAGATAATCACAGAGAGCCATGAAACCAAGGCTAGAAATGCTCTCTCTTCAGATTTCCTAGATACAGGATGAAGAAATCCCAAATTTGTTTGAGCCACTCTGTATCCAGGTTTTCTCTTAGCATTCCTAATAATAGACTACTTGAGAAGAATTTGTGGAGATGATGTGAGACAATACTTGAACACATTGCCTGAAAAATAAAAAACATTACAGAGTGTGCATTGCTATTATTTATTACTCTCCAGTTTATCATTTTTCATTACTATGCAGGAGCTACCTTCTACTACATCCCTGACAACATCTAACATGACCATGTGCATCAAAATAAGGATTGCCGTTTGATGCCACAATCTATGCCTTGGAGAAATTTTCAGGTTTAGTAAGGACATAATTATATGCATATATAACAATCTAGAGGCATTTAAAGACAATGATTAACTGTATAAGCATTTGATTCAGGAAAGCACTTATAGGATTTTTGAAAAGGAAAGATCCCTTTGTGGGGTGGTCCAGGGAGACTCCCCGGGGTGGGTTGGTCTTAGGATGGCCCTGAACGGCAATGATGAAATGGGCTGCTGGTGTTGAAAGTACACACCAATGAGGTTTCCCTGGGGAAAGGTCCATAAGGCTCTCAACATATCTGTCCAAAAAGATGGTGTTGGCTCCTACTGATATCCTTAACCTAGCTGGAGTACTCATCCCCAGCTCTTGCTATCTTTTTCTCCAGAGAATCACCCTTGGTTGATTGAAGTTGCCTGATTGGAAGATTATGGCCCTTCCCATATGGGAAGCTTACAGCTAATAACTGACTGATAAAAGTCTGCTCCTTGTCTAATTGCAATCTGTGTTCCGATGTTCACTCCAGAGTTCCCTGTGGGATCAGGCTAAAGTCAGACTCCAGCTGAGACCACATCTTTGTTTAGCTTCTTGGCCTGTTCTATCCATCTTCCCTCATCCTTTCTCCTGAGATCACTCTTTCAAGAAATCAAGTGCATGTGACTCTCTGTCTCAGGCTCTGCTTCTGAGGAGCTGATCTGGTTCATTAATTCGAGAAATGGTGTGTAAGTGATTGAAGCAGTAGTAGTTTCCTGTGTTCATTTGGTTATTTGTTTGTTTATTCTTTCAATAAACCTATGTTGAATGACTGCTGCAGGTTCACTGTACGGTATTTATGAGGCAGAGCAAAAACATAATCTGTGTCTTTCACAGACCCCCAGTACATAAAAGTTACCACAAGGCTCCTCTGTCCACGGGATTCTCCAGGCAAGAATACTGGAGTAGGCTGCATTTATTACTCTCCAGTTTATCATTTTCAGTACTATGCAGGAGCTACCTTCTACTACATCCCTGACAACATCTAACATGACCATGTGCATCAAAATAAGGATTGCCGTTTGATGCCACAATCTATGCCTTGGAGAAATTTTCAGGTTTAGTAAGGACATAATTATATGCATATATAACAATCTAGAGGCATTTAAAGACAATGATTAACTGTATAAGCATTTGATTCAGGAAAGCACTTATAGGATTTTTGAAAAGGAAAGATCCCTTTGTGGGGTGGTCCAGGGAGACTCCCCGGGGTGGGTTGGTCTTAGGATGGCCCTGAACGGCAATGATGAAATGGGCTGCTGGTGTTGAAAGTACACACCAATGAGGTTTCCCTGGGGAAAGGTCCATAAGGCTCTCAACATATCTGTCCAAAAAGATGGTGTTGGCTCCTAATGATATCCTTAACCTAGCTGGAGTACTCATCCCCAGCTCTTGCTATCTTTTTCTCCAGAGAATCACCCTTGGTTGATTGAAGTTGCCTGATTGGAAGATTATGGCCCTTCCCATATGGGAAGCTTACAGCTAATAACTGACTGATAAAAGTCTGCTCCTTGTCTAATTGCAATCTGTGTTCCGATGTTCACTCCAGAGTTCCCTGTGGGATCAGGCTAAAGTCAGACTCCAGCTGAGACCACATCTTTGTTTAGCTTCTTGGCCTGTTCTATCCATCTTCCCTCATCCTTTCTCCTGAGATCACTCTTTCAATAAATCAAGTGCATGTGACTCTCTGTCTCAGGCTCTGCTTCTGAGGAGCTGATCTGGTTCATTAATTCGAGAAATGGTGTGTAAGTGATTGAAGCAGTAGTAGTTTCCTGTGTTCATTTGGTTATTTGTTTGTTTATTCTTTCAATAAACCTATGTTGAATGACTGCTGCAGGTTCACTGTACGGTATTTATGAGGCAGAGCAAAAACATAATCTGTGTCTTTCACAGACCCCCAGTACATAAAAGTTACCACAAGGCTCCTCTGTCCACGGGATTCTCCAGGCAAGAATACTGGAGTAGGCTGCATTTCTTTCTCCAGGAGATCTTCCCGAGCCAGGGATCAAACTTGGGCCTCCCACACTGCAGGCAGATTCTTTACTGATGCATCATCAGGGAAGCCCCATGAAAGCAACCAAGCCAAGGGTGAAACAAAATGGGAGTAAAGATGCAAGCCCAGAGAGAGGCACACTGGCTTAAGATGAATGCTCTTTTATTGCTACAAATGCCATCTTGAACCAGTCACTTAACTCCTCTGAGCCTCTTTACTTTCTTCTGAAATACAGAAATAAACCTATTTACTTGGTAGTTGATGGAAGTAAATGAGATAATGAATGTAATTTTCCAACTAATACCTAGAATCCAATGTATGCTGGGTGTCAGTGCTATTATGAGTCTTTATCTTGGGGCAAAGAGGAAGAATGCTCTACACATGGGAAAAGTGCAACATTTAGAAAAGGGATGCTTTTATTTTTGGTTCCTCTTTCTAAAATTATTTTGAAGCTCAACCTTCAAAACCTTTGAAGCTCAACCTTCAAAACCTTTGAAGCTCAACCCCAGTTGTTATAGAAGTTCAACTTGAATCTCATTCTACTCAGTTGTTACCTACATAGCAATTTACCATCACGAGATAGCTTTATATTATGAAGAAGAAGAGAAGAAGGGGGTGAGGCAAAGGAGGATGAGTAGGAAATGAAAACAGAAAGGTAAATGGAAAAAAAAAAAAAAACCTGTTATGACATAACCTAGGGTTTATGTCTGTGATTTATCAAAAATTTCCTGGCAGAAATGACCTTTCAGAACAGCCCTTGAATTATTCCTCTCCTGTAGGAGACAGGGATTCAGTGAGCCCAGTAGCAGCTGCCGTGAATAAGATGAGAAATTATCCTAACCAGCTTATTTGCTGGAAAAGTGCTGATTTGGAGTCATTCCACATTTCGTGAAATATTTTCCATATGCATCTTAGGTTCCAAATATCCTGGAAGAACCCTATGAAGCATAACACATGGCTTATATACCTAGCACTGGGACTGGTGTCTAATCATTCTTGAACCTAAAATTTATCTATAGAAGAATGGTAACTTAGCCTTACAAAATTTTATTCATTTTTTTCTCATAACTGCCAAAAACAATAGTTTTTAATGCAAATGAAAAGGCTAGCTTCTCAGAATCATCTGAGAGTATGCTTTATTTTTGCAAGGTATTGTATCAACTTGCAGCAATTACTAAGCACATTTGTGATCCATCACAGAATCTGACAAAACATGGACATTCAGTGTGAGAGTCCCAGAATGCTAATTTGTAAACCTGTCAGATTTGTCACAGTGGTGAGAAATGGTGTTAAAATTGCTTTCAACATCTTAATTAGTGGTAGCCTTCCAGAGAAATGCAATATCTCTAGGTCATTTTTTTTTCCATTTCTTGATTTGTTTTTCAACAAGAATATTATTAAAATTTGAATCATGATGATCATCAGAAAATAGCATGCAATTTAAGAACGTTGATGCAAATGTGATTGGTGCATTAGGGAGGTTTTGATTGCTCCAGAATGCTTAACAAGGGGTCAGATTCTGTGTCCTGTGTTCTATTCTTACATTGACCTTTGGGCCTTAAACTGGGACACTCATTGGAGGAACCCTGGTGTCTCTGTTGTGGTAGAGTAGTGAACCCTTATATCCAATGTGAAAAACTTCACTGTGCAATACCCACTATCATAACTACTGTTTACTGGGCATTAACACACCAGTCTCTCTGCTGTAATAGACTGCATCTTTTCTTGTCTAATTGTTCCCACAACTCCAGAGCGTAGGTACTATCAGTATCAAGATGTTTCAGATAAAGTAAAGTAAGATTATTAATGAGACTCACAGAGTCACCAAATAATTCCATTGCTGAAATCTGCACTTGTAGCTGCTGTTTTATCTTGCAATTAGAGAGAAGGTTCTGAACATCTTCACTGGGAAAGTAGATGATGAAAGCAGGGTTCCCAGACTCCTACAGGCCTTGTTCTTTCACATTGTCTCTGAGCCACAAATGCTTGGTGCCCATTCATGTATGACTTTTGTCAGATCTGACTTATAGGTACCTTTCTAGGACCTCTATAATTCACCTCCAAGTTCTATGTTGAATATTTATCATATATTTTACATTGTTTTGTTTTGTTTATATACCTAGCACTGGGACTGGTGTCTAATCATTCTTGAACCTAAAATTTATCTATAGAAGAATGGTAACTTAGCCTTACAAAATTTTATTCATTTTTTTCTCATAACTGCCAAAAACAATAGTTTTTAATGCAAATGAAAAGGCTAGCTTCTCAGAATCATCTGAGAGTATGCTTTATTTTTGCAAGGTATTGTATCAACTTGCAGCAATTACTAAGCACATTTGTGATCCATCACAGAATCTGACAAAACATGGACATTCAGTGTGAGAGTCCCAGAATGCTAATTTGTAAACCTGTCAGATTTGTCACAGTGGTGAGAAATGGTGTTAAAATTGCTTTCAACATCTTAATTAGTGGTAGCCTTCCAGAGAAATGCAATATCTCTAGGTCATTTTTTTTTCCATTTCTTGATTTGTTTTTCAACAAGAATATTATTAAAATTTGAATCATGATGATCATCAGAAAATAGCATGCAATTTAAGAACGTTGATGCAAATGTGATTGGTGCATTAGGGAGGTTTTGATTGCTCCAGAATGCTTAACAAGGGGTCAGATTCTGTGTCCTGTGTTCTATTCTTACATTGACCTTTGGGCCTTAAACTGGGACACTCATTGGAGGAACCCTGGTGTCTCTGTTGTGGTAGAGTAGTGAACCCTTATATCCAATGTGAAAAACTTCACTGTGCAATACCCACTATCATAACTACTGTTTACTGGGCATTAACACACCAGTCTCTCTGCTGTAATAGACTGCATCTTTTCTTGTCTAATTGTTCCCACAACTCCAGAGCGTAGGTACTATCAGTATCAAGATGTTTCAGATAAAGTAAAGTAAGATTATTAATGAGACTCACAGAGTCACCAAATAATTCCATTGCTGAAATCTGCACTTGTAGCTGCTGTTTTATCTTGCAATTAGAGAGAAGGTTCTGAACATCTTCACTGGGAAAGTAGATGATGAAAGCAGGGTTCCCAGACTCCTACAGGCCTTGTTCTTTCACATTGTCTCTGAGCCACAAATGCTTGGTGCCCATTCATGTATGACTTTTGTCAGATCTGACTTATAGGTACCTTTCTAGGACCTCTATAATTCACCTCCAAGTTCTATGTTGAATATTTATCATATATTTTACATGTTGTTTTGTTTAGCTTATCTAATTCCACAGAATTTTCTGAAGAGCATAATAATAGGAAAAGAATATTAATTCAATAATTATTTACAGGCAATTTTCCTGAGTTTGAACCACTGCATGGTACTGTATGCTTGATGAAGGAGGGCAGCATGAACCTTAGCTTCTTCTAAGTGTCTATTTTTGACTCCAAGGGCTGAGGCCTACCAGGCTTCTCTCAGCAAGAATCCTGGAGTGGGTTACCATTTCCTTCTCCAGAGGATCTGCTCTATCCAAGAATTAAACCCACAACTCTTGGGCTTCCTACAATGGCAGGTGGATTCCTTACCACTAGGGTCACCTGTGAAGCACTAAGTGTCTGTCTTGTTGTTGTTCAGTCTCTCAGTCATGTCCATCTATTTGCAACCTCATGGACTGCAACAAACCAGGCTTTCATGTCCTTCACCATCTATCAGAGCTTGCTCAAACTCATGCCTTTTGAGATGGTGTTGCTATGCAAACATCTAATTCTCTGTCTTCCCCTTTTCCTTCTGCCTTCAATTTTTCCCAGCATGAGGGGTTTTTCTAATAAACTGGCTCTTCACATCAGGTGACCAAAGCATTGGAGCTTCAGCTTAAGCATCAGTTCCTTCCAAAGAATATTTAGGATTGGTTTCCTTTGCTATTGATTGGTTTGATCTCCTTAAAGATTCTCAATAGTCTTCTCCAACACCACAGTTTGAAAGCATCAGTTCTCTGGTGCTCAGCCTACTTTATGGTCCAACTCTCACATCCATACATGACTACTGAAATAACCATAGCTTTGACTAAATATAATTGGTTGGCAAAATGATGTCTTTTTTTTTTTTTAATATACTGTCTAAGTTTGTCATAGCTTTTCTTCCAAGGAGCAAGTATCTTTTAATTTTATGGCTACAACCACAGACCACAGTGATTTTGGAATCCAAGAAAATAAAGTGTCATACTTTCCATTGTTTGCCCATCTCTTAGCCATGAAATGATGGGACCATATTTAGTTTTATGGATGTTGCCTTTTTAAGTCAGATTTTTCACTATCCTCTTTCACCTTCATCAAGAGGCTTTAACGGCAGAGTAGAAGGATGTGCGCTCATATTCTCCTGTGAGAACTCCAAAACTGCAAATAGTTACTGAACAACTACTGATAGGAGAATATTGGAATCCACCAAAAGAAAGATAACCCATGTCCAAAAACAAAGGAAAAGCTGCAACAAGGTGGCAAGAGGGGAACATCCACAACTTAAAATCAAACCTCATTCCTGGCAGAGAAACTTGGAAGGTACAAAAAAAAACCTTGCCTGCATCAGGACCCAGGAAAAGGAGCAGTGACCTCCACAAAAGACTGAGCCAGACCTGCCTTTGAGTGCCTACATGTCTCCTGCAGAGGCACGGGTCAGAGTGGCCTGCAGCAGTCCTGGGGAGGCCTGACATGTGCCATAAGTCCTCTTGAAGGAGATTGCCATTAGCCCCACTATAGAGTCACCAAGTAGGCGACCCACAAGTTGGAGAACAATTATACCAAAGTTCTCAAACTGTTGTGAAAGTTCCAGGCTGCACAACAGATTTCTTAACCTAGGGATCCTGCAAAGGGACTGAGGAACCCCACTCTGTCTTCCCCTTTTCCTTCTGCCTTCAATTTTTCCCAGCATGAGGGGTTTTTCTAATAAACTGGCTCTTCACATCAGGTGACCAAAGCATTGGAGCTTCAGCTTAAGCATCAGTTCCTTCCAAAGAATATTTAGGATTGGTTTCCTTTGCTATTGATTGGTTTGATCTCCTTAAAGATTCTCAATAGTCTTCTCCAACACCACAGTTTGAAAGCATCAGTTCTCTGGTGCTCAGCCTACTTTATGGTCCAACTCTCACATCCATACATGACTACTGAAATAACCATAGCTTTGACTAAATATAATTGGTTGGCAAAATGATGTCTTTTTTTTTTTTTAATATACTGTCTAAGTTTGTCATAGCTTTTCTTCCAAGGAGCAAGTATCTTTTAATTTTATGGCTACAACCACAGACCACAGTGATTTTGGAATCCAAGAAAATAAAGTGTCATACTTTCCATTGTTTGCCCATCTCTTAGCCATGAAATGATGGGACCATATTTAGTTTTATGGATGTTGCCTTTTTAAGTCAGATTTTTCACTATCCTCTTTCACCTTCATCAAGAGGCTTTAACGGCAGAGTAGAAGGATGTGCGCTCATATTCTCCTGTGAGAACTCCAAAACTGCAAATAGTTACTGAACAACTACTGATAGGAGAATATTGGAATCCACCAAAAGAAAGATAACCCATGTCCAAAAACAAAGGAAAAGCTGCAACAAGGTGGCAAGAGGGGCACATCCACAACTTAAAATCAAACCTCATTCCTGGCAGAGAAACTTGGAAGGTACAAAAAAAAACCTTGCCTGCATCAGGACCCAGGAAAAGGAGCAGTGACCTCCACAAAAGACTGAGCCAGACCTGCCTTTGAGTGCCTACATGTCTCCTGCAGAGGCACGGGTCAGAGTGGCCTGCAGCAGTCCTGGGGAGGCCTGACATGTGCCATAAGTCCTCTTGAAGGAGATTGCCATTAGCCCCACTATAGAGTCACCAAGTAGGCGACCCACAAGTTGGAGAACAATTATACCAAAGTTCTCAAACTGTTGTGAAAGTTCCAGGCTGCACAACAGATTTCTTAACCTAGGGATCCTGCAAAGGGACTGAGGAACCCCCACAGAATTTGACTTTGAAACCCAGTGAAATTTGATTATAGAACTTCCACAGGACTGGGGAAACAGAGACTCTTGGAAGGCACAAGCAAAACCTTGTGTGCACCAGGACCCAGGAGAAAGGGGCAGTACCCCACAAGAGACTGAGCCATACTTACCTGTGAGTATTTGGGAGTCTCTGGCAGAGGTGTGGGTCAATGGTGGCCTGCCACGTGGTTAGCGACACTGACTGCAGCAGTTTTGCTAGGTCAGGTATACTGGCATAAGTTCTTTTGGAGAAGGTGCCATCACTCCTACCATAGTTTGGCCTCAGGCCAAATACAGAGAGAGTACACAGCCCCACCCATCAGCAGAAATTGGATTAAAGATTTACTGAGCATTTTTCTGGTAGTCATGTATGGATGTGAGAGCTGGGCTGTAAAGAAGCCTGAGTGCCAAAGAATTTATGCCTCACTTGGACAACAAGGAGATCAAATCAGTCAATCCTAAAGGAAATGAACCCTGAATATTCATTGGAAGGGTTTACGCTGAAGCTGAAGCTCCAGTACTCTGGCTACCTGATGCAAATAGCTGACTCACTGGAAATGACCCTGATGCTGGGAAGGATTGTAGGTAGGAGGAGAGGGGGATGACAGAGGACAAGATGGTTGGATGGTATCACCAACTCAGTAGACATGAGTTTGAGCAAGCTCTGGGAGATGGTAAAGGACAGGAAAGCCTGGTGTTCTGTAGTCCATGGGGTTGCAAAGAATTGAATATGACTGAGTGACTGAATGAAGATGAACATGACCTTGTCCACCAGAACGAGACCAAATTTTCCCCACAAACAGTCCCTCTCATCAGGAAGCTTTCACAAGCCTCTTATCCTCCCTCATCTTTGGAGGGCAGAAAGAATGAAAACTGTAATCACAGAAATCTAAACTATAATCAGCCATAAGTCCTCTTGAAGGAGATTGCCATTAGCCCCACTATAGAGTCACCAAGTAGGCGACCCACAAGTTGGAGAACAATTATACCAAAGTTCTCAAACTGTTGTGAAAGTTCCAGGCTGCACAACAGATTTCTTAACCTAGGGATCCTGCAAAGGGACTGAGGAACCCCCACAGAATTTGACTTTGAAACCCAGTGAAATTTGATTATAGAACTTCCACAGGACTGGGGAAACAGAGACTCTTGGAAGGCACAAGCAAAACCTTGTGTGCACCAGGACCCAGGAGAAAGGGGCAGTACCCCACAAGAGACTGAGCCATACTTACCTGTGAGTATTTGGGAGTCTCTGGCAGAGGTGTGGGTCAATGGTGGCCTGCCACGTGGTTAGCGACACTGACTGCAGCAGTTTTGCTAGGTCAGGTATACTGGCATAAGTTCTTTTGGAGAAGGTGCCATCACTCCTACCATAGTTTGGCCTCAGGCCAAATACAGAGAGAGTACACAGCCCCACCCATCAGCAGAAATTGGATTAAAGATTTACTGAGCATTTTTCTGGTAGTCATGTATGGATGTGAGAGCTGGGCTGTAAAGAAGCCTGAGTGCCAAAGAATTTATGCCTCACTTGGACAACAAGGAGATCAAATCAGTCAATCCTAAAGGAAATGAACCCTGAATATTCATTGGAAGGGTTTACGCTGAAGCTGAAGCTCCAGTACTCTGGCTACCTGATGCAAATAGCTGACTCACTGGAAATGACCCTGATGCTGGGAAGGATTGTAGGTAGGAGGAGAGGGGGATGACAGAGGACAAGATGGTTGGATGGTATCACCAACTCAGTAGACATGAGTTTGAGCAAGCTCTGGGAGATGGTAAAGGACAGGAAAGCCTGGTGTTCTGTAGTCCATGGGGTTGCAAAGAATTGAATATGACTGAGTGACTGAATGAAGATGAACATGACCTTGTCCACCAGAACGAGACCAAATTTTCCCCACAAACAGTCCCTCTCATCAGGAAGCTTTCACAAGCCTCTTATCCTCCCTCATCTTTGGAGGGCAGAAAGAATGAAAACTGTAATCACAGAAATCTAACCAAACTGATCACATGGATTCCAGCCTTGTCTAACTCAATGAAATTATGAGCCATGCCATATAGGAGGGGTCATGGTGGAGAGTTCTGACAAAATATGGTCCACTGGAGAAGGGAATGGCAAACCACTTCAACACTCTTATTTTGAGAACCTCATGAACAGTATGGAAACATATCTGTATAGCAGCTGCTTTTTCCCTGCGGAGTGTTCTCCCTCTATAGGGGGAAAATGTTCAGGGTAAGAGCAACATTAAAAGTAGCTGTTAACAGAAAAGGACAGGTTTCTGTAGCATCTCTGTGGGACCACAATTAACTCTATGTTATTTGAAATATTTTTTACCCTAAGAAATAATGCTAAAGGCATTGAAATTTCTATTTACCATGAGATGGTACCTGTTCTGTGTTTCCCACATCTGTTTGCAAAATGGATGTAAACAGCTTTTGGTTTTTTGCATGAGAGAGCTCTCAGGAGGCCCCTTTCATCTTGTCACTTAGTAGGTCTATATTGTAATCAAGTTTAAACGAGACCCACCGCAACCCAAGCATACATTTTAAATCTTTGGTCACACCATACCTTGCCTAATCTGTTGGCTTTTCACTTGATCAAAGAAGTAGAAATGAAGGATAAGTAATTAACAGATGACCAAATCTCTTCCCGAGCCTCCCCTTCAGTAATCTCCCAAACAGATTGTGTGAACAGGATAGTCTGTGAATAAACTGTGTGAAAAGGATAACATGTAAAGAAAGATCACAAGGAGCCAAACAGCCTTCAAGCACTGTGAGATGGCTATGAGCTTGATCCCTTAACTCAATAACAAACTAAGATTACTTCCTGTTTTCCCTTTAAAAACTTTCATAGTTGAATAGAATTTTTGGAGTTGATTCCGGTGGGAAGACATGAGTTCACCTTCCTAGATTGTCAGCTTTCTGACTAAAAGCAACTTTTCTTTCATACAACACTTGCCCTATTGATTTTCAATTGTCAAGCAAGCAGCAGAGGGAACAGAGTTTTTGGACGCCTGGATACCTCTGAGTCTGCAGTCAGAGAGCCCAACCATCTACGTGGTCTGAGGCAGGCTCCATGAGAGCAGATTTTAAAAGTTCCCCCATCTCTAATATGCACCAATACCTGTACATGTGTGTATTCAGCTTTTATTTATTTGTTTATTTTTACAAATTGATTCTATAAAGGATCAGTTCACTGCATTTTATCTGAGTTTTGAAAAGTTGTTATGTAAATCCAGAGATCGAAAAGCTTTAAACACGTTACCAAACTACTCATTGCTGTGGTGTGTTGAGTAACAAAAATGAATAAATGCAGGGAGGAAAAGAATTCACCACAATCAGCTAGGTTCATTGTCAGAACAGCTGGACACAGCTATGGGCTAAGAAGAGGCACAGTGGCTAGAACAGGCTGTGTGCCCGGCCAGCCAGAGTGCCCATTTTATTTCTGCCACATCCTGCCAAGAGATCCTTGGCAAGTCATTGAGCCTCTGTTTTCAAAACTTCCCTCCATTAACTTGTGCAGAGAGCTCTCAGGAGGCCCCTTTCATCTTGTCACTTAGTAGGTCTATATTGTAATCAAGTTTAAACGAGACCCACCGCAACCCAAGCATACATTTTAAATCTTTGGTCACACCATACCTTGCCTAATCTGTTGGCTTTTCACTTGATCAAAGAAGTAGAAATGAAGGATAAGTAATTAACAGATGACCAAATCTCTTCCCGAGCCTCCCCTTCAGTAATCTCCCAAACAGATTGTGTGAACAGGATAGTCTGTGAATAAACTGTGTGAAAAGGATAACATGTAAAGAAAGATCACAAGGAGCCAAACAGCCTTCAAGCACTGTGAGATGGCTATGAGCTTGATCCCTTAACTCAATAACAAACTAAGATTACTTCCTGTTTTCCCTTTAAAAACTTTCATAGTTGAATAGAATTTTTGGAGTTGATTCCGGTGGGAAGACATGAGTTCACCTTCCTAGATTGTCAGCTTTCTGACTAAAAGCAACTTTTCTTTCATACAACACTTGCCCTATTGATTTTCAATTGTCAAGCAAGCAGCAGAGGGAACAGAGTTTTTGGACGCCTGGATACCTCTGAGTCTGCAGTCAGAGAGCCCAACCATCTACGTGGTCTGAGGCAGGCTCCATGAGAGCAGATTTTAAAAGTTCCCCCATCTCTAATATGCACCAATACCTGTACATGTGTGTATTCAGCTTTTATTTATTTGTTTATTTTTACAAATTGATTCTATAAAGGATCAGTTCACTGCATTTTATCTGAGTTTTGAAAAGTTGTTATGTAAATCCAGAGATCGAAAAGCTTTAAACACGTTACCAAACTACTCATTGCTGTGGTGTGTTGAGTAACAAAAATGAATAAATGCAGGGAGGAAAAGAATTCACCACAATCAGCTAGGTTCATTGTCAGAACAGCTGGACACAGCTATGGGCTAAGAAGAGGCACAGTGGCTAGAACAGGCTGTGTGCCCGGCCAGCCAGAGTGCCCATTTTATTTCTGCCACATCCTGCCAAGAGATCCTTGGCAAGTCATTGAGCCTCTGTTTTCAAAACTTCCCTCCATAACCAGTACCATTAACACAGTAGGAACTGTCACAGAAGTAATTTTTTTTTAAGTCAAGTATAATGTCAGGTGTCCATTAAACAGTAAATACAATTACTCTTTTTGTTATTGTGATCATCTTGTTGCAACGGGTTCATCTCAAATCACAGCTTTAAACCTAGAAAATATATAATATTCTTGATAAGATGGGAAACCCATGGATAAAAATAAGTAAAATACAAAGAGGTAAATGCATCAAGGTCCAAATGGCAAAGAACATCAGAGGAAGAGGAGGGTGTTTCACGTAGGCCAAGGGAGAGTTCAAGGTGCTGGTGCAGTTTTTCTAGAACCTGTTAGGGGTGCAGAGGGTGATCAGACAAAATACAGAGCCAGTTTCACACATGGAAATGGTGAGGCCACAATAGGATGAGGTAGGAAGAACCCATGCAGGAGGTCACCAGGCCACATGCAGAGCACCATACCCTCTTATACCCTCCAGGCTCTGCTGGGAAGTGGATCTTCCCAGCTCAGGAAATGGGCCACACCAATAACACCTGGTCTAATGGCTACTAGAGGATTCCTTCAGGCCAGGACTCCTAATGGTCCCCAACACTGCAAGAAACTGTGTGAGAATGGAAGAGGTAGAACAAATTCTTCTCAGGGGAGATGCAGAATCCTCAAGAGGTTTGCAAGGGAAGCTTTAATTCTGAACAGTTAAAATCCAATGAGTTAGGAGAGCATACCACAAACCATGGTGGAGCAAGTGGAGCAAATAGCCAGGAAATTTACTAGACAGAGAAAACATTTATAGAAAAACTATTTAAAAATAAACTCAAGGGCAAAACTTGAGCAGCCATCAGCAAATAGAAATGAAACCTCACATGCTAGTATGTGCAAAAAAAAATCCCAAATGGGTGGAGCATGAAAGGTATGTGACCATGTTATTTTGGGATCAAAACAGGAAACTTTTGAAAGTGAGAGAAAGCATTTAAAAGATTTAAAGTTTGATAACTATTAATAACAAATTACTTGCACTATACTGTTCAATAATTCAGTTCAGTTGCTTTGTCATGCCCAACTGAGTGACACGCCATGGACTGCAGCATATTAGACTATCCTGTCATTCATCATCTGGAGCTTGCTCAAAGTCATGTTCATTGGCTCAGTGATACCATCCAATCACTTCATCCCCTGTAGTCCCCTTCTCCTTTTGTCTTCTATTTTTTCCAACATCAGGGCCTTTTCCAATGACTCATCTCTTCACATCAGGTGTGAAGAAGAGAACTGGAGCTTCAGCTTCAGCATCATTCCTTCCAGTGAATACTCAGGATCGATTTTCTTTAGGAAAGACTGGTTTGACCTTCATGCTGTCCAAAGGACTCTCATGAATCTTCTCCAATACCACAGTTCAAGGCATCAGTTCTTCGGCACTCAGCCTTCTTTATGATCCAGCTCTAACATCCATGCGTGACTACTGGGGAAACCATGGCTTTGACTATACAGGCTTTTGTCAACAAAGTGTTTTCTGTGCTTTTTAATATGGTGCCTAGGTTCATCATAGCTTTTCTTCCAAGGAACAAGTGTCTTTTAATTTTGTGGTTATGGTTGCTGTCTGGTTATTTTGGAGCCCAAGAAAATAAAATCTGTCATTGTTTCCATCGTTTACCCATGTATTTGCCATGAAGTGATAGGACCATGATCTTCATTTTTTGAATGTTGAATTTCAGCCAACTTTTTCACTCTCCTCTTTCACCTTCATCAAGAGGTTCTTTAATTCCTCTTCACTTTCTTCCATTAGGGTGGTGTCATCTGCATGCCTAAGTTTATTGATATTTCTGCTGGGAATCTTGATTTCAGCTTATGCTTCATCCAGACTGGCATTTAGCATAATGTACTCTGAATATAAAACTAAATAAACAAGGTGACAATGTGCATCCTTGACATCAGCAAATAGAAATGAAACCTCACATGCTAGTATGTGCAAAAAAAAATCCCAAATGGGTGGAGCATGAAAGGTATGTGACCATGTTATTTTGGGATCAAAACAGGAAACTTTTGAAAGTGAGAGAAAGCATTTAAAAGATTTAAAGTTTGATAACTATTAATAACAAATTACTTGCACTATACTGTTCAATAATTCAGTTCAGTTGCTTTGTCATGCCCAACTGAGTGACACGCCATGGACTGCAGCATATTAGACTATCCTGTCATTCATCATCTGGAGCTTGCTCAAAGTCATGTTCATTGGCTCAGTGATACCATCCAATCACTTCATCCCCTGTAGTCCCCTTCTCCTTTTGTCTTCTATTTTTTCCAACATCAGGGCCTTTTCCAATGACTCATCTCTTCACATCAGGTGTGAAGAAGAGAACTGGAGCTTCAGCTTCAGCATCATTCCTTCCAGTGAATACTCAGGATCGATTTTCTTTAGGAAAGACTGGTTTGACCTTCATGCTGTCCAAAGGACTCTCATGAATCTTCTCCAATACCACAGTTCAAGGCATCAGTTCTTCGGCACTCAGCCTTCTTTATGATCCAGCTCTAACATCCATGCGTGACTACTGGGGAAACCATGGCTTTGACTATACAGGCTTTTGTCAACAAAGTGTTTTCTGTGCTTTTTAATATGGTGCCTAGGTTCATCATAGCTTTTCTTCCAAGGAACAAGTGTCTTTTAATTTTGTGGTTATGGTTACTGTCTGGTTATTTTGGAGCCCAAGAAAATAAAATCTGTCATTGTTTCCATCGTTTACCCATGTATTTGCCATGAAGTGATAGGACCATGATCTTCATTTTTTGAATGTTGAATTTCAGCCAACTTTTTCACTCTCCTCTTTCACCTTCATCAAGAGGTTCTTTAATTCCTCTTCACTTTCTTCCATTAGGGTGGTGTCATCTGCATGCCTAAGTTTATTGATATTTCTGCTGGGAATCTTGATTTCAGCTTATGCTTCATCCAGACTGGCATTTAGCATAATGTACTCTGAATATAAAACTAAATAAACAAGGTGACAATGTGCATCCTTGACATACTCCTTCTCCAGACTGGAACCAGTCAATTGTTCTATGTCCAGTTCTAACTGCTCCTTCTTGTCCTGCATAGAGGTTTCTCATGAGGCAGGTAAGTTGGTCTGGTATTCCCATTTCTTACAGAATTTTCCAGTTTGTTGTGATCCACACAAAGGCTTTAGTGTAATCAGTGCAGCAGAAGTAGTTATTTTTCTAGAATTCCCTTGCTCTTTCTATGACCTAACAGATATTGGCAATTAGATCTTTGGTTCCTCTGCTTTTTCTAAATTCAGCTCATACATCTGGAAGTTCATGGTTCACATACTGTTGAAGTCTAGATTGGGAGATTTTGAGCATTACATCACTAGTATGTGAAATGAGTGCAATGATGTGGTAATTTGAACATCTTTGGTATTGTCCTTCTTTGGGATTGGAATGAAAACTGATTTTCTCCAGACCTGAGGCCACAGCTGAGTACTCCAAATTTGCTGGCATTTTGTGTGTAGCACTTTAACAGCATCATCTTTTAATATTTAAAATAGCTCAGCTGGAATTCCATCACCCCCACTAGCTTTGTTCAAAGTAATGCTTCCTGGGGCCCATTTGATTTAGCACTCTAGGACATTTGACTCTAGGTGAATGATCACACCATTCTGGCCATTAAGATCTTTTTTCTATAGTTCTTCTGTGTATTCTTCCCATTGTTTCTTAATATCTTCATTTTTTTTTTTAAGTCCATACCATTTCTGTCCTTTATTGTCTGTGTATTTGCATGAAAATTCCCCCTAGTAGCTCTGATTTTCTTGTTATTAATTTTCTTGTTATTGTATTTTATTTTTGGAGCCACAAAATTTTCCTATTCAAAAGCTATTTAAAAATAATTTAAATATAATCTATATAAATAACTTTAAAACAAAAATTACAAAAACAAAAATATTAATTATGTGGATATCTTAAAATTATATCTTAAATTCTCATCCTTGGCTTCTATTCATGCTGTTCAACCAACCTTTAGTCATATCTCTCTCTAGTACCAAGACACTAATGTTTTTCTGAAGAATTTATTCTCTTTCATTATGGATTTTTTTGTAAATTTTATTGAAGTGTTATATATATATATATATGAACATATATGTGTGTGTATGTATATATATATATATATATATATACACACATATACTCTAAAGTGCACAGATCATAGGTTTACAATTTGATGAAGTCTCACAAATTAAATATGGCCATGTAACCAGTATTCATATGAGGAGATACAAGCCAAAAGACTCCTTGTGTTGCCTCCCCACACATCACCCTCAAAGTGAATTACTCCCCTCACTGCTAACACCACAGGCTACTTTTCCTCACCTTGAACTCTATTTAAATGCAAGTATACATCTTTCTCTTAACATTATATTCTACATTTGGTATTGTCTCTAATTTTAATTTTAGCAACTCTGGTGGGTGTGCAGTGCTGTATCATTGTTTCAGTTGGCTATTGCTAAGTGACAAAGTGCACCAAAATTTACAAGCTAAAATAATGACTATTTTACTACATGGGTCAATTATATGGATCGGAAGTATTGGCCTGCTGTCATCAAGGCAGTGCTTTGGCTTGTTGTTCCAGATATTACCCATGCTGCTGGGAGGCCACAGCTGAGTACTCCAAATTTGCTGGCATTTTGTGTGTAGCACTTTAACAGCATCATCTTTTAATATTTAAAATAGCTCAGCTGGAATTCCATCACCCCCACTAGCTTTGTTCAAAGTAATGCTTCCTGGGGCCCATTTGATTTAGCACTCTAGGACATTTGACTCTAGGTGAATGATCACACCATTCTGGCCATTAAGATCTTTTTTCTATAGTTCTTCTGTGTATTCTTCCCATTGTTTCTTAATATCTTCATTTTTTTTTTTAAGTCCATACCATTTCTGTCCTTTATTGTCTGTGTATTTGCATGAAAATTCCCCCTAGTAGCTCTGATTTTCTTGTTATTAATTTTCTTGTTATTGTATTTTATTTTTGGAGCCACAAAATTTTCCTATTCAAAAGCTATTTAAAAATAATTTAAATATAATCTATATAAATAACTTTAAAACAAAAATTACAAAAACAAAAATATTAATTATGTGGATATCTTAAAATTATATCTTAAATTCTCATCCTTGGCTTCTATTCATGCTGTTCAACCAACCTTTAGTCATATCTCTCTCTAGTACCAAGACACTAATGTTTTTCTGAAGAATTTATTCTCTTTCATTATGGATTTTTTTGTAAATTTTATTGAAGTGTTATATATATATATATATGAACATATATGTGTGTGTATGTATATATATATATATATATATATATACACACATATACTCTAAAGTGCACAGATCATAGGTTTACAATTTGATGAAGTCTCACAAATTAAATATGGCCATGTAACCAGTATTCATATGAGGAGATACAAGCCAAAAGACTCCTTGTGTTGCCTCCCCACACATCACCCTCAAAGTGAATTACTCCCCTCACTGCTAACACCACAGGCTACTTTTCCTCACCTTGAACTCTATTTAAATGCAAGTATACATCTTTCTCTTAACATTATATTCTACATTTGGTATTGTCTCTAATTTTAATTTTAGCAACTCTGGTGGGTGTGCAGTGCTGTATCATTGTTTCAGTTGGCTATTGCTAAGTGACAAAGTGCACCAAAATTTACAAGCTAAAATAATGACTATTTTACTACATGGGTCAATTATATGGATCGGAAGTATTGGCCTGCTGTCATCAAGGCAGTGCTTTGGCTTGTTGTTCCAGATATTACCCATGCTGCTGCAGCCATCCAGTGCTAAATTGGCACTGGGCAGTCCACCATGGCCACACTCATGTCTGACATTTGGTAGTCATGATTGGCTCTGCTTCCCTCTCCATGTGCTCTGTCATCTTCAAGGGGGCTGGCCTGGGCTTCTTTGCATAGTGGCTGCAACATTCCTAGGAGATCCTCAGCATTACTTCTTCCACATCCTACTGGGCAAAGCAAGTTACAAGGTCATCTCGGATTCAAGGTCTTCTAGGGTTTTGTATAAAAACATTTCATTAATATTATCTTTTTATGGGAGTAAAAATTAACTCTCATTTCAAAAAGTCATGCCTACAGAGACTAAGAAGTTAATGAAGCTATACTTGCAAACAATTTAGCTACAATTATTGTGTGTCAGTTTAAATTCCCCAGATAATGAATGCGTTTTATAATTTTTATCACTTGCAATAAAATACTTTCTCTCTTTTTTTGCCTTGTATTATATATCTTGGACAAATGACCATTGTTAAATTCCTTTATTATGCATATTTCTGTTCTATGCATTGGCCTTCTAACACATAACAGTATCTTCTGATAAATGCAAATTATCTATTTTAATGTATTTGACACATGTTCCCTGTTTAAGAATATTTGCCTAACATCAAACCATGAAGATATATTTTATGTCATAAAACTTTTATAGTTTTACTTTTTATATTTACAAGAATAATCTGCCTAAAATTGATTTTTGTGTAAGTTGGGAAGCAGGGTCCAAGATACATAATTTTTCCCAAATGATAACCAATGATAACAATATGTTAAAAATAATAACTTTTATATATTGCATTGGAGTATCATATTTGTCACACAGTGGAGGTGGTGTGCTTCCTAGAATGATTGATCATATTATATTTCCAACAGCAATATAGAAGGGATTCAGTTTTCCCTAGTGAAACCAGCATTTGATATTTTCACTAATTTTGAAAATTTTACTTTAGCTACTCTGATATCTCTATACTGATATCCCATGCTGTTTTATTTGCATCTCCTTGGTTGATAATTATGCTGAACATCATTTCATGATCTTATTTTTCATTAGTATATCTCTTTGGTGAAATTGCGGTTCATGTCTTTTGTCATTTTCTAATTTTTTTTAATCTGTTAAATGTTTAGACTTCTTTATATATTATATATAATAGCAATTTGGTGGATATGGGGTTTGCAATTGTTTTCACCCAGTTTGCAGTTTGTCATTGATCCTTTACACATGAGTTTTTGCAAAGCAACAATTTTGTTTTTTTATATTAATAATGTTTAATTTATCAAAATTCCCCATTTTGATCATTTCTAAAAAGCATGCTATTTTATATAAAATCAATTTTATATCAGTATTGACATAGTTGGTCTTTTATCTACTGTGTTACTATTTGTTTTCCATAACATTCACCTCTGTAATGTTCCCTTTTTTCTGTTTACCTTCTAAATTAATTAGATATTTTTATCAATATCATTTATTCTATTAACTTATGACATATATTCTTTTATTATTCTTTTAGAATATATCTTATCTGTTCTAATAGTCATTCCTGACCTATCCTAACAGAAATTAGTAATCTTACCTTTTTTCCTGTTGGGGTTTTTTCCTGTTCTAAATCCCTGTGGGGTAATCATCCTTGTGCATATATTTTTTTTATTTATATTTCTTTTTTCGGTACAGGTCTGTTTGTTAGAAAATTCTTCCAGTTTCTCACATTATTGTATGTATGGAAGAAATATTGAAATTAAAAATATATTATTTTGGAAAATGAGTGAATTGAGCTAAAAGAAAAGTTGTGCTTTACTAATATGTAAATGTTCCTTTTGAAGATACATTTGTCAAAACATTACCTTTGGATGCAGTCTTCTTAAAATAAGAACTGGCTTTTGAAATAAATACTGATGCATCTTCTGCTGACTTCTGTCATCTCCTTTTATGTGGTTCTTAATAACAGTATAGCTCTCATAATGCTTATCTCTGCACTTTGCACATGTTAATTAGCAGTCTTGAGAAACTAATTTTAGTACTTTGTCATCAAGCATTTATTTTAATATTTTGAATTTACTGCTGCTGAAAGGATTTAGTATTACCAAATGCTATGATTAACAACTAAATTTACAAGGTGCAAAACATAGTAAGAGTATTTAGACTACTGTCTACATTCTCAATGACAAGATTCTTCAGTGTTCATTCTTTTCATCATATTTTGGATGCCCTGAAGCTATTTTTTGCATGTTTCCAACAGATTCAACTGATTAGCCACCTCCCAAGATGCACAAGATGAAACCTTGGACATTTAAGAGATTGACTGGAGCAGCAGCCTTGAGTTCTTCTCTACCACCCACCACAGAGACTGCAAGAAATCAACTGTCCCTAGCCATTAAGTCCAGCACATTTCATTCTGTCAGCAAGCTTTCTGTGTGCTGTCCCCAAAAAATGAGTTGTTAGTTATTGCCTAGAAAGGATGTGCAAAAAAGGTGCATTAGTTATTGCTGGCAGTTTTAGTTTTAATCATGAGTTAAATTGGAAATCTCTGTTTATTACATACATTCTTCACATACATATACTACTTAATGAAACCATGGTAGAAATAGAAACTACAAAATTCAGGTTCACCAAACTGAACATGAATTACTTTAGTAGAACTTTTAATAATAAGTTGTTAAAATTAGAAATCTTTTAAAATGTAAATTTTCACTAGATAGAATGCCAAGACAATAGTTATGAAGATTTGTGTTCACCAAGGACTCATAGAAGAGGATCAGCAGAATGAGATATATACATGGAGAAATGATCCAGGTAGGAGTAAAGTGGTTGCTATCACTGTGATAAGGTTATTATCACCATAATCAGAGATTACCATTAAATACCAATGGAAGGAATTCAGGGAATCTATTAATTACTCAAATGTGTGGTATTTAGATTTTCATTTATAACTACTTGAGTGAACAGTACAATTGTCACCTTTTTAAAGGTTAAGTCATTCCTAATAAACATTTGTCCAGCTATTGGTATAAGTAAGCACCTAGCTCTGATACCTGACAAGAGTAAAGTCAGGTGAGTCTAAAGAGTGTTATAGTTTCAGGGTCTGTGGCATTATATTAGCGAAGGCAAGGAAACAGGAACATTAAATGTGTAGTCATAGGTTGGAGTCTTCATTTCTGCAAAAACAGAATGTTTGAATAAACAGATGATGGAGTATAAAGTTAGAAAGTTGATTTAACCAAAAGTATTCTCACATGGCAATGAACAGGTTGGAATGTCCATCTTAGGTACAGGAAACCACGGAAATATTGTGAGCAAGAAGAGGGACCATGAGAGGAAGACTGGAGGAAGGTTAATCTGGTAGTGATCTGAGGCACAGGGTGGAGGGAGAGCCTGGAGGCAAGACCATATGCTGGAAGACACTGCAGGTATCCAAGAAGGACGAGACAGAATTGAGGAGTTTCTCTTTCTCTGACATTGGATTTATTTTGTATGCTTAAATTTCACCATTGACTAGAAGCTTGTGACAGAATAAAAATACATGAAGGCTGGGGCTCATCTGATATTAACAGATTGGGTTCCAAAACTTCCCTGCTCAGACTCTAAAACTCTATTATTGGATCATCATTCCTTTTAGCAGTGATGGCTTTCACTTGTCAACAGGGAATGAGAATAAAGCCCCAAAGCAGAAAGGTGGAGGAAGAATTACTATTTTCTGAACACTAATTTTATGCTGGCTGCTTTAACATCTCATGTAATTCCTAAACACTAGAACGCAGGTAATGTAATATACATGCACAGATAAATTCAGATTCAGTTTAAATTATACAAGATGATAAAGCTAATAGTTTGCAGAGCAAAGATTCTATGGCAGGTGATGAATAACTATGGAGTTTATATTCTTTCTGTCACTGAGCTGGCTCCCATGGATGAGAGAAAGAGAGAGGGAGGGAAGGAGTAAAAGAGAAGCTTGATTTTCATGTGGTCATAATTGCAATTATAAATCAGAAATCATATCATAGATCTTTTCATTTAGGTACTTTAGATTGGACTTCCCTGATGGTTCAGTGGTAAACAATTTGCCTGCAGTACAGGAGCTGCAGGAGCTACAGGTTTGATCCCTGGGTAGGAAGATTCCCTGGAGAAGGAAACTGCAATCTATTCTAGTATGCTTGCCTGAAAAAACCCCATGGACAGAGGAGCCTAGCAGGCTACAATACAATGCTTTGCAAAGAGTCAGACATGAGTGAGCAACTGAGCAATAAGTATCTTATGTATTAACTAATGTATTTTTACCTGAGTATCTACCAGATGCTAATTTGTAGCAAGAATTTAGGTGTATGGCAGTGCCAGCATCACTACATATGTCAACGACAATATATCACAAGTTGTTTTCCTTTTTCAAAGAAAGTCATAGAACTCAGTTTCAGCCTCACTAAGCATCAGAGAGGACGTAAAACACTCGTATGATGATGTGGGCACAAAGATGGGATATGCTGATTGGGACCATGACTGGAAGCCACTGAGCTTCCCCAGCACAAGACTCTGCTGAGGACAGTGGCATGAGAGGGTCTTCTTTGCCCACCTATCAACAAGGACATCATGTATTTTCTGGCTCTGTCTGTGGTCATAGCCCTGGAATGCCAGACTTTGATATTCTCCAGGCCCCTACCCTTTGAGCCTGATAGTCCCACTCAGTTATGACACTTGGTGTGTTCACAAGCACTCGCTTCATTAAACTAATCCCTGGCGTTCTTCATTCCCAACTGCCTTCACTGGGACTCTCACTGCAGTGATCCATTCAGACCCCAGCAGTGTGCTCACCAGGAAGTCGTGTGCCAGCACTACACGGATAGAGTTCCTGTGTCCTATTCTATCATAGCTCAACTTAAAAAGGAGGTGCTGCAAAATGATAGAGTTGAAGACCTGATAATGGATGAGAACACGTGTCCTCAAGCACAGGAGAAGGAAAGGACTGCTTTCCGCTGCTCTGAACAATGAATGGCAAGTGAGACAAGCCTAAGCCCCATCAGTGATCCACTGTCATGCACATGGGAGGAAAAAACTGAAGGATTAGAGGAATTCTCCTGCCACAAAGCAGGAAATGTATACTTTTAATGTAACTCATGCCTTGCCTTGTAATTAATTCATTGTGTTCTTGTCGTTTATTTAAGAAATATTCTTTAAACACTTTACACATCCTGGAAATTTTCAAACCTTTTAGTTATAAGGAAAATGACACACAAGAATTTTACAATAAAATATCCCTTCACACCTATCAGAATGGTTGAAATAATCTTTTTTTCAAGTGGCATATTTGCAAAGAAAGAAGAAAGTTCATCCACTTCTAATGGGAATGTAAACTTCTATAGTATTAGAAAAACTGTTTGACACTCTTCACTAAACAAGCCCATGAATATCCTGTGACAGATTTCACCCCTGATAAATGCTCAGCAGAAGTGGAATTATGTTTACCAAAAGATATGTTCAAATGTTCTTACGTAGCATTGTTTAGAATAATACCAAAATGGAAAGATAGATCAATGAATTGTGGTCGTTTTATACAATGGAATAGTATGCATCAATGAAAATGAATCAATAAAACTACCCTCTGAAATATAGGTAAATTTCATAGACAACATCTCTGAAAGCAGGCAGACACAAAAGAGTAAATATTGAATTATTGCTTTTATGGAAAGTTCACAATTAGAGAAACCAATCTATGGAGTTTTATCAGGACAGTGTTTACCTTTGGGGGGATGGAGAGGTTAAGATGGGAGCCAGGGGGCTCCTAGAATGCTGGTGGTACTGTTTCCTCCATTGGCTGCATGGGTGTATTCACTTTATGATAACACTTTGAACACATATAACTTGTGCAATTTTCTTAGGTATTGTTTCCAATTTAAGCATCTTTATTTATAAGAAGAAAAGGAACAAAATAGAAAATGCAAGGGATATGATGTATTGTTATTCAAGGGAAATAGACACTGTTGGATGTATGTTCTCAGTTATCTCAGAAAGGACTTCTAGAAAAGACTGAGAGATCCTAACAAAATGGACACAAAATCACAGACAGATTTTCTCCCTGGAGTTCTGAAAACTCTGTAACAGCTTTAAAATAGCCTTATCTAGATTCCCTATTATTATTCTAGATTCCCTATTCCCCAAATGTTTTCTACAGGGTTGCCAATTATCAGAACTTATATATGTGTTATCATAAATATTACTGAGAATGGGAAACACAGCTTCAGACAGCATCTGCCTGTTAAATTATTGGCTGCCTTCAAATTTTTCTCTTCATTGTTGCTTTTCAGAGGTTAAAAACTTGTTGTACTATATGATATATATATAATTATTGGTTTCTGAACTCAAGGATATCTGGTTTAGTATAAATTATTCATTTTAGAATAGTCTGTGTTTTTTTCTTCAAATATACATGTCTTCACACCCATTTTCTTTCTCCTCTATCTGGAATTCTAATTTGAGTAAAGGCATCTAATACTCTCCTATAGCTCTTGGATACTCTGTTCTATTTTTTCTTTTCTCTTTGTTCCTCTTTGTGTGTCAATTTGGGTAATTTCTGCTGACATGTCTTCAAGCTCCCGGATTGTTTTTTTTTTTTTTTTTAACTATGCCAAGTATACTGAGGAGACCATTGAAGAGCTACTTTATAGAAATCATCTGTGATTCTGATTTCTCACATCTTCAAGTGATTCACATAGTTGTCATCTCCTGATGAACTTATTCATTTGATATTGGATATTTTCTATTTTTTTCTATTTATAGATAACCATATAGTTATTTTAAATGACCTATCACATCTCTTAATACCTGTTTCAATCTGAGTCTGATTCATAACATTTTAAATTGTCTTTGTTTCTTCAAATGCCTCCTCATTTCTTTTTTTTTTTTGATTGCAATCCAGATCATCTCTAATAACCAATCTAGTTAATAGAAATTTATGTAGGACAGTAAATATGTTTATATACAGAGTGTGTGGAACTTCTCTTCTGCTTAGGCTTTTGCTATAAGGATATATGTTACTCAGGTTCAAACTCTGTTAAGCTAGGATTAAAATTTGTTGTCGCTGTGGTCACTCTAAGTGCACTAAAGGTTCAAATCCATCTGATTCCTTGTATTTATCCCTCTTGGGTTTAGGGTCCTTCTGTAATACTGTTCCTCAGAGGCCATCTGATTCTCTTCACTTTCTTAGGTCCTATTTTAACTTAATGTGTATTAGTATAATATGCCTATGTTTTCTAATATTTTCTTTAAGCCTCAGTCTTAAGAAGGCACTGTGAACATGCATCTTGGGGTATGGTCTTTACAAGTGATCTTTCCCCCACTAGATAAGTTGTGAGCCTAGTTTGTTAACCTATCCTTCTTCCAAGGGCAGAGGTTTGTCCCCTCCCTCATTCCTTTCCCCTACCCTCAACTGTAGTGATTTACCACAGGTAGCCTTAGGCTACATATTTTATTACCTTTCTCTTAAAGTTTGCTGGTGGTGGTTTACTTGCTAAGACATGTCTGACTCTTGTGATCCTATGGAACATAGCCTGCTAGACTCTTCTGTCCAATGGATTTCTTAGGCAAGAATACTGAAGTGGGTTGCCACTTCCTTCTACAGGGCGTCTTCCCTACCCAGGGATTGAACCTGGGTTTTCTGCATTGCAGCCTAGAGCTTTATTGATTGAGCCACCAGGAAAGACTTTTCATTCATAGCTGTGATGAATTTGGGCAGATTTCATTGCACTGCTGTTTACCTCCCCCAGCTAGACATGATTTTCTCTAAGGTCTCCCCACTCTTTCTTGTAGAAGCCTGGTGATGCTGCTGGAGAGAAAGCCTGAAAGAAAGTGTGAAGATTCCTGTTTTCAGCCCTTAGAGTCTGTCACACTCTCATGCCAGCCCATAATTGGCCTTTATAAATCAGATTAAAATGTCTACTTTGATTTTCTTACAGGCATATTTGGCATTCCATGTTTTCTGTCCACTGTCTTTGTCTCCTTGAAATGCTCTATCTCTTACTGTAGATTTTGAATTAACTATTTGCCATATTGGACTTCCCAGGCAGCACTAACGGTAAAGAACCCACCCAGCAATGCAGCAGATGTAAGAGATGCAGGTTTAATCCCTAGGTGGGAAAGATTCCCTGGAAGAGGGCGTGGCAACCCACTCCAGTAATCTGGCCTGGAGAATCCCATAGACAGAGGAGCCTGACTGGTTAGGTCCACACAGTTGAAAAGAATCATGTCCAAATGAAGTGACTTAGCATGCACAGGTACATATTATTTGACCTATGACCTCTGTTTCTCTGATTTACTCAAGGAAAGTCATCAATTTATAGCTTGTCCAGCTTTTTCTTGTGGTGAGGTTAAGAACAACATGTTTTTCAGGTCTCTAAATCTTAGAGCAGAAACCTATTGAACCTTAATGCATTTAATATTTTCTTAATAATAGAGTTTGACCAATTCCAAATAGTCCAGATACTTAAGAACAGTCATTATTTACTAAAGATTGAACGAGGTATGGTTTACAAGTTTTCTAGATAAGTTGTGAGCCTAGTTTGTTAACCTATCCTTCTTCCAAGGGCAGAGGTTTGTCCCCTCCCTCATTCCTTTCCCCTACCCTCAACTGTAGTGATTTACCACAGGTAGCCTTAGGCTACATATTTTATTACCTTTCTCTTAAAGTTTGCTGGTGGTGGTTTACTTGCTAAGACATGTCTGACTCTTGTGATCCTATGGAACATAGCCTGCTAGACTCTTCTGTCCAATGGATTTCTTAGGCAAGAATACTGAAGTGGGTTGCCACTTCCTTCTACAGGGCGTCTTCCCTACCCAGGGATTGAACCTGGGTTTTCTGCATTGCAGCCTAGAGCTTTATTGATTGAGCCACCAGGAAAGACTTTTCATTCATAGCTGTGATGAATTTGGGCAGATTTCATTGCACTGCTGTTTACCTCCCCCAGCTAGACATGATTTTCTCTAAGGTCTCCCCACTCTTTCTTGTAGAAGCCTGGTGATGCTGCTGGAGAGAAAGCCTGAAAGAAAGTGTGAAGATTCCTGTTTTCAGCCCTTAGAGTCTGTCACACTCTCATGCCAGCCCATAATTGGCCTTTATAAATCAGATTAAAATGTCTACTTTGATTTTCTTACAGGCATATTTGGCATTCCATGTTTTCTGTCCACTGTCTTTGTCTCCTTGAAATGCTCTATCTCTTACTGTAGATTTTGAATTAACTATTTGCCATATTGGACTTCCCAGGCAGCACTAACGGTAAAGAACCCACCCAGCAATGCAGCAGATGTAAGAGATGCAGGTTTAATCCCTAGGTGGGAAAGATTCCCTGGAAGAGGGCGTGGCAACCCACTCCAGTAATCTGGCCTGGAGAATCCCATAGACAGAGGAGCCTGACTGGTTAGGTCCACACAGTTGAAAAGAATCATGTCCAAATGAAGTGACTTAGCATGCACAGGTACATATTATTTGACCTATGACCTCTGTTTCTCTGATTTACTCAAGGAAAGTCATCAATTTATAGCTTGTCCAGCTTTTTTCTTGTGGTGAGGTTAAGAACAACATGTTTTTCAGGTCTCTAAATCTTAGAGCAGAAACCTATTGAACCTTAATGCATTTAATATTTTCTTAATAATAGAGTTTGACCAATTCCAAATAGTCCAGATACTTAAGAACAGTCATTATTTACTATAATAGTATGTGAGAACAGACTGTTTCTCTGGAGTGACTCATCCTTCCAGAGGTAGCCAAATAAGTTAAGTACAGGTTGATTCTCTTAACAGGCAGTCTTCTATAGAAAAAAATCATTTTACTTGCCCATAAAGTATATCAATCACTTTCAATAGGGTATTAAAGTTGCTCATATGCTTGAAGGTTATGTACAGTCACAATAAATAAAATATATACCATAAATTAATAACAACTATTTTAACAATATTTTAGACTCGAAGAAAAATAAAAACATTGTCAAATACTTAGATGATAGGAAAAATAAAAAGCAACTGCTATATATCAAAAACTTGTTATAAAGTCAACACTGTATTTAGAAGACAATTCAAGTAGAATGAGTATAACTAAAGTAACTTTTCATGCCAAAAATGTAAATATATAAGAAAACTCAATAGTAGCTCATTTGGCACATGAAAAATATTATGCCACTTTCTTTTGTCCTCTATACTGTTGGATGAGAAATCTGCTGTTATTTAAATTGGTGTTCCCCTATGGGAAATATGTCATTTCTTTATGGTAGGTTTTAGGGTAATTTCCTTAGTTTAAAGAAGTTTAAATATGATTTGTCTTGGTATAAATTTCTTTGGGTTTTATCCTCTTTGGGGTGTGAGAAAGTTTCTGATTCTGTGTTCAGATTTAAGATATTTTAAAGCATTGTTTCTCCAAGTCCTGTTTTAACCCCTTATTGTCTTTCTACTCCACTCTTTTATTTCTTCTTATGTTTTTTGGTGTACAATGTTGTGTTTAGTGCTTAATTTCAGGTGTACAGTCAAGTGTTGCATATATATGTGTGTGTGTGTGTGTGTGTGTGTGTGTATATATTCTTTTTCAGGTTCTTTTCCATTATTGGTTATTAAAAGACTTTGAGTATAGCTCCTTGTGCTATACACTGAAGTCTTGCTTACTTCACTTAGTGTGATAATATATAGGTCCACCCATGTTGCTGCAAACGGCACTATTTTGTTATATTTTATGGGTGAGTAATATTTAAGTGTATACACATACTACGTTTTCTTTTCCATTCAACTACTTAAGAACATTTAGGTTGCCTCCATGTCTCGGCTATTACAACTAGTGCTGCTATGAACCTTAGAGTGCATGTATCTTTTTGAATGATAGTTTTCTCTGGATATATGACCAGAAGTGGGATTTTAGGATCACGTATTAGCTCTATTTTTAGCTTTTGAAGGGCCCTCCATACTCTTCTCCATGGTGGCTGTATCAATTTACACTTCCACTAATAGTACAGGAAGATTCCTTTTTTTTTCCACTTTATCACCAGCATTTTTTATTTGTAGACTTTATTAGCAATATCGAGTATCTTTTCATGTGCCCCTAGTCATCTGTATCTCCTCTTTGAAATAACATCTATTTAGATCTTCTGATAATTTTTTAAATTAAATTTGGATTGTTTGTTTAATATTGAGCTATATGAGCTATTTATATATTTTGGAGAATAATCCCTTGTTAGTCACATCATTTGAAAATATATTCTCCCATTCTGCCAATTGTCTTTTTGTTGTGTTTATGGTTTCCTTTGCTATGCAAATCCTTTTACATTTACCTAGGTCCCATTTGTTTTTGTTTCCATTACTTTAGGAGATTGATCCAGAAAAAAACACTGTTGTGATTTATGTCAAAGAATGTCATGATTATGTTTTCCTCTAAGAATTTTATAGTATCAAGTCTTACATTTATATTTTTATTTATTTTCAGTTTATTTTTGTGTGTACCATCTCTGCTCTTTCTAGGACTTTGTGATACAGATCTTAGATCTTTTATGATTGTTTCACAGATCACTGAAGCTCTGTTTTCATTATCATTGTTCTTTTTAGTCCATTTGCTCTTTTGTTCAGATTAAATGCATTCTCTTATCTGTTTCCAGCCTTATAGTCTATATTCCATCATGTTCCTGCTCCTACTGAGTCTTTCCATCAAATTTTTTGCATTGGTTTTTGTATTTTTCATTTCTATAATTTCTATTTGGTTCTTTTTGCCTTAACTTCTGTTTCTTTCCTGAAGTCTTCTTTTTTTCTTTTTCTATTTGTTCCAGGGGAATTCTTATCTACTTTTTTTTAACCGATTCTATGATGGCTGCTCAAATATCTTTGTCGAACATATCCAACTTCTCAAATTGTGAGAATACAATTGAGAGAGACATCTCATTGTGGCGTCTTTAGACTGTCTATTTCATTTAAGCCATGATTTCCATTGTTCTTCATATGATCAATAACTTTGCACTGTGTTCTGGACATTTTAAGTGTGATATTACAGGATTCTTGATTTTGTTTAAATCTGCTGTTTGAGCACCAGTCACCTTGTTTAAGTTTAGTGTTCAGGCTTGAAAGCCATATTGAACTGCTGGGTTCCACTGGAAATACTTTTCTGTACAGGTGAGTTGCCACTGCCCCTGACAGAATGTTTTATAACAGGGAAGAACAAATCTGACTACATATTGGAATCATTTATTTTATCTTTGTGTTCTATTGCTTTTCTATAAGTTAATTAATAAAAGCTTGTAGCCTACAACTTAAAGTATACATAATGACCCATCTTCAGGAAACCCACCTCCTGTGCCTAAGAGTTGATACATGATTATAGATAGTTTATGGTGAATGACGTCAGATTCACGATCTTCAAAGGAGAAAATTTCACTTTGGGATCAAAAGACTTGGCTTTGGTTGCTCAGAGCTTCATGAAGAAAAGTTTTATAAAGAAAAACGGAACAGAGAAATCTTCCAAGTAAAGGAACTGAAAGGGTATAGAAGAGTACCCCTGGAAGCTAGTTTAGCTGAAGCATGTGGTACTTTTCCAGTTGGTTATTAACAATAGATCAAAAGAATATTTTAAGGTGATAAAAGTCTTACCAGACTGACACCCACAACATACATCTTTAGATAACATAGGTACAAGCCAAGAAGGAGAAATATGTCCTCCAGCAAGATACATTGCTGTGATAAACATTCACTTTGAGCTTAAAGAAAGTCTTAGGCAAAGTAGATTATTGTCATAGGTATGGCAATTAAGGTGAAGGCACCTTGGCTAAAAATGTTTGTTCCCCCTCCTCCTCCTTCTTCTTAGAAACCGCTGGCCTCCTTACCAAGTCTACCTATTCACCTCTTTCGGTGTTAAACTAAAATACCTTTGTTTAGCAGAAAGCATCCTGATCAGGCCAACCTGTGGCTGGTTGCAGGAAGGGAGTTAATACATACACTCTGGAGATTGTCTGGACCAGGAAATATTTGTAACTTTTCTTACTTTACATTTTATCTTCTCCTCTTTTTCTTCTATTAAAAAAAAATAAATAAACTAACATCCAAACCTGGGTAAAATGGTTTTTTGGGACATGAGTTCACCAGTTTCTCAGTCTACCGGCTTTCCAAATAAAGTTTCTATTCCTTGTCCCAACAACTTACCTCTCAATTTATTGTCCTGCTATGTGGAGACCAGTATGATCTTGGACTTAGTAACAGTTTTATCACACATCCCAGTTGGGTTTTCCATTTATTGTTATTTGGGCTAATCAATGATGCTTTTCTTGTTTCCTTTCCCCCAACCTCTTTTCTAAAAATCTTGTCTTTGGCTAAATTGTAGAATTCTCTTATACCCAGATCTTGTTTTACTCAGAACTTTGGGGCCTGCTTAGGGGAACATGATCTTTGATTGTAACATTTTGAAAAACACCACAAACATCATTGAAGAAGGAGTACAGATGAAGTGTAAGGTGAAATCCTGTAATAAACTCAAATTCTAATTGTTTTAGACTTCTTCTAGGGAATATATATACATGAAAGATGGATGAGGAAGAGCAAGATTCATCATAGTCTGCATCAGTGTGAGATCTGCAAAAAGTTTCACCTTTTGATGGACTACAGTTTCTTCAAGAGGAATTAATAACCTTGTCAATATTTAGTTCAGTTACAGTCAATAGATATTTCTGTATACCTACTATGTGCTGGTTGAAATATCAGTTGCTAAGGATACAGATGAGGGATGTACCATTCTCTGTATCCATCTCCTTAGTCAGAAGGATATATATATATATGTATATATACATATACATTCGGTGCTATGCTATATATGCAAATATGATTTACAGGACAAGTGACTTCACAAAAAGGCAAACAACTTTTGTATAATAAATACAAAATTATGTCAAGTAACTGTAGACTTTCAACTCCAGCGTTCCTGTTGTTTTTATTGCTGTTGTTATTTCACTAAGTTGTAGGTTTGTTCTTTCACATAAAGAAGTCTAGAGTAGTCTGTCCAGGAATGCATTATAAGCTGAAGGAAGACATAAGAGATTCAGGCTTCTTCCTTCTGTTTCACTATGCTAGTTTGTGTCTTCTTTTCTCAAGGTTGTAATATGTCTCCTGGAGCTCTAACCTCATATCTGATTACCAGAAGGGAAGAGAGGGGAGGTCAAGGGACAAAAAGAATACTCCACCTCATTTTCCCAGAAGCTTCATCCAATGGTTTCCAATCACATAGCACTTGCCAGTCTTCAATGTGTGGGAAAGTCAGTGTTGTAGCTGATAACATTGACACTAAATAAATCAAGGATTTGTTCTTAAGCAAATCAGTAAGAATTCAATCACAAAAACAGAATACTTATGTTGTATAGAATAAGAAATATATTTGTGGGCTTAGGCCATTTGAAATTGTAGATAATAAAGTATGTAGGCATTTACGTTTATGTTCAGTTTTGGTTCTGAGCCTAAAGCCAACCTGACCATCAGACAAGAAAGGTGGAAGTGAGAAGGGCCATTGCAGTGACAAAGCAGAGCCTGTGAAGAAGCTTGAGGACAACTTGCAAGCTATAATGATAAAGCGAACCCTATACATGCCTCTCACTGCCTCCAACCTTAATGACATGGGTGATCTATGGGAAAAATCAGTGCCCTTTGCCAAGGAATGATGCATACATTCTGCCGAAAACACAGAGGAACTGAAAGAGGCAGCCTGGTAGAGCTGCAGGGGCCATGAACTAGCAAGGTGAGCCAAAAAGGCAGACAACACATATAAGAAAAATACCATTGCTCTATGCAAACTGCAGAGTATAAAAAAATGCCTACTGCTTCATGTCTGCCTTTTAAATCTTACACATGTTGTTTTCTGGTGAACCCTTATTCAAAACCATACAGAAAGAAAATTTGGGAAAAGTAGTTCCAATTTAGCTAAGTGAACATAGTTCTAAGCTATTCCATCAATATAAAAGGGATAACCGATATTGTGCAGGCAAGAATCCATGTGCACCACAAAAAGAAAGTAAAGCAGGATATCCAGGGAATGACGCTAATGACCCAAGTCTGGGTTGTGAAGAATGCCATGCTTAGAATGCTCAGGGGTATATTCTCAGATGGAAATAATAGTGTGTGCTAAAGAGGAATAAACCACCATGAGTTCTAAAGGTACTTCCATATTGCTTAAGTATAAAATAGGAATGGGTTCTGGAGAGAGAGATTTTCACCTTCTTTGTATTTATGTAACCTCATAACCTCATGCATAATACCTCTGCCCCTCCCACTTGAACCCCCTCCCTTAAATTCAGGACGCAATTGACAAGGGTTCCAGGAAAAAGGTAACATTATACATTACCATCATAAAGGAACATTGGAACAAAACTTTGAGGAACAATTTTTCTATGTTCATTAATGATAAAAATGTACATGGCCTTCAGCCTAAAACTGTTCATCTGTGAATAGATTTTAGGGAAAATCTAGTGTGTGTCTGGGTAAAGATGACATAAAATGAAGTGAATCCATTCATTTCAGCATGGTTTATAACTGCAAAACACATACACAATCTTAAGGTTAAAGGTATAAATTGATGAGTAATGTGGAATAAGCACATAAAATTCACCATTCACAGATATTTCTTTAAGCTTCATTAAATGTTGAACTTCTGTGATTCTTTTTCAGGAGGCAGAGGAGTTAGCCAAGAAGACCTAGTTCAACCATAGTGTTCTGTGATTGGTCCCATCAATACATTCTGAGTCAGATTAAAAAAATAATCATTGAGGTATCTTTGATATACAATATGATATAAATTCCAGTTGTACGATACAGTGATTCACAATTTTAAAATGTTCTATCCTTTTATTAGTTATTATACAAAAATATAAGAAAAATACCATTGCTCTATGCAAACTGCAGAGTATAAAAATGCCTACTGCTTCATGTCTGCCTTTTAAATCTTACACATGTTGTTTTCTGGTGAACCCTTATTCAAAACCATACAGAAAGAAAATTTGGGAAAAGTAGTTCCAATTTAGCTAAGTGAACATAGTTCTAAGCTATTCCATCAATATAAAAGGGATAACCGATATTGTGCAGGCAAGAATCCATGTGCACCACAAAAAGAAAGTAAAGCAGGATATCCAGGGAATGACGCTAATGACCCAAGTCTGGGTTGTGAAGAATGCCATGCTTAGAATGCTCAGGGGTATATTCTCAGATGGAAATAATAGTGTGTGCTAAAGAGGAATAAACCACCATGAGTTCTAAAGGTACTTCCATATTGCTTAAGTATAAAATAGGAATGGGTTCTGGAGAGAGAGATTTTCACCTTCTTTGTATTTATGTAACCTCATAACCTCATGCATAATACCTCTGCCCCTCCCACTTGAACCCCCTCCCTTAAATTCAGGACGCAATTGACAAGGGTTCCAGGAAAAAGGTAACATTATACATTACCATCATAAAGGAACATTGGAACAAAACTTTGAGGAACAATTTTTCTATGTTCATTAATGATAAAAATGTACATGGCCTTCAGCCTAAAACTGTTCATCTGTGAATAGATTTTAGGGAAAATCTAGTGTGTGTCTGGGTAAAGATGACATAAAATGAAGTGAATCCATTCATTTCAGCATGGTTTATAACTGCAAAACACATACACAATCTTAAGGTTAAAGGTATAAATTGATGAGTAATGTGGAATAAGCACATAAAATTCACCATTCACAGATATTTCTTTAAGCTTCATTAAATGTTGAACTTCTGTGATTCTTTTTCAGGAGGCAGAGGAGTTAGCCAAGAAGACCTAGTTCAACCATAGTGTTCTGTGATTGGTCCCATCAATACATTCTGAGTCAGATTAAAAAAATAATCATTGAGGTATCTTTGATATACAATATGATATAAATTCCAGTTGTACGATACAGTGATTCACAATTTTAAAATGTTCTATTCCTTTTATTATTATTATACAATAATGGTTATATTTCCTTTATTGTACAATATATCCTTGAAGCTTATTCTATATGCAATAGTTTTTACCTCTTAATTCTCTAAACATATATTGCCCCTCCCTTTTCCCTGTCCGCACTGAAGACCAATAGTTTGTTCTCTATATCTGTGGGCCTTCTTTTTTGTTATATATTTCAGATTCCACATATAAATGGTATCATTCAGTATTTATCTTTTTCTATATGACTTATCTCATATAATGTAATGTTCTTCAAATTCATCTGTTTCTAGGACCAATATGTGTTTCCCTGGTGTCTCAGATGGTGAAGAATCTACCTGCAATGCAAGGATCCAGGGTTTGATCCCTGGGTAGGGAAGATATTCTGGTGTACAGAATGACTACCCACTCCAGTATTCTTGCCTGGAGAATGCCATGGATAGAGGAGCCTACTGGGCTACAGTCTATGGGGTCGCCACCCTTTAAGTCCGCCTATCTGTCTACATGGAAAAATTTTCTTCTTTTTTATGGCTGCATGGTATTTTATTGTATATATGCTACATCTTCTTTATTCATCCATCTGTTAATGGAGGCTTACGTTGCTTTCATATCTTGGCAGTTGCAAATAATACTCCTATGAACATTGGGGTAAATGTATATTTTCCAAATAGTGCTTTTTTTTTTTTTTTTGCAGATATGTATTTCTGGGTCTGCTTTTACTCAGCAAAGATCCTATTCATTATTTTCTTAGAGCTGAGGCAAATATTTGATTTGACTGAATATATTGTCTTAGAAGTCAGTGTCATATATCAGAAGATGCAGCATAAAGAGCAAGAAAAGTAGACATGAGGTCCTCAGTCATGGTTTTCCCATCACATTTGGTGACTGCTATAATCTTTGGGTCGGGCAGAGCACATGTCCAGCTAATCACCATTTATTATTATCAATTGCATTAATTGAAGCCAAATACTAGATCAATGAGAAGGACTAAGGGGTCTTATTCCCTGGAATGTAAAATGGAAGAAACCTGACAGCATAGTTGTCTCAGATCTCAATGAAGAAACTTAATTCATCAGTTTTACCATTTATGTGCTTCTTAAGTTCAAACCATTGGTTTTTAAGTGCTTTTTTGTATGTATGTAAAATATAATGTATTTAATTATATCTGACTATAAATTGCATAAAGATATATTCATTTTGTTCAGCAATAAATGATCTATTCTATATAAATAGGAGTAGTCTTATTTGTGATTTCTAATATTTGAAAATTAGCTCATCTATGCTGAATTTAATAAGAATGAAATTAGAATACTAAAATATCAAACAATATTGAAATATGAGCTGAATGACCTCCTACTAGAGACAATAGAGGATAAATGGGAATTGTCACAAACTCTAAAAAAACAAATAAACAAAAAATGCCCACCGTGCAATGAGACCTCATTTACGTCTTCAGGAAAAAACTGAGAAAAGACAAAGTCAAGACCAGGCATATGAGTTGTCCAAAACACACTATTTGCTGTGAAGAGACACTCAAGCCTCTTTCAGACTCTCTTTATTCTTATTTTAGAAATAAACCTGTGGCTTCCCCTGGTGGTCCAGTGGGTAAGGACATGGCCTTGCACTTGTGCAAGGGGCACTGGTTTAATCCCTGGCCTGGGAAGATCCCACGTGCCGCGGAGCGGCTGGACCGATGTGTCCAATTACCGAGCCAGAGCTCTGGAGAGCATGTGCCCAGAGCCGGCGCTCTGTGACAACAGACGCCACCGTGATGGGAGGCCCACTGAAGCCAAAGAACAAAGAAGGATGAAAATAAAGACCAATAGAAGTGGCCCGCCAGCTCCCCTCCCTCCCCACCGGATCCCCGCCCAAAATAAATAAATAAATCTTTAAAAAAAAAAAAGAAAAGAAATAAACTTAACAAATGGTTATGGGGCCACTTATCCTACACTATTCATCTTTATCTGTGAGGGGAGCATTTTCTAGCCTAAACGTTTGCCATGATAAGGATCTACTCTGAAAGTTACTTTATTGTCTTATGGATGCAAACTCTTTCGCATTGGAATGTCTAATCCAGTCTTGATGTCTGGAGACCATCTTCTGGCTAATCTTATGTTAATGTTGCAGTAGCCTGGAATGTAAAATGGAAGAAACCTGACAGATAGTTGTCTCAGATCTCAATGAAGAAACTTAATTCATCAGTTTTACCATTTATGTGCTTCTTAAGTTCAAACCATTGGTTTTTAAGTGCTTTTTTGTATGTATGTAAAATATAATGTATTTAATTATATCTGACTATAAATTGCATAAAGATATATTCATTTTGTTCAGCAATAAATGATCTATTCTATATAAATAGGAGTAGTCTTATTTGTGATTTCTAATATTTGAAAATTAGCTCATCTATGCTGAATTTAATAAGAATGAAATTAGAATACTAAAATATCAAACAATATTGAAATATGAGCTGAATGACCTCCTACTAGAGACAATAGAGGATAAATGGGAATTGTCACAAACTCTAAAAAAACAAATAAACAAAAAATGCCCACCGTGCAATGAGACCTCATTTACGTCTTCAGGAAAAAACTGAGAAAAGACAAAGTCAAGACCAGGCATATGAGTTGTCCAAAACACACTATTTGCTGTGAAGAGACACTCAAGCCTCTTTCAGACTCTCTTTATTCTTATTTTAGAAATAAACCTGTGGCTTCCCCTGGTGGTCCAGTGGGTAAGGACATGGCCTTGCACTTGTGCAAGGGGCACTGGTTTAATCCCTGGCCTGGGAAGATCCCACGTGCCGCTGAGCGGCTGGACCGATGTGTCCAATTACCGAGCCAGAGCTCTGGAGAGCATGTGCCCAGAGCCGGCGCTCTGTGACAACAGACGCCACCGTGATGGGAGGCCCACTGAAGCCAAAGAACAAAGAAGGATGAAAATAAAGACCAATAGAAGTGGCCCGCCAGCTCCCCTCCCTCCCCACCGGATCCCCGCCCAAAATAAATAAATAAATCTTTAAAAAAAAAAAAGAAAAGAAATAAACTTAACAAATGGTTATGGGGCCACTTATCCTACACTATTCATCTTTATCTGTGAGGGGAGCATTTTCTAGCCTAAACGTTTGCCATGATAAGGATCTACTCTGAAAGTTACTTTATTGTCTTATGGATGCAAACTCTTTCGCATTGGAATGTCTAATCCAGTCTTGATGTCTGGAGACCATCTTCTGGCTAATCTTATGTTAATGTTGCAGTAGTGGGTCTAGTAAGACCTTCATAGCCTTAACATACTCTTTTGATTTGTTGTTTACAGCCAACTGAAAAAGTATAAAATGCCTTGCCTAAAACTAACTATTGTGGTACTCTCGTACTGTCCTCCAGTGCCTTTTGCTAGAAGCTTTCTCTATCCCTTTTTTCTTTAATAAAGTTTTGCTACATGAAGCTCTGAGTGACCAAAGCCATGTCTTTTGATCCTGAAGTGAAATTTTCTCCTTCAGAGGTCACAAATCTGACACTGTTCACCTTAGGCTATCTACCCCATCTATCACGCTCAGGAGAAATGTTTTCTCCTAAAGAGTTAAAATCAGTGCTCAAGGATCCACCCTCTGACATTGTTGCTGGGAGGAAATCAATTCTGACTCCACGTTGCAAACTGTTTCTTTGACTTGCTTTCTATCGCTATTGTTATTATAATCATACTTAATGGCTTGCCTCAGGACCCTGCCCCTCTGCTTGAGTGTTAAAGTAAAATACCTTTGTTCAAGAATCCCCTCCACCTGTAGATGGCAGGAAGAGAGAAGATAACACTTCCCCTGTCTGAGGCTTGCCATTCTAGGAGATGTTTATAAGATTAATGGCCTTTTTGCTTTGCTTCCTCACCTCTCCCCATCCCTGATCTATAAAATAACCTGACATCCAAACCCCAATAAAATGTTTTTTTTTCCCCGAGGCACTAGGCTGCTATCTTCTCAGTCAACTGCTTTCTGAATAAAGTCATTTTCTTTGCCTTAACACTTCCTCTCTTGAATTCATTGTCCTGTCGTGCATCAAGCAGAGCGAGCTTAACTTGGTAACAACTTGCCAGGTGCATTTCAGGCATGCCTGCAGATGGGGAGACCACACATGGGAGCATATCATCACCCATGCAGATCTCATCCTCCTCTCCTATTCCAATTCATCCTTCAAGAACTGACCTTGAGCTTCCCTCTGCAGATGGTTTTCTGAAAGTTACTTTATTGTCTTATGGATGCAAACTCTTTCGCATTGGAATGTCTAATCCAGTCTTGATGTCTGGAGACCATCTTCTGGCTAATCTTATGTTAATGTTGCAGTAGTGGGTCTAGTAAGACCTTCATAGCCTTAACATACTCTTTTGATTTGTTGTTTACAGCCAACTGAAAAAGTATAAAATGCCTTGCCTAAAACTAACTATTGTGGTACTCTCGTACTGTCCTCCAGTGCCTTTTGCTAGAAGCTTTCTCTATCCCTTTTTTCTTTAATAAAGTTTTGCTACATGAAGCTCTGAGTGACCAAAGCCATGTCTTTTGATCCTGAAGTGAAATTTTCTCCTTCAGAGGTCACAAATCTGACACTGTTCACCTTAGGCTATCTACCCCATCTATCACGCTCAGGAGAAATGTTTTCTCCTAAAGAGTTAAAATCAGTGCTCAAGGATCCACCCTCTGACATTGTTGCTGGGAGGAAATCAATTCTGACTCCACGTTGCAAACTGTTTCTTTGACTTGCTTTCTATCGCTATTGTTATTATAATCATACTTAATGGCTTGCCTCAGGACCCTGCCCCTCTGCTTGAGTGTTAAAGTAAAATACCTTTGTTCAAGAATCCCCTCCACCTGTAGATGGCAGGAAGAGAGAAGATAACACTTCCCCTGTCTGAGGCTTGCCATTCTAGGAGATGTTTATAAGATTAATGGCCTTTTTGCTTTGCTTCCTCACCTCTCCCCATCCCTGATCTATAAAATAACCTGACATCCAAACCCCAATAAAATGTTTTTTTTTCCCCGAGGCACTAGGCTGCTATCTTCTCAGTCAACTGCTTTCTGAATAAAGTCATTTTCTTTGCCTTAACACTTCCTCTCTTGAATTCATTGTCCTGTCGTGCATCAAGCAGAGCGAGCTTAACTTGGTAACAACTTGCCAGGTGCATTTCAGGCATGCCTGCAGATGGGGAGACCACACATGGGAGCATATCATCACCCATGCAGATCTCATCCTCCTCTCCTATTCCAATTCATCCTTCAAGAACTGACCTTGAGCTTCCCTCTGCAGATGGTTTTCTGAAGTGCCAGGTGATATGTGAGGTCTTACTGTCCTCTGTGGGAACACCAAGCCAGAGATCATCGTTGACTAGCTCTTTCTTTCAAGGCATCAGAAAAGACCACATGCATGTACCCCACCAACAAGAAGGCCAACATCTCATGACTGGGATTTTTTTTTTTTTTTTATTCTTTATTTTAAAGGTTTTACAGAGTTTTGTTGTTCACATACATGTATGTTCCCAGATCAGTCATATGCATATCCATGGTCCCCACCCACCCAGATCCCCCCATCCCACCCCTCCAGACCTTTGCCCCAAGCCATTGTAAGCACTCCTATTCCCTTAGCACTGTGACACTAGCTATCTTTTCCACACATAACACTATAGGTTTCCTTGTTACTTCCTCCATGCTTCCCCCTCCCTATTTATTCGCCACGATGTCATGACTGGGATTTTAATGAAGGAAAACAGTTATCAAAAATACTGGAAATAATGGCTTTTAGATGTTATAACTGAGGTGGGACTCTGGGAATGGGAAGCAAGATAAGCTTCTCCCATCTTGCTCATAGTCATGGTGAGGAGCAAATTTTATCAGGTAGAGGGATTGGGGGTGAAAGAGAGGACTGGAGATTCAGTGAGAAAAACCACACATTGGCTTTTTGGGAAGTTCGCTTCCCATCCAGCCTCCTCTCAAAACAATTTGAGCAATCAGGGCGTTTGCTAGGCTTGTATTCCTTTATGGCAATCAGACCAACCAGGATCAATGTCATTCCAGCTGTGTGAGTGGATGTGTGTATGTAAGTATCTGTGCATGCACGCACACACCTAGATAGTCAGGAAGGAAAGGCATGACCTTGTTGGACAAGCATAAAGTTGCAAACTAGCTTTTAGATATGATATTGCTTCATGAATAATCAGAACATTTCTTAACCTCAGGGTATGATTTGAAATTGGAGTATGGTCATACGGCATTATTATGCAGCAGTAATTATATCAATAGTGGCTCCAAGAATAGAATTATTTCCTAAAGAAGTGGACCATAGACCATGCTAAAGTTTTCTTTTTTTCCAAAATACTGCTAGGTATAATAGTGAGCTAAGGCCCCCAAAGACAAGAATTTCTTGGCACAATTAAACTAGAAACCCCACACAATTAATGACAATTCTGGACAGCTTCTCATGGTTGCATCCTTTCTCCACATTTTTTGCTAAATTTTCAGATGATAGTTTCTCTCCCACACTTACCACCTACTTCAAATTAGTGGGGAGTCAGATGTATGTCAATGAATAGAGCAATTAATATACCACTGCTTTATTTATGGGTTTTGGGTTATCTAATCTGGATGCAAGAATATTTACTTTCAGTCTGCAGAGATTCATGAACACACACACAGTGATAATGTGAGCATTACTTGAGCACCTTGTCCACTCTCAGTTTAGTTTCTGCCTTTTAAGTATACATAGGCCTAGCACTCTTGGTATCAATAGACCTTCCCAAAGGGCTGTCTACCAGGCATGTCGATGGAGAGTCTCTACTACCAAACAACATACAAATTGGGACAGGTCACTAAGTTTGTATAGAAATCATCATGCTATTGTGTCAGCTCGCTTTTCAATATTATGAAGAAGTGAGAAATGGCCTCTGTCACTGGAGGTCCTGAATTTGACTCATTTATGTCCTGTGAATCTGTCAGTGTGAGGCGGGCACAACACACTCAACTTCCAGGAGACCGTGTATACATATTCTGTCCTTACCTGTCTTTTTGGATCCGTTTCAACCCTGCAGAATCACAGGTGGGGAGAGTGGAGTCCTCTAGTGCACAAATATTCTCTTTCAATTCACTACTCATTGAGCACTGATGAATGATCTCCAGCAGATTCTGAATCTCACACTCCAGCCACTCTCTCTCCTGGATACTTCCTAATGAATTGAAATTCACTTCCATTCCACTCCATCCCATTATATTACATTTAAGTGTTATTACCATGCCTTGGGAACCACAGAAGCAAAATATATGCATGCTCAGCATTTTAAAACAATGACCGTATATCAATTTTATTGAGATATAATTTACATACAATTAAATGAACAGATTTAAGTGTATAATCTGATGAGTCTGATGAATTTAAACCAATTTAATCAACATCCGGATCAAGATATAGGACTTCATACAAACCCAGAAAATTCATTCATGCTCCTTTATAAGCAACTCCCCACCTGAGTCAACCACTTTTCTTATTTCTTTCATTATAGTTTAATTTTCCCAATTCTAGAGACTTGTGCAAATTGTACTATTTTTGAGATTCATGTTGCTATATGTCTTAATAGTCCATTAATTTTCATTGTGAGGTAGTGTTTTATTGTATGGAGACCAAAATTTTATCATGCATTTACTTGTTGATGGTCAAATAAATGATGGGACTTTTATGGTTATTTCTTTTTAATTAATGTGGCAAGATTAAATGCATGAAATGATTAAACAATGATGCTTCAAGTTTATTTCTGATAAATAGGTAAACATAGAATTCAGTGCTAAACTGAAGAGTAAACACTACACAGTGTGTTGAAAAAAAAAATCAGGATATCAAACAAAAGGTGACAAAAACTTCCTGTTTTATTTCTTCAATTACATAGGGATCTAAGAAAACTGTAAATCTTGTTAATGTTGGCCTTCTCCTATATCAAAAGAATATATCAGCTTTTAGGAAGAAAAGAGTTCTACACAATTCTCTCTATTTCTCCCACTAAGTATAATGAATGTTATTGAACATTTTATACATAAACATAAGAAGACCCTGAAAAATGAAGAGAAGAAAGCAAATCGGTCAGCATTTTGGGATCAAGTAACAACACAGTAACATATTCCTTGGGCTTCTTTTCACATTTTATATCCCGGGCTTGGAGTTAAAAAAATCAGCTACTTAGAAAGACAAGAAATACAAACAGTCCTCCTTGTTCTTTCCACCCAAAGCACCAGGAAAGGTGTCAGCCCTAGCAAGGCAGAAAATTTTTAGACAATAGCCATTCCACTCAAGCCAAACATGCAAGGGAAAAATGTGGCTTCACCCCCAACTCAGGTCAATAAAAGTCAAGAGAGACCTAGACATCCTCCCTTGCCATCTGTACTGAGGAGTCCAGCATCCCTTCCCATTCCCATGCTGGTGCCAGACTGGACCAAACAGAGGGTCAGGGTTTCACCCCCATGGGCAGCAGTAGGTTGATGTTTCCCTGAAGTCAGTAGAAACCACTAGGGTACATTGAATGTCTGCCCTCACCAAGCAGATGGGACGCACAGCTTCTCTACACACAATACCACTGGGCTAGTGCAGAGGAGACCTAGAAGAGCATCAGGACTTTCACAACCATAGTGGTAGATCATCCCTACCACTGCCAGTGAAAACTTTACTGGTAGCAGGAAACTGAAACTCTCATTCTTTCCAGCTCAGGAGACACCAGTAGAGGCTGAGAGGTAAGCCAGAATTCCTATCCTCACTCAACATAATGATGTGCCTCCCCATGTTGGAAATCAGCAGAGACCAAGTGGGGAAGCTATACATCTACTCTGGCCTAGCAATAATGAGCCTACACTCCCCTCTTTCCCTGTCAGGGTAGTGTCAGAGGAAACCAGCTAAAACCAAAAGCTTATATTACATCTATAGTTTCATCAACTATACCCCAGATGTTCAGATTTCAATCAAGAATCACTCTTCATACCAAGAACTTGGAAGAACTCAAAACTAAAAAGAGACAATCAATAGACATCAATACCAATATAATAGAGATGTTAGATATGTCTGAGAAAGATATCGAAGCAGCCATTAGAAAGATACCTCAAAGAGAAATCATAGACATTTGGGAAACAAATGAAAACGTGAAAATACATATTCTCAGTGAGGAAAACAAAACAAAACAAAAACAAAACTGAAATCGTGGAACTGAAAAACACAACAGCCCAAATAGAAAAGTCAGGGGATGGAATTAATAACAAAATGGAGGAGACAGAAGAAGAGGTCAGTACTGGAAGATAGAAAAATAAAAATTACACAATCTGAAGAACAGAGAGAAAATAGACTGAAAAACTGAAATCCTAAGAAACTTATTTAACAAAATATAACAGAATATTGAATCATACTATAGAAGTCACAGAAGGAGAGAACAAAAAAAATGAGGCTATAATTTAAAGAAATACTGGATGGAAACCTCTCAAAATTAGGAGAAAAAAAGAAAAGGCATTAACTACAGGTTCATGTTTCTGGTTAACTCCAAACAAAATTGAGGAAATTCACCTCTAAAATGTGACAGAAATGAACCTATCTATGAAACAGAAACAGACTCACAGACACAGGAAACAGGATTGTGGTTACCAAGGGAAAGATGGTTAAGGAGGGATGAATTTGGAGTTTGGGATTAAAAGATTCAAACAATTGTGTGTGTATAGGGGTGCTGAGTCACTTCAGTCGTGTTCAACTCACTGCAGCCCTATAGAATGGATAAACAATAAGGTGCTTCCGTATGACACAAAGAACTATATTCAATATCTAGTGATAAAATATAATAGAAAAGAATATGAAAACATAATGCATATGCATAACTGAATCACTTATCTGTATAGCAGAAAATTAATACATTTAAAATCAACTATATTTCAATAAAATAAATTCAAAAAACCTAAAGAAGTCCATACCAAGATAAATCATAAAGTTCTAAAAGCTAAAACTAAGGAAACTATTTAAATTGGTGAGAGAATAAATGCAATTAATCCATAAGAGGAAAGCAATATCATATTCATGAATATGCAAAAATTCTTCACAAAATAAAAAAGTTAGCAATTTTTTTAAAAAACCTACACACTGTGATAAAGTATAGTTTATTCCAGAAATGCAAAGCATAAAATAATTGAAAATAGTTACTGTAAACATACTAAAGAAAAACCATATCATACCAATTGATGCAGAGAAAGCACTTGACAAAATATCATATTCATGATAAAAACTCAGAAAATAAGAATAAAAAGAAATTTAATCAATTTGTTAAATAGCATGCACAATCTATTATTATCAGTATACTTCATAGTAATAGACTGAACAAGAAAAGATGTCTACTCTCATCACTCTTATTCAATGTAGTGCTTCAAGTTTCAGGAAGTATGAGAAAGCAATACTTGAAAATGAAAAATCATTGCAAAGGAATAAATAAAATTACCACTACTTGCAATTGTCATGATTGTTTTCATAAAAATACCAAGGAATCTGCCCTAAACTCCTAGAATTACTGATTTCAGTGAAGTTTCAGTTTACTAGATCAACATAAAAATTAATTGTACATACAAAAAATGAGGCATAAAAAAACATGGTCAAAATTGGAAACTACAGGTTCATGTTTCTGGTTAACTCCAAACAAAATTGAGGAAATTCACCTCTAAAATGTGACAGAAATGAACCTATCTATGAAACAGAAACAGACTCACAGACACAGGAAACAGGATTGTGGTTACCAAGGGAAAGATGGTTAAGGAGGGATGAATTTGGAGTTTGGGATTAAAAGATTCAAACAATTGTGTGTGTATAGGGGTGCTGAGTCACTTCAGTCGTGTTCAACTCACTGCAGCCCTATAGAATGGATAAACAATAAGGTGCTTCCGTATGACACAAAGAACTATATTCAATATCTAGTGATAAAATATAATAGAAAAGAATATGAAAACATAATGCATATGCATAACTGAATCACTTATCTGTATAGCAGAAAATTAATACATTTAAAATCAACTATATTTCAATAAAATAAATTCAAAAAACCTAAAGAAGTCCATACCAAGATAAATCATAAAGTTCTAAAAGCTAAAACTAAGGAAACTATTTAAATTGGTGAGAGAATAAATGCAATTAATCCATAAGAGGAAAGCAATATCATATTCATGAATATGCAAAAATTCTTCACAAAATAAAAAAGTTAGCAATTTTTTTAAAAAACCTACACACTGTGATAAAGTATAGTTTATTCCAGAAATGCAAAGCATAAAATAATTGAAAATAGTTACTGTAAACATACTAAAGAAAAAAAACCATATCATACCAATTGATGCAGAGAAAGCACTTGACAAAATATCATATTCATGATAAAAACTCAGAAAATAAGAATAAAAAGAAATTTAATCAATTTGTTAAATAGCATGCACAATCTATTATTATCAGTATACTTCATAGTAATAGACTGAACAAGAAAAGATGTCTACTCTCATCACTCTTATTCAATGTAGTGCTTCAAGTTTCAGGAAGTATGAGAAAGCAATACTTGAAAATGAAAAATCATTGCAAAGGAATAAATAAAATTACCACTACTTGCAATTGTCATGATTGTTTTCATAAAAATACCAAGGAATCTGCCCTAAACTCCTAGAATTACTGATTTCAGTGAAGTTTCAGTTTACTAGATCAACATAAAAATTAATTGTACATACCCACAGATATATCAGCAATGAAGTCTGAAATTAAAATAAATTTCAAGAAAAATAATACAATTTTAAAATCACAGCATGAAATGTATAGGTATAAGTTTAGCAAAGCAGGTGTAGGATTTGTATGCAGACAACTACAAAATGTTGATGAAATGACTCTGTAAGGATCTAAATTAAAGGAGAACCATACCATGATCTTGAATTAGAAGACCACATGTCAAAGGTGTTAGCTCTCTCCAAACAGATATGCAAGGTAAAGACAATTCTTTACTAAAATTCCTGCATGATATAGAAAAGATTACTCTAAAATTTATGTAGAAAGACAAAATAATTAAATAATCAAAATAACCTTGAAAAACAAAACCAAATTGGAAGTAGTCAGTCTCTCTGGTGTCAAGACTTCTTATTTGGTACAGTATCAAGACTATGTGAAACTGACAGAGGGATAGCCACACAGACTAATATTTGATCCAAGTGTGCTTTAAAATGGATGCTACTGGGACTTCCCTGATGGTCCAGTGGTTAAGACTCCATGCTTCCATGGAAGGGAGTATGGTTTTGATACCTGGTCAGGGAGCTAAGATCCCACGTGCCACACAATGAGGCCAAAAGTAATAGTTTTTTTTCTTTCTTTCTTTCTTTTTGTTTGTTTTTCTAAAGTTGCTACTTAATTTCCAAATATTTGCACAATTTTGAGCTATCTTTCAGTTATTGATTTCTAGTTTAATTCCACTGTGATCTGACCACATACTTTGTCTCTTTTCTATTCTTTTAAATGTTAATATATGGTTTAGGGCCTAAGTGAAGTGTATCATGGAATATCTCTTAGTGAATGTTGCATATAAACCTGACAAACATGTGTATTCTGCTGTTGTCATATGGAATATTTTATATGCTGTTCAGGTTGGATTTTTTCTTTTTTACATAGGTATAAAAAAAAATTCAATGGAGGAAAATTAGCCCTTTTTGTTTCAGAAAGTGCAGACTCCTTCCAGGGCCAAGAGCGGCTCTTATCTAACACTCAGAAATAAATTGTCCAAGGAGTCACACATGCTGACAAAACAAGAGACTATTGGGAAGAGGAGAAGAGGTGGAGAGCAGAGAATATGGTAACCCAGGAGAACTGCTCTGCCACATGGCTAGAAGACTTGGGATTTGCGGTGATAAGATTAGTTCCTGAATTATCTTCAGCCAATCATTGCTCAGCCAAGATGGGTTCCAGTGAGGAAGATTCTGGGAAGTTGATAGGACATGTGGCATATACTTTGACCTTTCTCAAATTCTTTTGGTTGCTGATGGATTATTAGTTCTACATTCCTTATCAGGATCTTCTGTCATAAAATAACTCATGCGAATGATTACTATGGCACCTTCCCAGGGTAGGCAGTTTCAGTCTGTGTTTCCCTTAACAATTCTGACAAATGTAAATAAGGCAACATGGCACCACAGGCAAAGAAAAATGAAATTTTACCAACCTAAATTTTATGCCTCATGTAAAATGTAATTAAATGTATCACAGACTTACATATAAAATTTTGAGCTATAAAACATTTAGAAAAAATACAGGAGAAAACCTTGGCACTTATGGCTAAGCAAAGATATCCTTCATTTAATAAATCAGCACATTCCATAAAAGGAAAAATAATAAATCAGATCTAATCAAAATTGAATATATTGGTCTAAAAATATAAAAAAAAAATTTATTGATCTATGGAAAGTACTTTTAAGAAAATGAAAAGACAAGCTATTAAGTAATATAGAATATCAGTAAACTACATACAAATCCTGTAAACAACTAACACCTAGAATCTGTAGAATATATATCAAATTCAAAATTTAGGAAAATGGTCCATAAAACCATGAAAAGATATTTTACCACTGAGTCTGAACAGATGTAAAATAAGCACATTAAAATATATTCATGTTCATTAGGCATCAAGCAAAAAAGTGAAGTGTATCATGGAATATCTCTTAGTGAATGTTGCATATAAACCTGACAAACATGTGTATTCTGCTGTTGTCATATGGAATATTTTATATGCTGTTCAGGTTGGATTTTTTCTTTTTTACATAGGTATAAAAAAAAATTCAATGGAGGAAAATTAGCCCTTTTTGTTTCAGAAAGTGCAGACTCCTTCCAGGGCCAAGAGCGGCTCTTATCTAACACTCAGAAATAAATTGTCCAAGGAGTCACACATGCTGACAAAACAAGAGACTATTGGGAAGAGGAGAAGAGGTGGAGAGCAGAGAATATGGTAACCCAGGAGAACTGCTCTGCCACATGGCTAGAAGACTTGGGATTTGCGGTGATAAGATTAGTTCCTGAATTATCTTCAGCCAATCATTGCTCAGCCAAGATGGGTTCCAGTGAGGAAGATTCTGGGAAGTTGATAGGACATGTGGCATATACTTTGACCTTTCTCAAATTCTTTTGGTTGCTGATGGATTATTAGTTCTACATTCCTTATCAGGATCTTCTGTCATAAAATAACTCATGCGAATGATTACTATGGCACCTTCCCAGGGTAGGCAGTTTCAGTCTGTGTTTCCCTTAACAATTCTGACAAATGTAAATAAGGCAACATGGCACCACAGGCAAAGAAAAATGAAATTTTACCAACCTAAATTTTATGCCTCATGTAAAATGTAATTAAATGTATCACAGACTTACATATAAAATTTTGAGCTATAAAACATTTAGAAAAAATACAGGAGAAAACCTTGGCACTTATGGCTAAGCAAAGATATCCTTCATTTAATAAATCAGCACATTCCATAAAAGGAAAAATAATAAATCAGATCTAATCAAAATTGAATATATTGGTCTAAAAATATAAAAAAAAAAATTTATTGATCTATGGAAAGTACTTTTAAGAAAATGAAAAGACAAGCTATTAAGTAATATAGAATATCAGTAAACTACATACAAATCCTGTAAACAACTAACACCTAGAATCTGTAGAATATATATCAAATTCAAAATTTAGGAAAATGGTCCATAAAACCATGAAAAGATATTTTACCACTGAGTCTGAACAGATGTAAAATAAGCACATTAAAATATATTCATGTTCATTAGGCATCAAGAAAATACAAATTAAAACCACAATGGGGCATCCCTACATAGCTAATAAAATGTCTAAAATATAAAATGGGGACTAAATATCAGCAAGAATAAAAACAAACCACTGACACAGTGTTGATAGCAAAATAAAGTGATCCAATTACCTGAAAAATGTTCGGGAGTCTTACAGAAATTACTAAATATGTGATAACTATATTACCCAACAAGCAAACTGAGAAAATTCCCAGAGAAATAAAGGCAACTTCTACATAACAATCTGTACACAAATGCTTACAGCAACTTTATTTGTTAACATACAAAACTGGAAACAATTTAGCAGCCATTTATCAGGAAACTGTGATATATCCATACAATAATGCAGTACTTAGCAAGGAAAATGAATAGACTATTGAAGCCTTCAACCTGTATGAATCTCCCAAGAATTATGCTGAGTGAAAAAAAACAGTCTCAGGAGATTATTTTCTGTGTGATTCCATTGTAAAAAGCATCTTTGAAATGGGAAAATTATAGCAATAAAGATAAGGATTAATGAGGCAGCAGAAGGAAAGTAGGTATGGTTGTCAAAAGGCAGGTAAGATATGGGATCTTTGTGAGAATTTATTAAAATATTCTGTATTCATGTCAATATTATAGTTGCTATATTTAACTATAGTTTTTCAAGGTGTTATTACAAGGGAAGTTAGATAAAGAGAATATAGGATCTCTACATTATTAATATTTTATCTGCTTATGAATCTACAATTATTCTCAAATGCTAAGTTTAATAAAATAAGCTCTTGGGAGCCAGCAGACTGTGCTGTGGTGAGGTGGTGCCAGCACCAGCCTGGAGAGGCACAGTGCCAGGTGGAATTTCCACACACTGGCCAAAGACCTATTCTAGGAATCCCAAGAAAAACATTGGCAACAAGACTCAAACATAAATCATCAAAAAATGCATAATAATGAAAAAACAGAGAAACACCACACAGATGAAGGAACAAACTATGAACATACAGACCAAAATGACCAAAGAAGAAATAGACATACTATCAGAAAAAGAATTGAGCAGAGTGATAGTAAGGATGATTCAAAACTCCTAAAATGGAATAATAGAGAGAATTGACACATTGGAGAAAGACATGCAGGAAATTAAGAAAAAACTAAAAGAGACAAATAGCTCAATTGATTAACTTAGAAAACAACAAGTAGAGACAAACAACTCAATTGCTGAACTTAAAAATGCTATGGAAGGACTCAATAGTAGAGCATCCGAAGCAGAACAGGTAAGTGAGTTGGAAGACAGAATGGTGGAAATAATCTCTGAAGAACATAAAAAAAGAGCAAAGAATGAAAAAAACTGAGACCTCTGGGACAATATCAAACACACCAACATTCAAATAATAGGGATCCCAGAAGAAGAGAAAAAGAAAGGATATGAAAAAAATTTTGAAGAGATTATAGCAGAAAACTTCTTCAATATGGGAAAGGAAATAGTAAATCAGGTCCAAGAAGCACAAAGAGTCCCATACAGGATAAATCCTAGGAGAAACACGCCAAGACACATTAATCAAGCTAACACAGACTAAACACAAAGACAGAATACTTACAGTAGCAAGGGAAAAACAATAAGTAACATAAAAGGGAAATCCTATACGTTCAACTGTTGACCTCTCAACAAAAAACCTTGCAGGACAGTTATCAAGACTGTATGGTACCAGCACAAAAACAATATAGACCAATGGAACAAGATCGAGAACCCAGAGATAAACCCACACACCTATGTGTACCTTATTTTTGACAAAGGAGGCAAACATATAAAATAGGACAAAGACAGCCTCTTCAACAAATGGTGCTGGGAAAATTGGACAGCTACATGCAAAAAAATGAAGTTGGAACATTCCCTGACACCATACACAAAGATCAACTCAAAATGGATTACAGACCTAAATGTAAGGCCAGAAACCATCAGACTCTTAAAGGAGAATATAGGCAAAACCCTCAAGGACATAAATCAAAGCAAGATCTTCTCTGACCCACCTACTAGAATAGCGGAACTGAAAAGCAAAATGAACATGTGGGACCTAATGAAACTTAAAAGCTTTTGTACAGCTAAAGAAATTATAAAAAAGCTCAACAGACAGCCCACAGAGTGGGAGAAAATCATGGCATATGAAACAAAAGACAAAGAATTAATTTCCATAGTCTACAAGCAACTCAGACAACTCAGCACAGGAAAAAAGAACAACCCAATCAAAACATGGGAAAAGGACCTAAACAGACACCTCTCCAAAGAGGACATATAGATGGCCCAAAAACACATGAAACGATGCTCAACTTCACTTATTATTAGAGAAATGCAAATTAAAACTACAATGAGATATCACCTCACACCGGTCAGAATGGCCATCATCAACAAATCGACAGATAATAAATACTGGAGAGGGTGCAGAGAAAAGGGAACCCTCCTGCATTGCTGGTAGGAATGTAGATTGATGCAGCCTCTATGGAAGAAAGTCTGGAGACTCATTAAAAAACTAAAAATAGAAGCACCCTACGACCCAGCAATTCCACTCTTAGGCTTATCCCCTGATGAAATCAAATCTGAAAGAAGCACCTGTACCCCAATGTTCATTGAAACTCTCTATACAATAGCTAGAACATGGAAGCAACCTAGATGCCCATCAATGAACGAATGGATCCAAAAGCTCTGGTACATATATAACATGGAATACTACACAGCTGTCAAAATAAATGCAGAAGACTCAGTCCTAATGAGGTGGCTGGCTCTAGAATCTATCATAAAAAGTGAAGTCAGTCAGAAAGAGAAGAACAAATACAATATGGAATCTAGTAGGATGGTGATGATGGCACATGCAGTGAAGCAACAGACAGAAAGACATGGACAGTGGACATATGGACATTGTGGGGAAGGAACAGTGGGTGAGGAAAGTAGCTTGAAGGCCTGTACTATCATATGTGAAGAAAATAGCTATAGTCATTGCTCTGTGAGAAAAGCAGATCCTTCATGGGTGCTGTATGACAGTCTGGAGGGGTGGGATGGGGGTGATATACATGTGACTAATGTGAGAACATACACATCTGTAAACAACAAAACTCTGTAAAAGTTAAAAGTGAAATAAAAGTTTGTTTGTTTGTTTTTTCAAAAAAAATCTTACAGACCAGAAGAGAATGGCAGGACACATTTAAAGCACAGAAAGAGAGAAATCTACAACGAAGAATACTCTACCCATCAAGGATCTCATTCAAAAACTTTACAGACAAGCAAAAACTAAGAGAATTCAGTGCACCAAACAAGCTTTACAACAAGTGTTAAAGGGACTTATATAGACAACAAACATGGAAGAAAAAAAAAATCTACAAAACTAATCATTCATACCATTTAAAAGATGACAATAGGATCATTTGTATCTATAATTGCCTTAAGTGTAAATGGACTAAATGCCTGAACCAAAAGACACAGACTGGTTGAATGGATTCAAAAACAAGACCCTTACATATATGCTGCCTACAAGAAACCCATTTCAGATCTAAAGACAATGATAGACTGAAAGTGAAAGGATGGAAACAGATATCCCATGCAAATGGAAATCAAAAGAAAGCTGGAGTAACAATCCTTATATCAGACAAAATAGATTGTAAAATAAAAAAGATGATAAGAGACAGGACAGGACACTATGTAGGGATCAGGAGATCTATTCAAGAGGAAGACATAACAATCTTAAACATCTATGTACGCAACGCAGGAGCACCCCAATACATAAGACAAAAACTTTTAGACATAAAAGAAGAAATTGACAATAACCCAATGGTAGTAGGAAACTTTAGCACCCCTTTTACACCAATGGACACATTTTCAAAACAGAAAATTAATAAGGAAAAACAAGCCTTAAATGACACACTAGAAGAGATGGACCTCATTGATATTTTTAGGACCTTCTGCTTTAAAGAAGAAGAATACACTTTCTTCCCAAGTGCTCATGGAACATTCTCCAGGATAGACCACATCTTGGGCCACAAATCAAGCCTCAGTAAATTCAAGAAAATTGAAATTATATTAACCATCTTCTCTGACCACAATGCAATGAGACTAGAGATCACCTACAGAATTTAAAAAAAAAAAAAAGCACGCTAAAAACACAAGCACATGGAGACTAAACAGCACATGCCTAAAATACAAACTGATTACCAAAAAAATCAACGGAGAAATTTAAAAATTCCTAGAAGAAAACAACTATGAACACACGACAGTGCAAAACCTATGGGATACCGTGAAAGCAGTTCTAAGAGGGAAGTTTATAGCAATACAATCCTACCTCAGTAAACAAGAAAAATATTACACAGACGACCTAACCCTATACTTAAAACAATAAATGCTGGAGAAAATGCAGAGAAAAGGGGATACTCTCATATTGCTGGTGGAACTGTAAACTGATACAGCTGCTATGGAGGACAGTATGGAGATTCCTTTAAAAACTAAAAATAGAAGCACCATACGGCCCAGAAATACCACTCTTAGGTGGATGAAATCAAAACTGAAAGAAGCGCCTGTACCCCAATGATCATCGCAGCTCTCTACACAATAGCTAGAATATGGAAGCAACCTAGATGTTCATCGAAGAATGAATGGATACAAAAGCTTTGGTACATACATACAATGGAGTACTACTCAGCTGTAAAAAAAAAAAAAATGCAGAAGAATAAGTCCTAATGAGGTAGATGGGTCTAGGACCTATTATAAAATGTGATATCAAAAAGAGAAAGACAAGTACAATATACTAACACATATATATGGAATATAGTAAGAGGGCAATGATAAAACATGCAGTGAAGCAATGGAAAAACAGACATAGAGAGCTGACGTATGGATATTGTGGAGAATGAACAACGGGTGGGAGGCGTAGAGGGAGTAACATGGAAACCTATACTATTATATGTGAAAAAGATAGCTATTGTCATTGCGCTGTGAGAATAGAAGATCCTTCAGGGGCACTGTAAGACGGCCTGGAGGGATGGGACAAAGGGAGGGGACTGGGAGGGGTTGGCGGAGGGATGGGGGGCCCGGGATATACATATGACTAATCTGGGATTATACATATCTGTTAATAAGGAAACACTGTAAAAGTAAAAAGTAAACTAAAAAATAATAAATAAATAAGGTCTTTATAAGAATCATCTCATTCACACAGGTCTATGGTCTAGATAGCCTCACACAGATTAAAATGTATTTTCTTAATTTATACTTATTTCCTTAAAGTTTAGTGGTATATTCAGTCTATTATCATTTTGAATAACTGCTTCTTGCACAGAAAGAACCAACCTTAGGGGCATTCTTTTATCACCAATGAGGCATGAATTTGTTTTTTGCTTAAAATTAAATACTGAAATGCAAGTTTCAACTTAGTAAACTATTTTGTTGTTATAAAACTGGCCCCAATAGTTAAAATGTTCAATATAAGCCACATTTTTCTATATAAGTATTAATTAGGCTCATCTAAGTACAACTTATCAAATATTTTTTGATTGTTCTTTGCTAGGCATTCATGATATAATGGGAGACAGCACATTTGTTTAGGCATTCTATCGACCCTTTTGTAAACTGATACAGCTGCTATGGAGGACAGTATGGAGATTCCTTTAAAAACTAAAAATAGAAGCACCATACGGCCCAGAAATACCACTCTTAGGTGGATGAAATCAAAACTGAAAGAAGCGCCTGTACCCCAATGATCATCGCAGCTCTCTACACAATAGCTAGAATATGGAAGCAACCTAGATGTTCATCGAAGAATGAATGGATACAAAAGCTTTGGTACATACATACAATGGAGTACTACTCAGCTGTAAAAAAAAAAAAATGCAGAAGAATAAGTCCTAATGAGGTAGATGGGTCTAGGACCTATTATAAAATGTGATATCAAAAAGAGAAAGACAAGTACAATATACTAACACATATATATGGAATATAGTAAGAGGGCAATGATAAAACATGCAGTGAAGCAATGGAAAAACAGACATAGAGAGCTGACGTATGGATATTGTGGAGAATGAACAACGGGTGGGAGGCGTAGAGGGAGTAACATGGAAACCTATACTATTATATGTGAAAAAGATAGCTATTGTCATTGCGCTGTGAGAATAGAAGATCCTTCAGGGGCACTGTAAGACGGCCTGGAGGGATGGGACAAAGGGAGGGGACTGGGAGGGGTTGGCGGAGGGATGGGGGCCAGGGATATACATATGACTAATCTGGGATTATACATATCTGTTAATAAGGAAACACTGTAAAAGTAAAAAGTAAACTAAAAAATAATAAATAAATAAGGTCTTTATAAGAATCATCTCATTCACACAGGTCTATGGTCTAGATAGCCTCACACAGATTAAAATGTATTTTCTTAATTTATACTTATTTCCTTAAAGTTTAGTGGTATATTCAGTCTATTATCATTTTGAATAACTGCTTCTTGCACAGAAAGAACCAACCTTAGGGGCATTCTTTTATCACCAATGAGGCATGAATTTGTTTTTTGCTTAAAATTAAATACTGAAATGCAAGTTTCAACTTAGTAAACTATTTTGTTGTTATAAAACTGGCCCCAATAGTTAAAATGTTCAATATAAGCCACATTTTTCTATATAAGTATTAATTAGGCTCATCTAAGTACAACTTATCAAATATTTTTTGATTGTTCTTTGCTAGGCATTCATGATATAATGGGAGACAGCACATGGTCTGTGTATTTTAGGCACTCACAATATTGTGGCACACTTGTTAAGTGTACAACACAGACCCTCATATGAGACAAAAAGAATACAGGAGAAAGATAATCAGCTTCCCTAGAGGATCAGGTGAGACTTCAGTGAATAAGGACAATTGGGGACTTCCCTGGTGGTCCAGTGGGTAAGGACACTGCCTTGCAGTGCATGGGGTGCTGGTTTGATCCCTGTCCTGAGAAGATCCCACGTGCCACAGAGTTGCTGGACCGATGTGTCCAGTTACCCAGCCGGAGCTCTGGAGCGCGTGCACCCAAAGCCGGTGCTCTTCAGCGAGAGAGGCCATTATGATGGGAGACCCACACAGGCCAAAGAACAAAGATAAATAAATGAAAGATCACCAGAAGTGTCCAAAAAAAAAAAAAAAAACCAGAAAAGAAGGGCAATTGGAGCCACATCTGAAAGAATGATTTAGAAATGCATTCTGCTAATAGGGAGGACAATTGAATTTTAGGAGGAGTGAATGTCATATGAAAATTGATAAAGCCATGGAGCAGCAACTGGTGGTGATGATGGTGGTATCAGTGACTGTACTAGTGGTGACAGTGATGCTTGGTCAACAGTGAACCTGGTGGTGGCACTGTGGTTGGTAGGTAGTAGTCATGGTGCTGGTGAAAGTGGTAGTGGTGGTTGCTGCTGGTGGTGGTGATCGATGGTTAGTATGGTAGATTGCAGCAGTGTTGGTGGTATTAGAGGCTTTGGTGGTGATGATGAAGGAGGGAACATTGATAATAATGATGGTGATGATGATGATCATAGACTTACTGGTAGCAGTGGCAGTGCTTGTAGTGGCAATATTGTGGTTGGTGGCATTATTAGTGGTGGTGGTGGCAGTTTTGGTCACAGTCACAATTTTGGTGAAGGTGCTGTTAGTGGTGGTGGAGGTAATAGCTCAGAGTTGTAGTTACTTCTGTTATTGGTTGTGGTGATGTTGGTGGGATTGGTGGTTGTGGTGTTAATGGGAGGAGTGAGGATGCAGATGAGCTGAGAGATAACTTGGGAGCAGGTAAGTGTTCTTAAATATAGTTACAGAATGGAGATTGTAGGTAAGCTGCAGGCTAATGAGGATGTTCTTAGGAAGTATCCAAAAAAGATCACAGTGAAGGAAGAAAATCAACAATTACAACAGTATTCCTCATAAATCTCTTGTATTCCTTAAGACATCAAACTTTCAACTTTTCATTTATTTTCATGTTTGCCCTTGATTCAGGGGACTTCCCTGGTGGTCCAGTGGGTAAGGACACTGCCTTGCAGTGCATGGGGTGCTGGTTTGATCCCTGTCCTGAGAAGATCCCACGTGCCACAGAGTTGCTGGACCGATGTGTCCAGTTACCCAGCCGGAGCTCTGGAGCGCGTGCACCCAAAGCCGGTGCTCTTCAGCGAGAGAGGCCATTATGATGGGAGACCCACACAGGCCAAAGAACAAAGATAAATAAATGAAAGATCACCAGAAGTGTCCAAAAAAAAAAAAAAAACCAGAAAAGAAGGGCAATTGGAGCCACATCTGAAAGAATGATTTAGAAATGCATTCTGCTAATAGGGAGGACAATTGAATTTTAGGAGGAGTGAATGTCATATGAAAATTGATAAAGCCATGGAGCAGCAACTGGTGGTGATGATGGTGGTATCAGTGACTGTACTAGTGGTGACAGTGATGCTTGGTCAACAGTGAACCTGGTGGTGGCACTGTGGTTGGTAGGTAGTAGTCATGGTGCTGGTGAAAGTGGTAGTGGTGGTTGCTGCTGGTGGTGGTGATCGATGGTTAGTATGGTAGATTGCAGCAGTGTTGGTGGTATTAGAGGCTTTGGTGGTGATGATGAAGGAGGGAACATTGATAATAATGATGGTGATGATGATGATCATAGACTTACTGGTAGCAGTGGCAGTGCTTGTAGTGGCAATATTGTGGTTGGTGGCATTATTAGTGGTGGTGGTGGCAGTTTTGGTCACAGTCACAATTTTGGTGAAGGTGCTGTTAGTGGTGGTGGAGGTAATAGCTCAGAGTTGTAGTTACTTCTGTTATTGGTTGTGGTGATGTTGGTGGGATTGGTGGTTGTGGTGTTAATGGGAGGAGTGAGGATGCAGATGAGCTGAGAGATAACTTGGGAGCAGGTAAGTGTTCTTAAATATAGTTACAGAATGGAGATTGTAGGTAAGCTGCAGGCTAATGAGGATGTTCTTAGGAAGTATCCAAAAAAGATCACAGTGAAGGAAGAAAATCAACAATTACAACAGTATTCCTCATAAATCTCTTGTATTCCTTAAGACATCAAACTTTCAACTTTTCATTTATCTGTCTCCATGTTTGCCCTTGATTCAGGATGTGGCCTTTTGCAAATGGTTTCAACTCATTGCCTACATGTTCTCATTCACCAGATTAAAATATCAGCCTCACTAATGATTCTCCTAGAATGAATGACTATAATTTGATAGCTCTTGCACTCAAAAGAGCTGAAAAGGCACAGACTATGATTATAAGGATGAAATACAAAAGAACTTCTCTAGTGGAAAATCACATAGTAGCTGGGGGTGAAGATCCAAGGGCTGCCACAAAGGAGATACACTGAGGAACTTTAGGATCCAGGAAGAAAAAGGGACAGTGTGAAAGTTCTTGATTATTTATGATTAAAAGTGAGAGAAAAATAAATCAAACAGATTGAAGTGGTATGATTATAAGGATCCTGGGAAAAAGATGAATATAGACTTGCATATTTAACAGTTGCCTATTATTAAAAAGTATAGATTGGAAGTTTGGGATTGACATGTACACACTACTGTATTTGGAATAGATAACTAACAAGGACCTACAGTATAGCAAAGGGACTGTGCTTAATACTCATAACAACCTAAATGGAAAAATAATTTGAAAAAAAAGAGATACATGATATGGAGGGAGGATCCAAAATGCCAGAGGAATAAGACATGGAGATTGCCAGTTCCCCAACAAGTTCATCAAAAACTCATAAGATACAGAAAAACTCTTACAAGCCAGCCCCTAGGTCACAACAGAAGACCTCAGGCCTCCAGTGGGTAAGCCAGACTCCCTAGAATAAGGTAGAAAAAGGATAGAGATATGAAACGGGAAAATAAAAGATGGAGGATTGCATGAAGCCTGCACCCCAAGGGAGGGAGGAAATCGTGAAGCAGAAAAGAGACTCCCTGGTAACTGAACTTAGAGAGCAGGGCGGTACAGAGAAGGCTATCACATCAACTCTCTACCCCTCCTCCTTCCCTCCCTTCGCAGTTCAGAGGAAAAGAGTACAGTGAAGGAAGAAAATCAACAATTACAACAGTATTCCTCATAAATCTCTTGTATTCCTTAAGACATCAAACTTTCAACTTTTCATTTATCTGTCTCCATGTTTGCCCTTGATTCAGGATGTGGCCTTTTGCAAATGGTTTCAACTCATTGCCTACATGTTCTCATTCACCAGATTAAAATATCAGCCTCACTAATGATTCTCCTAGAATGAATGACTATAATTTGATAGCTCTTGCACTCAAAAGAGCTGAAAAGGCACAGACTATGATTATAAGGATGAAATACAAAAGAACTTCTCTAGTGGAAAATCACATAGTAGCTGGGGGTGAAGATCCAAGGGCTGCCACAAAGGAGATACACTGAGGAACTTTAGGATCCAGGAAGAAAAAGGGACAGTGTGAAAGTTCTTGATTATTTATGATTAAAAGTGAGAGAAAATAAATCAAACAGATTGAAGTGGTATGATTATAAGGATCCTGGGAAAAAGATGAATATAGACTTGCATATTTAACAGTTGCCTATTATTAAAAAGTATAGATTGGAAGTTTGGGATTGACATGTACACACTACTGTATTTGGAATAGATAACTAACAAGGACCTACAGTATAGCAAAGGGACTGTGCTTAATACTCATAACAACCTAAATGGAAAAATAATTTGAAAAAAAAGAGATACATGATATGGAGGGAGGATCCAAAATGCCAGAGGAATAAGACATGGAGATTGCCAGTTCCCCAACAAGTTCATCAAAAACTCATAAGATACAGAAAAACTCTTACAAGCCAGCCCCTAGGTCACAACAGAAGACCTCAGGCCTCCAGTGGGTAAGCCAGACTCCCTAGAATAAGGTAGAAAAAGGATAGAGATATGAAACGGGAAAATAAAAGATGGAGGATTGCATGAAGCCTGCACCCCAAGGGAGGGAGGAAATCGTGAAGCAGAAAAGAGACTCCCTGGTAACTGAACTTAGAGAGCAGGGCGGTACAGAGAAGGCTATCACATCAACTCTCTACCCCTCCTCCTTCCCTCCCTTCGCAGTTCAGAGGAAAGAACTGAGAAAACAAATGCCCCAGAATGACTTGCAGAAATCCAGTCCAGCAGTGCAGAGGACTGACTGGAATACTGAGATCAACCTGGAGAAAATTGCCTGTAGGCCCACCAACTCTGCCTTTGAGTATCTACTGTGGAGGCACAAGGCACACAGGGTGGGGATGGGGGAAGCGCCATTAGAAAAAGCCCTAGTAACATGATATCCCCATATTCCCTGTAACAAGAACAGAAGGTGAACCTGCTTGACCAGCACAGCAAGAGTTCCCACGATCCAAGAAACTGGGCCATTTCCATTCACCATCCCTTCTGGGAAACAGCTTCCAGAGACTAGATAAAGTCTTGTGTCCAAGAAAGGAACACTTCTGTCCTGTGGGACTTTTTGTGATCCTTTGAACTGTGGCCTGCCAGCTTCTCCGTTCAGGACATTCTCCAGACAGGAGGGCCGGAGTGGATTGCCATTCCCTCAGAGAGTACCACATTCCCAGCTACCCTAGCAGTCAGCTAATCAAAATAACCAGTTCTTCCAGGCACCTGAGACTTAAGCAGTTGCCCCACTCCCACACCTAGCCCTTACTAAGGTAGACCCAAGTACTCCAGGGCAGCTTCAGGAACAAACCCTGGGGGAAGGGTTTGTGAAGGTGAAGATAAAAATCACAACTAAAACCCAGGGACAGGGTCACAAAAGAAGACACAAAACATTTCCACTAGCTGTATAAGCTGAAGACTAAAACCACACAATCAACCAGGCACCCTCAGAATATGTAAAAGGACAATGACAGAACCCACAAAAGAAAACACACTAGTTCTGGAAGCTGTGGACATTGGAAGCAGCAACACACAGGCTTAGGGCCAGATTAGACTCTGATTTTCCCCTACAGCAGGTCAAGAGACCTGCAAGGGGAGTGGGTAAGCCAGACTCCTAGAATAAGGTAGAAAAAGGATAGAGATATGAAACGGGAAAATAAAAGATGGAGGATTGCATGAAGCCTGCACCCCAAGGGAGGGAGGAAATCGTGAAGCAGAAAAGAGACTCCCTGGTAACTGAACTTAGAGAGCAGGGCGGTACAGAGAAGGCTATCACATCAACTCTCTACCCCTCCTCCTTCCCTCCCTTCGCAGTTCAGAGGAAAGAACTGAGAAAACAAATGCCCCAGAATGACTTGCAGAAATCCAGTCCAGCAGTGCAGAGGACTGACTGGAATACTGAGATCAACCTGGAGAAAATTGCCTGTAGGCCCACCAACTCTGCCTTTGAGTATCTACTGTGGAGGCACAAGGCACACAGGGTGGGGATGGGGGAAGCGCCATTAGAAAAAGCCCTAGTAACATGATATCCCCATATTCCCTGTAACAAGAACAGAAGGTGAACCTGCTTGACCAGCACAGCAAGAGTTCCCACGATCCAAGAAACTGGGCCATTTCCATTCACCATCCCTTCTGGGAAACAGCTTCCAGAGACTAGATAAAGTCTTGTGTCCAAGAAAGGAACACTTCTGTCCTGTGGGACTTTTTGTGATCCTTTGAACTGTGGCCTGCCAGCTTCTCCGTTCAGGACATTCTCCAGACAGGAGGGCCGGAGTGGATTGCCATTCCCTCAGAGAGTACCACATTCCCAGCTACCCTAGCAGTCAGCTAATCAAAATAACCAGTTCTTCCAGGCACCTGAGACTTAAGCAGTTGCCCCACTCCCACACCTAGCCCTTACTAAGGTAGACCCAAGTACTCCAGGGCAGCTTCAGGAACAAACCCTGGGGGAAGGGTTTGTGAAGGTGAAGATAAAAATCACAACTAAAACCCAGGGACAGGGTCACAAAAGAAGACACAAAACATTTCCACTAGCTGTATAAGCTGAAGACTAAAACCACACAATCAACCAGGCACCCTCAGAATATGTAAAAGGACAATGACAGAACCCACAAAAGAAAACACACTAGTTCTGGAAGCTGTGGACATTGGAAGCAGCAACACACAGGCTTAGGGCCAGATTAGACTCTGATTTTCCCCTACAGCAGGTCAAGAGACCAGCCAAGTGATGTAGGGCATCCTAGGTAGGCATGGTAGATTGTCATTCGCAACAAGGAAAAAGGCAGAGCAGAAACTCAAACAAAAAACATTTATCATTTTTATATTTAAACTTGTTCTGGAGTTGCTTCTAGAATTTGTTTTTTGTTTTTTTCCTCATCTTCTACCTTGCTTGTTATAGTTGACAGTTTTTATTAATATTATAATATATTCAAGTGATTTTTTTTACACACTTTTTATTTTGGTTAATACTTCTGCTTCTACATTGGCTTCTGGTGGGCCTGTAGAGTTTTTGCTTTTGTTTTATTTGGTATTTCTATATTTTACACTCTGTTTCATCTGTTGAAATTTTTATATCTATTATTATTTTTCTACAACTATGCCTTTGTTTGCTTTCTCTACTGTTCTTTTGCTGATGCACTAGACATTAATGCATACAAATCTTCTTTACCTACCTCTGTTTAACCTTGTATCATTATTTTATCTTTCTTTTCTATTTATCCTTTATTTTTTTTCTTTTCCTCATCATATTTATTAGTTAGTTTTATTTTCATTTCTTTATTCCCCAGTTGGGACATGGCTTTAGTTTTCTTTACAACTTAGTGCTTCAGTTAATTTGGTTTTTAACCAGTGGATATCATTTTTGGCTCCCCAACTTAGCCAAGTGAAACTATTGTACTTTTTTTATTTTGGACCCTAGCAGTCAGCTAATCAAAATAACCAGTTCTTCCAGGCACCTGAGACTTAAGCAGTTGCCCCACTCCCACACCTAGCCCTTACTAAGGTAGACCCAAGTACTCCAGGGCAGCTTCAGGAACAAACCCTGGGGGAAGGGTTTGTGAAGGTGAAGATAAAAATCACAACTAAAACCCAGGGACAGGGTCACAAAAGAAGACACAAAACATTTCCACTAGCTGTATAAGCTGAAGACTAAAACCACACAATCAACCAGGCACCCTCAGAATATGTAAAAGGACAATGACAGAACCCACAAAAGAAAACACACTAGTTCTGGAAGCTGTGGACATTGGAAGCAGCAACACACAGGCTTAGGGCCAGATTAGACTCTGATTTTCCCCTACAGCAGGTCAAGAGACCAGCCAAGTGATGTAGGGCATCCTAGGTAGGCATGGTAGATTGTCATTCGCAACAAGGAAAAAGGCAGAGCAGAAACTCAAACAAAAAACATTTATCATTTTTATATTTAAACTTGTTCTGGAGTTGCTTCTAGAATTTGTTTTTTGTTTTTCTCCTCATCTTCTACCTTGCTTGTTATAGTTGACAGTTTTTATTAATATTATAATATATTCAAGTGATTTTTTTTACACACTTTTTATTTTGGTTAATACTTCTGCTTCTACATTGGCTTCTGGTGGGCCTGTAGAGTTTTTGCTTTTGTTTTATTTGGTATTTCTATATTTTACACTCTGTTTCATCTGTTGAAATTTTTATATCTATTATTATTTTTCTACAACTATGCCTTTGTTTGCTTTCTCTACTGTTCTTTTGCTGATGCACTAGACATTAATGCATACAAATCTTCTTTACCTACCTCTGTTTAACCTTGTATCATTATTTTATCTTTCTTTTCTATTTATCCTTTATTTTTTTTCTTTTCCTCATCATATTTATTAGTTAGTTTTATTTTCATTTCTTTATTCCCCAGTTGGGACATGGCTTTAGTTTTCTTTACAACTTAGTGCTTCAGTTAATTTGGTTTTTAACCAGTGGATATCATTTTTGGCTCCCCAACTTAGCCAAGTGAAACTATTGTACTTTTTTTATTTTGGACTCTTTGGGCTTTGTCATGGATGAATATCTACGTATGCATATCCCACTATGTTACATCATATATGCATGATTTTTGATTGCCATCTGTCAAGTTGTGCCTTTTGTTTCTCATTTGTGTATACTTGTTTTAATACGACTGAGTGTGATAACAAACCAAATGCGGAGTCTCCATTCCCCAGCCAGAGATCAAAACCTAGAATTTTTGAAAGGAAGCACTGATACCAACAGTCCACATCATCAGAGAAGAAATAACACTAGGGAGTATTAAAAAGGAAGAAACACTTCCAAACTCATTCAATGAGGCCACTATCACCCTGATATCAAAATCAAGAAATGGGCCTTCCCTGGTGGATCAGTGCTTGAAGAATCCACCTGCCAGTGCAGGTGACCTGGATTTGATCCCTTGATCCAGGAAGATCCCACATGCTGCGGAGCAACTAAGCCCATGAGCCACATCTATTGAACCTGGGCTCTAGAGCCTCTGAGTCACAACTATTGAGCCCATGTGCTGCAACTATTGAAGCCCATGTGCCCTAGAGTCCAAGCTCCACAACAAGAGAAGTGACCACAACAAGAAGTCTACTCAACTCAACTAGAGAGTAGCCCCTGCTTCCTGTAACTAGAGAAGAGCTTGCAGCAACAGTGAAAAGCCAGAATAACAAAAATAAATAAATAAATAAAATTTTAAAAAATAACAGGAAATGACAACACACATGAAAGGAAATTACAGGCTAATATCACTGATGAATATAGACACAAAACTCCTCAAAAAATTCTGGGAAACAGAATTCAAAAACACATCAGAAAGCTCATACAACATGATCAAGTTGGTTTATTCCAGGCATGCAAGGATTCTTCAATATCCACAAATCAAGAAACTAAAAAACAAAAACCATACGATAATCTCAACAGATTCAGAAAAAGTCTTTGACAAAGTCTAGCATCCATTCATGATAAAAAATGCTATAATAAATGGGCATAGAAGGAACATACCTCAACATAGTAAGTGCCATATATGATAAGCCTGCAGCAAACATTATTCTCAATAGTGAAAAACTGAAAGCATTCCCACTAAGATCAAGAACAAGACAGGGGTATCCACTCTCACCACTATTATTTAACATAGACTTGGAAGTTCTAGCTATAGCAATTAGAGAAGAAAAAGAAATAAAAGGAATACAGATTAGAAAAGATGTAAAACTCTCAATATTTGAGAATGACATGATACTATACGTAGAAAACTTTAAAGATACTATTAGAAAATTACTAGAGCTAGTCAGTGAATTTAGCAAAGTCTCAAGATTAAAAATCAGTACACAAAAATCACTCACATTCTTATATGCTAACAACAAAAAATCAGAAGAAATTAAGGAAGTAATCTAATTCACCATCTCAACAAAAAAATACAAAAATATATAGGAATAAACCTATCAAAGGATACAAAAGAACTGTACACAGAAAATTATAAAACACTGGTGAAAGAAACCAAAGAAGACATAAACAGATGGAGGGATATTACATGTTCCTGGGTTGGAGGAATCAATATCATAAAAATGACTATACTACCAAATGTAACCTACAGATTCAACGTGATCCTTATCAAACTACCATGGCATTTGTCATAGAACTAGACCAAAAAATAGCACAGTTCATATGGAAACACTAAAGAAGAAAGGAGCTGGAGAAATTAACCTTCCTGAATTCAGACTTTACTACAAAACAACAGTCATCAAGACAGTATTGTACCGGCACATAAGCAGAAATATACACCAAAGGAACAAGACAGAAAACCCAGAGATAAACCCATGGATCTATGGGTACCTTATTTTTAACAAAGGAGGCAAGAATATAAAAATGGTTCAAAGACAAGCTCTTCAATACCTAACACCATACACAAAGATAAACTCAAAATGGACTAAAGACCAGAAACCATAAAACTCAGACAAAAATATAGGCAGAATGCTCAATAATATAAATCAAAACAGGATCTTCTATGACCTGCCTCCCAGAGTAATGGAAATAAAAACAAAAATAAACAAGTGGGACCTAATGCAACTTAAAAGCTTTTGCACAGAAAAAGAAACTATAAACAATGTGAAAAGATCACCCTCAGAATGGTATAAAATAATAGCAAACAAAACAACCAAAAAAGTACTGTTTTCCAAAATATACAAGCAGCTCATACAGCTCAACATCAAAAATAAAATAAACTAAAAACCCAATCAAAAAAATGAGAAAAAGATCTAAACAGATGTCTCTCCAAAGAAGACATACAGATGGCTAATAAACACATGAAAAGATGCTCAACATTGCTTATTATTAGAGAAATGCAAATCAAAACTACAATGAGATCTCACCTCACATCAGTCAGAATGGCCATCATCAAACAGTCTACAAACAATAAATGCTGGAGAAAAGGGAACCCTCTTGCACTGCTGGTGGGAATGCAAACTGATACAGCCACTGTGGAAGCAGTATGGAGGTTCCTTAGAAAAATAAGCTAGAAATAAGACCATGACATGACCCAGCAATCTCACTACTATGCATAAACCCTGAGGAAGCCAAGAATGTGAAATATAGAATATATCTGAACAAACAGAAAGGTATGCTATGCTTTTAACTGGAAATGCTCTATATTATAAAAAATATTGATTCTTCTCTACTTGATTTATACATTCAAAAATTCCCAGTCTAACATTTAGTCTCAAGTACTAGATGGAGCTCATGCATTTATCAGGATTTCATTTAAATGATAGCAAGACGATGAGAATATGCAAGAAGATGACATTTGCAGAAGAGAGAATTTAAGTTCAAGAAGACAGAGAACACCCTATGACCCAGCAATCCCACTATTAGGCCTATATCCTGATGAAATCAAAACTGAAAGAGGCACCTGTACCCCAATGTTCATTGCAGCTCTCTATACAATAGCCAGAACATGGAAGCAACCTAGATGTCCATCGACAAAGAAGAGATGGAATCCAGAAGCTACTAAAGAGTAACAAAAAAAAAAAGCTCAATAAAAAAATAAAAATATAGGCAGAATGCTCAATAATATAAATCAAAGCAAGACTTCTATGACCTGCCTCCCAGAGTAATGGAAATAAAAACAAAAATAAACAAGTGGGACCTAATGCAACTTAAAAGCTTTTGCACAGAAAAAGAAACTATAAACAATGTGAAAAGATCACCCTCAGAATGGTATAAAATAATAGCAAACAAAACAACCAAAAAAGTACTGTTTTCCAAAATATACAAGCAGCTCATACAGCTCAACATCAAAAATAAAATAAACTAAAAACCCAATCAAAAAAATGAGAAAAAGATCTAAACAGATGTCTCTCCAAAGAAGACATACAGATGGCTAATAAACACATGAAAAGATGCTCAACATTGCTTATTATTAGAGAAATGCAAATCAAAACTACAATGAGATCTCACCTCACATCAGTCAGAATGGCCATCATCAAACAGTCTACAAACAATAAATGCTGGAGAAAAGGGAACCCTCTTGCACTGCTGGTGGGAATGCAAACTGATACAGCCACTGTGGAAGCAGTATGGAGGTTCCTTAGAAAAATAAGCTAGAAATAAGACCATGACATGACCCAGCAATCTCACTACTATGCATAAACCCTGAGGAAGCCAAGAATGTGAAATATAGAATATATCTGAACAAACAGAAAGGTATGCTATGCTTTTAACTGGAAATGCTCTATATTATAAAAAATATTGATTCTTCTCTACTTGATTTATACATTCAAAAATTCCCAGTCTAACATTTAGTCTCAAGTACTAGATGGAGCTCATGCATTTATCAGGATTTCATTTAAATGATAGCAAGACGATGAGAATATGCAAGAAGATGACATTTGCAGAAGAGAGAATTTAAGTTCAAGAAGACAGAGAACACCCTATGACCCAGCAATCCCACTATTAGGCCTATATCCTGATGAAATCAAAACTGAAAGAGGCACCTGTACCCCAATGTTCATTGCAGCTCTCTATACAATAGCCAGAACATGGAAGCAACCTAGATGTCCATCGACAAATGAATGGATCCAGAAGCTCTGGTACATATATACAATGGAATACTACTCAGCTGTTAAAAGAAATGCAGAAGACTCAGTCCTAATGAGGTGGCTGGCTCTAGAACCTACCATAAAAAGTGAAGTAAGTCAAAAAGAGAAAGACAAGTATAGTATACTAACTCATATATATGGGATCTAGTAAGATGGTCATGATAACACACACAGTGAACTCATGAAAAAACAGAGAATAGACATAAAGACATTGTGGAGACCGAACAATGGGAGGGAGTAACATGGGAACCTATACTGTCATGTGCAGAAAAGATAGCTATTGTCATTGTGCTAGGGGAATAGGAGTACCTACAACCACTTGGAGCAATGGTCTGGAGGGATGGGGGGGGAACCTGGGTGGGGGGAGGGTCAAGGGATATGTATCTGATTGATCCGGGAACATACATGTACAAAAATAAATAAATAAATAAATAAATAAATAATTAAAAAAAAAAAAAGAAGAAGACAGAGAAGATTGAATATTCACAAAGAATTAGAGTTCAGAAGTTGCAATGCAGATGCTTGGGAAAGTTACAGAACCTCTGGAAGGTGCTCAGCTGTCCTACTCAATTCTAAAGGATTTTGACTGCATGGCAAGTTTGCAGGGTTTGTTGTTGGGAAAGTCAAAAATTCAATTTTTACATGGAGCAATAGATTCCTATTACCATGTCATCCCCTGCAAAGAACATAGATACAAAGGAACCTCAGTGGCCAGATTGGCTCTCTCCAGTCAGAGAGGTATGAACTAGTTGAGCAAGAATTAGAGTGTCTGATGTGGTCATTAGAAGACTTGAGAGAAGCAAGCAACATTATGCCCTGAACTTTCCTCCACTCAGTAAAGCTGGTTGAGACTCACCCTGCTCATTTCAAGGAAGAGGACTCCAGTTGACAATCCTTACCCATGTGCACAGGCTCCCAGTCAGGTTTATTATTGCTTCAATGTTAGATATGAAATTAAACATGACACCCAAGGAAACCACACATTTAAAAGATCACTGATGTACCCCAAGGGCTAGACATCTTAAAAAGAATCATATGTAAAAAAACTCCTGGTACATATATACAATGGAATACATGAAAATGAATGGATCCAGAAGCTCTGGTACATATATACAATGGAATACTACTCAGCTGTTAAAAGAAATGCAGAAGACTCAGTCCTAATGAGGTGGCTGGCTCTAGAACCTACCATAAAAAGTGAAGTAAGTCAAAAAGAGAAAGACAAGTATAGTATACTAACTCATATATATGGGATCTAGTAAGATGGTCATGATAACACACACAGTGAACTCATGAAAAAACAGAGAATAGACATAAAGACATTGTGGAGACCGAACAATGGGAGGGAGTAACATGGGAACCTATACTGTCATGTGCAGAAAAGATAGCTATTGTCATTGTGCTAGGGGAATAGGAGTACCTACAACCACTTGGAGCAATGGTCTGGAGGGATGGGGGGGGAACCTGGGTGGGGGGAGGGTCAAGGGATATGTATCTGATTGATCCGGGAACATACATGTACAAAAATAAATAAATAAATAAATAAATAAATAATTAAAAAAAAAAAGAAGAAGACAGAGAAGATTGAATATTCACAAAGAATTAGAGTTCAGAAGTTGCAATGCAGATGCTTGGGAAAGTTACAGAACCTCTGGAAGGTGCTCAGCTGTCCTACTCAATTCTAAAGGATTTTGACTGCATGGCAAGTTTGCAGGGTTTGTTGTTGGGAAAGTCAAAAATTCAATTTTTACATGGAGCAATAGATTCCTATTACCATGTCATCCCCTGCAAAGAACATAGATACAAAGGAACCTCAGTGGCCAGATTGGCTCTCTCCAGTCAGAGAGGTATGAACTAGTTGAGCAAGAATTAGAGTGTCTGATGTGGTCATTAGAAGACTTGAGAGAAGCAAGCAACATTATGCCCTGAACTTTCCTCCACTCAGTAAAGCTGGTTGAGACTCACCCTGCTCATTTCAAGGAAGAGGACTCCAGTTGACAATCCTTACCCATGTGCACAGGCTCCCAGTCAGGTTTATTATTGCTTCAATGTTAGATATGAAATTAAACATGACACCCAAGGAAACCACACATTTAAAAAAGATCACTGATGTACCCCAAGGGCTAGAACTGTTGATGCACATTGAAGATGTTCAATGAATATTTGCTGAATGAAAGATCGGTCAAGGGAAAAGAAATGAAATATGACAGTGGCACAAACAGCTAATTCGGGAAATGAAAGGTACATTAACATTATAAAAGTCTAGTATGCTTAGGGAAGTTTGAAGTTATATTCTTTCCGTAAAACTGAAACAGGTTATTTAGAGAAGAGAGATAGAAAGATAAGAAAAGGCAGGACAGTAGGGCTTCCCTGGTGCCTCAGAGGTAAAAAAATCTACCTGTAATGCAGGAAACCTGGGTTTGATCCCTGAGTTGAGAAGATCCATTGGAGGAGGGCATGGCAACCGACTCCAGTATTCTTGCCTAGAGAATCCCACGGACAGGACTGACAGGCGACAATCCATAGGGTTTCACAGAGTCATGTGCGACTAAGCAGCAGCAGTAGCATGCTTAGTAAAGTTTTAAATTATATTCTTTCCATAAAACAGCAACAGGGTATTTTAAGAAGAGATAGAAAGACAAGAAAAGGCAGCAAAGAGGGAGAAGGAAGGAGGCAGAACAAAAAGGAGGCAAGGAAGAAGGAAGCTCTTAGAATTTTAAGAAATGGAATGTCCCTCTCCTTCTTCAAAAACATTGAAAGATAAAACAAAATGTTGAATAAATAGCAAATGATAAGGAGATAAAAACACATAAGAAATGGTCAATTCTGAAGATGCATAGACAGCACATGGTCCATTTATTCTGGTGGAGTTCTGGAGTTGTGGGGAAGTACACCCTGAAACATGGCTTGACCCATACTCTAGAAAGCACATGTGCCCATGAACACATAACACACATGCATTCACACACATATGCACACGCAGGAATGCACATATACATGTGTATGCACATACACTTGCACATATCCCCATGCAGTTACATTGCTAACACCCCCAGATGGCTGTTTTTTTCTGTCCCCACTGTTGGACACAAGATTCTCACTATTCACATGATGTCAAATCCAACCTAACAAGGCCACCAAGTGATCTGAAGGAATGGATGCAGCAGAGTGTATGCTGCCACGCAAGTGCTAAGGTTTATTATTGTTAATTTAGATATGAAATTAAACATGACACCCAAGGAAACCACACATTTAAAAGATCATTAAGGTAGAACTGTTGATGCACATTGAAGATGTTCAATGAATATTTGCTGAATGAAAGATCGGTCAAGGGAAAAGAAATGAAATATGACAGTGGCACAAACAGCTAATTCGGGAAATGAAAGGTACATTAACATTATAAAAGTCTAGTATGCTTAGGGAAGTTTGAAGTTATATTCTTTCCGTAAAACTGAAACAGGTTATTTAGAGAAGAGAGATAGAAAGATAAGAAAAGGCAGGACAGTAGGGCTTCCCTGGTGCCTCAGAGGTAAAAAAATCTACCTGTAATGCAGGAAACCTGGGTTTGATCCCTGAGTTGAGAAGATCCATTGGAGGAGGGCATGGCAACCGACTCCAGTATTCTTGCCTAGAGAATCCCACGGACAGGACTGACAGGCGACAATCCATAGGGTTTCACAGAGTCATGTGCGACTAAGCAGCAGCAGTAGCATGCTTAGTAAAGTTTTAAATTATATTCTTTCCATAAAACAGCAACAGGGTATTTTAAGAAGAGATAGAAAGACAAGAAAAGGCAGCAAAGAGGGAGAAGGAAGGAGGCAGAACAAAAAGGAGGCAAGGAAGAAGGAAGCTCTTAGAATTTTAAGAAATGGAATGTCCCTCTCCTTCTTCAAAAACATTGAAAGATAAAACAAAATGTTGAATAAATAGCAAATGATAAGGAGATAAAAACACATAAGAAATGGTCAATTCTGAAGATGCATAGACAGCACATGGTCCATTTATTCTGGTGGAGTTCTGGAGTTGTGGGGAAGTACACCCTGAAACATGGCTTGACCCATACTCTAGAAAGCACATGTGCCCATGAACACATAACACACATGCATTCACACACATATGCACACGCAGGAATGCACATATACATGTGTATGCACATACACTTGCACATATCCCCATGCAGTTACATTGCTAACACCCCCAGATGGCTGTTTTTTTCTGTCCCCACTGTTGGACACAAGATTCTCACTATTCACATGATGTCAAATCCAACCTAACAAGGCCACCAAGTGATCTGAAGGAATGGATGCAGCAGAGTGTATGCTGCAGTAGTGTGTGCACCTTAGTTTGCAGATGGAGGCAGTGTGAGTGTCTAGTCACAGGCTTCTGCCTCACATGGCTCCCACCATCACACACATGTTCTAAAACTGATTCAAAAATAAACTTGATTTCTACACCCACTGTTTGGCTAAATTTAGATGAATTTTCTGATTAAATCTGAGATACAGTATTCCTAATGCATCTCTACCCTCCCCTTAAGTCCTTTTACATTTAGCCAAGCCCAGGGTCTCTCAACCTGTCCAAAGGGATATATATATGTGTGTGTGTTTCTGGATATATATGTGAAAAAAAAAAAAAACCTTGACATTTTGGCCATCCTCAAAAGTTAATTTGAAATAAATTATAAAGCCACATGTGAAAAGAGTTAAAACCATAAAGTTCTGGATGAAGACCTGAGAAAACATCTTTCTGGTCATGGAGTAAGCAAAAATTTATTAGAAAAGATACAAATAGCATTAAGCAAAGAAGAATAAAAAAGACTGTCTTCATTAAAATTCAGCATTTTTCTTGTCAAATACATCTAGAAAGTGGGAAAAATGGCATAGACTGAGAAAAAAATATACTCAGAATATACAAGAGTGTACAAAAACCAATGAAAACACAACCGAGTTAAAAAAATTAACAGAAGGGGCTTCCATGGTGGTCCAGTGGGTAAAGAGTCCACCTTACAGTGCAAGGGGCACCGGTTCCATCCCTGGTCTGGGAAGATCCCACATGCCACAGAGCAGTTGGACCAGTGTGACCAATTATGAGCCAGCACTCTGGAGCACATGCGCCCAGAGCCAGTGCCCTGCAGTGCACTACAATGGGAGACCCACACATGCCAAAGAATAAAAAAGATGGATGAAAATAAATATTAATAAACCAGGTATGATGGGGAAAAAAAAAGTTAAAAAATTAACAAAATGCTTGAACAGAAACTTCACAAAGAAAATAGTCATAAGCCCAGTAAACATATGTTTAGATGTTCACATTCATTAATTAGTCAGAGAAATGCAAAAAAAAAGAAGTCCACTATCCTGTATCAACACACACTCACTGGGATGGCCACAGTGAAAAATACAGATAATCCAAATGCTAGGAATAAGACAAATGTACCTCTAATACACTGCTTTTGGGCTTGTAAAATGTGCAACAATTTGGGAAAGTGGTAGTTTACAAAGGCGTTTAGCTGATTGTCTCAGTAATTCCACTTCTGACTATATATATTAGTATTCTAGAACTGTCATAACGAAATACACAGATTGGATGGCAGAAACAGCAGAAATGCATTGTTTCACCATGCTGGATGCTAGAAGTCAGAGACCTAAGTATCAGCGGGCCATGTTCCCTTTGAAGTCATTATAGAAAGATCTGTTCCAGGCCTCTGTCCTAGCTTTTGGTAGTTGCTTTTCTGGTAGAAGTACTGCAGTCTTCTCAGGGCATTTTCCCTGTGTGTGTACCTGTATCTATAACCACCCCCCGCCCCCCACTTTACTTAAAAAACATTGGCTATATGGGATTAGGACTACCTTACTGCAATACAACCTCATCTAAACTAAATACGTTCTTAGTGACCCTATTTCCAAATAAGATCTCTTTCTGAGATTCTGCGTGGTAGGATGTCAGTAATATGAATTTGACAATATGACAATCCAAGTCATAACAATGCCCAACAGAAATGAATGCAGATGTCCACCAAAATACAATTATGGATTCTCAGCAGTTTAATTTATAATTGTCAAAATGAAAATCAATCAAATGCCCAACAAAGACAAAGGATTAACAAAATGGCATATATTTGCACAATGGCATAGCAAATAACAATTGAAATATTGAAATATCACAGAAGAAAACAAAAGACTCTCACAAACATATGAAATAAAATAAGCCAGGTGAGTCCATTCACACTGAATCCTTTTGCATAAAGTATTTATAGGCTGTAAACTTTTATGTCAACAGACACACAGTGATGGAAGCTAGAAAGAGATGGCATATGGAGGTGGGATTTGAGGAGTGAGAGTTGAGAGAGGAAAGAAATGAAAACATACGCCCAGTAAACATATGTTTAGATGTTCACATTCATTAATTAGTCAGAGAAATGCAAAAAAAAAGAAGTCCACTATCCTGTATCAACACACACTCACTGGGATGGCCACAGTGAAAAATACAGATAATCCAAATGCTAGGAATAAGACAAATGTACCTCTAATACACTGCTTTTGGGCTTGTAAAATGTGCAACAATTTGGGAAAGTGGTAGTTTACAAAGGCGTTTAGCTGATTGTCTCAGTAATTCCACTTCTGACTATATATATTAGTATTCTAGAACTGTCATAACGAAATACACAGATTGGATGGCAGAAACAGCAGAAATGCATTGTTTCACCATGCTGGATGCTAGAAGTCAGAGACCTAAGTATCAGCGGGCCATGTTCCCTTTGAAGTCATTATAGAAAGATCTGTTCCAGGCCTCTGTCCTAGCTTTTGGTAGTTGCTTTTCTGGTAGAAGTACTGCAGTCTTCTCAGGGCATTTTCCCTGTGTGTGTACCTGTATCTATAACCACCCCCCGCCCCCCACTTTACTTAAAAACATTGGCTATATGGGATTAGGACTACCTTACTGCAATACAACCTCATCTAAACTAAATACGTTCTTAGTGACCCTATTTCCAAATAAGATCTCTTTCTGAGATTCTGCGTGGTAGGATGTCAGTAATATGAATTTGACAATATGACAATCCAAGTCATAACAATGCCCAACAGAAATGAATGCAGATGTCCACCAAAATACAATTATGGATTCTCAGCAGTTTAATTTATAATTGTCAAAATGAAAATCAATCAAATGCCCAACAAAGACAAAGGATTAACAAAATGGCATATATTTGCACAATGGCATAGCAAATAACAATTGAAATATTGAAATATCACAGAAGAAAACAAAAGACTCTCACAAACATATGAAATAAAATAAGCCAGGTGAGTCCATTCACACTGAATCCTTTTGCATAAAGTATTTATAGGCTGTAAACTTTTATGTCAACAGACACACAGTGATGGAAGCTAGAAAGAGATGGCATATGGAGGTGGGATTTGAGGAGTGAGAGTTGAGAGAGGAAAGAAATGAGGGAAACATAATGAAATAAAATGTCCTGTGTCTTCATTTGGGGACTGCTCACTCAGGAGCATAGGCAAAATTAACAAGGTGGGCTTGAAATGTATATATTTCGCTCTGCATATCATATCTAGGAAAGATTGTAAGGAAAAATAAGAAAAACTGTACAGGGGGATTGGCATTCTTTAACACAATCTTGGATTTTTCATACAATTCTGTTAAAATGTTAACAAAATTATTTCATTTGAAGTATGCTTGATATAATCTACCTGGCAGACGCTGGATTATCCATAGCCTCAAGGTCTGAACAGTATAAGCCCAGGGACACATTATTTTATACATTAATGTTACAGCCTCTGAACAAACAGAACCTAGTGATTGAATAGCTGCATCATCTTACAAGTGTTACTTTCACTTGATTCTTCTGTATAGTATACTTCATGAGCAAAACTGGGAGACAAGGTGGAGGAGAAAGAGTAGATGTAAGAGGTGATTTACAAGGGAGATACAGAGAGCACTGTTTCTAAATTCCTTAGTAAACACACTGATACATGAGAGATGGTCTACCCCTGGAGTGAGGCAAGGAAGTAGAGAGCCAGGTTACATAAATTTTATAGGAATGCAAGTTTCAGGGCTTTGGGCTGAGTCAAGACTATCTACAGTATTTACAGAAGAATGAAATAATTGGCTTTACTATTGATGATGCTTGAATTCCCAATCTTCTGCTATTCCTGTTCAAGAAAAAAGAGTAGGGAGATATACATATATTCTTACATTACACATAGAGGTATTTTTCATACAGAATTAAGTGGAAAAATATCACCTTCCTAGAGAAATCTTACTGTTTGAGATGTGCATGTTCTTCTCTACATGGGTAATGCACAGTTGAACACTGAACTGAGGAATCATGAGGGCTTCTGAGTCAAGTCAGATCATCCTTTACTCAGTAAGAGATGCAATCTCAGCCCCCTATCCCTTGGGAAACCAAAGGGTTTAGAAACCATCTGATTATAAGAAGATTTCTTTCTGCACTGGTTTTGAGGGATGCTGCTCAGCCCAGGTGGTTCTGGTTGAGGAGACTGATCTACTTCACATGCCAGTTTAGTAGTTTTGATGTTTGAGGACTCTGTCTTTCAGACCCCAAACCACCCATCCATAGGTCACAGTTAGGCTAGCCTGGAGCTAGTATCCCTTTATCCTGATTACACAGCTTCGTTTTTTGCCTCTTCTCACACCCAGACCCATTCTCCATTCTTCTGTGACTGATCTGCATTTCCAGAGGCTGACACACAGAGACTTCATTACCTTGCCAGTTGGTTCCAGATGTACTCAGCCATAGACAGTACCAGCAGGAGATTGAATGGCAGTAGAAGGTGAAAGAACTTGAGTATCCTTCCTACTTCCTCCCTTCCTGGGATCTGCATCTTAGACAATATCTTTTACTTCTTGACTAGGAATCCAGGAGGCTGAACCTCAATTTGTCCAGCCCTCAATGGGCTCTGATAACATCTTTCATTCTTTACTTTCCTCTGCCTAAGGCTGGTGATGGTTTTTCTCTTGTGTACTCTACTGTGAAATCAGTATCCACTATTTCCTTAACCCTACCTATATGTTTGTAAATTGGCCGTTCATTAAGACTTTGCTATTTGGACCATTTGGGTTGAATTATGTTTCCTGTGGCATTCTCATGCAGAGCTGACCTCTAAATATGTCAGTCTGGTTCTCATGCTGTGGCCAACACATTCCCTTCACATCGTGTGACTGAAGCACCCAGACTCTGCTGACAGTGTTTGTGTGAATACATATCCCATGATAGTCCCACAGTGACACCAGCCCATGATAGTTCCCCACCATACTTACCGGTATTTTTCATACAGAATTAAGTGGAAAAATATCACCTTCCTAGAGAAATCTTACTGTTTGAGATGTGCATGTTCTTCTCTACATGGGTAATGCACAGTTGAACACTGAACTGAGGAATCATGAGGGCTTCTGAGTCAAGTCAGATCATCCTTTACTCAGTAAGAGATGCAATCTCAGCCCCCTATCCCTTGGGAAACCAAAGGGTTTAGAAACCATCTGATTATAAGAAGATTTCTTTCTGCACTGGTTTTGAGGGATGCTGCTCAGCCCAGGTGGTTCTGGTTGAGGAGACTGATCTACTTCACATGCCAGTTTAGTAGTTTTGATGTTTGAGGACTCTGTCTTTCAGACCCCAAACCACCCATCCATAGGTCACAGTTAGGCTAGCCTGGAGCTAGTATCCCTTTATCCTGATTACACAGCTTCGTTTTTTGCCTCTTCTCACACCCAGACCCATTCTCCATTCTTCTGTGACTGATCTGCATTTCCAGAGGCTGACACACAGAGACTTCATTACCTTGCCAGTTGGTTCCAGATGTACTCAGCCATAGACAGTACCAGCAGGAGATTGAATGGCAGTAGAAGGTGAAAGAACTTGAGTATCCTTCCTACTTCCTCCCTTCCTGGGATCTGCATCTTAGACAATATCTTTTACTTCTTGACTAGGAATCCAGGAGGCTGAACCTCAATTTGTCCAGCCCTCAATGGGCTCTGATAACATCTTTCATTCTTTACTTTCCTCTGCCTAAGGCTGGTGATGGTTTTTCTCTTGTGTACTCTACTGTGAAATCAGTATCCACTATTTCCTTAACCCTACCTATATGTTTGTAAATTGGCCGTTCATTAAGACTTTGCTATTTGGACCATTTGGGTTGAATTATGTTTCCTGTGGCATTCTCATGCAGAGCTGACCTCTAAATATGTCAGTCTGGTTCTCATGCTGTGGCCAACACATTCCCTTCACATCGTGTGACTGAAGCACCCAGACTCTGCTGACAGTGTTTGTGTGAATACATATCCCATGATAGTCCCACAGTGACACCAGCCTGTGCAATAGCTGAGACTCACCAGGGTTCTGGGTATCCCTGAACCCACTAAGCCACCCTCTATGCTTTAGTAAAATTATGCCAACAGCAACCCAATTTCTTTCCACTTCTCTAGCTACTTGGTGCTTGTGTTCTTTATAAGTTTTCTTCCTCCAGATTGAAGATAAGTCATCTGCAGATGAAAAGAGAAGTACAATGGATATTGAGTTGTTCTAATTTCACATTTACTTCAATGAATATAATACATTCATCCTCCATAGAAACATTTTCCTGTCCTCTTCACCTGTTCAGTGTCTGTCTTCCCTCATTTGAGGGTAGACTCCACATGACAAGGATTGTGTTTGTTCATTAACTACTATATATCATATACTGTATGTTCAGGGTCTAGAATGGAAATGTATAGAATATAGTAAATTCTCAATAAATATTTGTCGAATAAAGCGATGAATGGATATTGTACATAATGCCGACATGCATTGGGTTACGCATATCTTTTCAAATTAGTTTTTTGGTTTTCTTCCAATATATACCCAGGGGTGAACTGCTAGATCATATGATATTTCTATTTTTATTTTTTAAGGGACCTTCATACATTTTACCATAGCAACTGTATCAATTTATGTTCTCACCAACAGTGTACAAGGGTTCCCTTTTCTCTACATCTTTGTTAAAGTTTGTTACTTATGACCTTTTCTGCGATAGTCATTCTTACAGATGTGATATGGTATCTCATGATTTTAATTTGCATTTCTCTGATGATTAGTGATGTTGAGCATCTTGTTATGTGTCTGCTGGACATCTGTATGTTTTCTCTGGATAAATGCTGATTCAGGTATTCTGCCCATTTTTTTTTTGATTGGGTTGTTTGTGTTTTGATAATGAAGTGTTTACATATTTTGATATTAACATCTTGTTAGTATATATATATATATATATATATATACAATGAAATACTTCTCAGCCATAAGAAAATGAAATCCTGCCATTTTTAACAATGTGAATATACCTAGAGAGTATTATGCTTAATGAAATGTCAGAGGAAGACAAATACTCTATGCTATCACTTATATGTGGAATCTAAAATATAATAAAATAAGTGCATGCAGAAGAACAGAAACTGGCACATAGATTTAGAGAATAAACTAGTGGTTACCAGTGAGGAAAGGGATGGGTCAAAATTGGGCTAGAGAATTCAGAAATAAAAAAATGCTACACATAAAATATATAAGCAACAAAATCCAGCACAGGAGTGGTGCTATAAATTTGCTAATAACTTTAAACAATTAAGCTAATTTTTTCACATTTACTTCAATGAATATAATACATTCATCCTCCATAGAAACATTTTCCTGTCCTCTTCACCTGTTCAGTGTCTGTCTTCCCTCATTTGAGGGTAGACTCCACATGACAAGGATTGTGTTTGTTCATTAACTACTATATATCATATACTGTATGTTCAGGGTCTAGAATGGAAATGTATAGAATATAGTAAATTCTCAATAAATATTTGTCGAATAAAGCGATGAATGGATATTGTACATAATGCCGACATGCATTGGGTTACGCATATCTTTTCAAATTAGTTTTTTGGTTTTCTTCCAATATATACCCAGGGGTGAACTGCTAGATCATATGATATTTCTATTTTTATTTTTTAAGGGACCTTCATACATTTTACCATAGCAACTGTATCAATTTATGTTCTCACCAACAGTGTACAAGGGTTCCCTTTTCTCTACATCTTTGTTAAAGTTTGTTACTTATGACCTTTTCTGCGATAGTCATTCTTACAGATGTGATATGGTATCTCATGATTTTAATTTGCATTTCTCTGATGATTAGTGATGTTGAGCATCTTGTTATGTGTCTGCTGGACATCTGTATGTTTTCTCTGGATAAATGCTGATTCAGGTATTCTGCCCATTTTTTTTTTGATTGGGTTGTTTGTGTTTTGATAATGAAGTGTTTACATATTTTGATATTAACATCTTGTTAGTATATATATATATATATATATATATATACAATGAAATACTTCTCAGCCATAAGAAAATGAAATCCTGCCATTTTTAACAATGTGAATATACCTAGAGAGTATTATGCTTAATGAAATGTCAGAGGAAGACAAATACTCTATGCTATCACTTATATGTGGAATCTAAAATATAATAAAATAAGTGCATGCAGAAGAACAGAAACTGGCACATAGATTTAGAGAATAAACTAGTGGTTACCAGTGAGGAAAGGGATGGGTCAAAATTGGGCTAGAGAATTCAGAAATAAAAAAATGCTACGCATAAAATATATAAGCAACAAAATCCAGCACAGGGAGTGGTGCTATAAATTTGTAATAACTTTAAACTAAATATAATCTATAAAAATATTGAACCACTATTTGTACATCTAAAACTAATATTACATTGTAAAACAATTTATAGTAATACTACAAATCAATATATTTCAATTAAATAAATGAGTGGATAAATATGTGAGTATAAATAAATAAGGCAAGAATATATGTTTTTTAGGCCAATTCCACTAGTGACACAGGAAATATATCCACTTTTTAAAACTCAAATTATGGTTACATGAAAAGCTAATTAAACAGCAAGCCAGGAATAATAAATGTAGAAGAAATGAGGGAAATGGAAAATCACTATTATAGCACTAGTATAGCTTCAGGAAACTTGATGAATGCTAAAATTTAGTGCAAACTACTTTAAGGATAAATAGGGATTTTCACAGCCTCAGTATCTCCTGCAGAATATTTAAGTATTGTGCTCACTTTAACATATGCCCAGGAATCCTCTGACACTTGTTCTAAAAGGTAGAGTTTAAGTCACTGTCTGCTGAGTATGGGCCAAATGCAGTGAGTTGCTACATTGGACAGAGTAGAGTTTCTCAGCCCTCCCACTTGTCTGCTGCAGATAGCACTCCATCATAGGATGGAGGATGTCCCCAGCACCTCTAGGTGCCAATGACTCCCCATTCATCTGTGACAACACATCTTCAGACAATACTGAGTATTTTCTGGGAAATAAAATCACCCCTAGTTGAGAATCCCTGAGGTAGACTGTCAAAAGGGAAAAAATAATAACAAGTTTAGAGCAAAAACCTGGTAGAAACCACCCTAACAAAGAGATCAACGTGAACATTACTAGCAATAAATCATGTTGATATGTATTCCCTGATGTGATGAGATGGGAAGGTATAGGTCTTATTAAAAGGAAGTATCAAATGAGCCCAACTGGCTATTTACAACAGCCAGTACATGGAAGCTACCTAAATGTCCATCAACAGAGGAATGGATAAAGTCATCTTTCATTAAGGCAGACAATAAAGAGATTTGTGAAAAGATGAAGCAATGCCAGTTTTCTTAATATTTTTTCTTTTTAAGAAAATCTTAGTTTTTATAAAACAGAATTGATGTTACTATCAAATGGGTTTATTATTATTTTAAATGAATGATAAAGATACTAGCTTTCATGTCTGATATAGAAAATACTGATAGACAAAGCCTTGGGTGTGTTCAGTAATTTTGAGAGAGTAAAAGGAACAAAAGACAAAGGTTTGAGAAATGTTGCTTTGTAGGATAATGTTTTTAATGTTTTCTTAAAAGTGATCTAGTAAAGCACTTGATTCTAATTGTCAAAGAGTACCATTTATCTAGTCCAAGTTCAGTCTTCTGCACTTATTTTTTAAAAAATTTTGGCCTCTTTTATTGGTCTTTCATTTATTTATTTTCATCCATCTTTATTCTTTGGCCCGTGTGGGCCTCCGGTTGCAGTGGCCTCTCTCCTTGCAGAACACCAGCTCTAGGCACAGGTGCTCCAGAGTGCTGGCTCCTAATTGGACACACCGGTCCAGCTGCTCCAGGGCATATGGGATCTTCCCATGCTAGAGATTGAACCAGTGCCCCTTGGACTGCAAGGTGGACTGTTTACACACTGGACCACCAGGGAAGCCTCCGCCTGCGCTTTTTGATTCATCCTGCCAGCTGACACCCACTTAGTTCTGTCTGTGTGTCCTATAGGCTTTCCTGCCTTGACTGACACAATACTGTAAGAATTGCAAAGACACGGCGGGCTGCAAGCTGTTAGGGAAGAAGTTTATTTGGGAAGAGCTCCCGGGCAAGATCCACAGGTCCGAGAGATGGGCCAGGGAAATCGCGCCCCGGAGATGGGACGAGGAGGTTTTATTAGGGAGGAAAGGGGAGCAGGAGAAAAGGGGAGGGGGATCCCTCAGGGCAGGCGCAGAAACGAGTTCTTTGTTTAAGCTTGGCGGGAAGTCCAGTGATGAGCCCACTATCCTTGAGGTGGCCGCAGGCTGGGGGTGTGAAGTTCTTGACACTTTGTGAGGAATTTTTATGGCCAAGGCTATCTCCTTATCGCAGGTCTAAGGAGACTCTCAGGTGCCAGCAGGTTAGCAACTGACGCCCTGATTTGGTGCTGGGAGTCTGGTCGCGGTGTTGACCCTAACAACTTGGCCCTTTCTTATGACTGTTTAGTGCTGGGGAATCTCCGGCCGCTGTGTTAACTCTTTAATAGCCTACCACCCTAACAAATACATCTCTAGCGCGGGTAAACTAATGCTTTGATCTTCTCTGATCTACACTCTATCAAATATTCCTGCCTTTCATGCCTGTTAATATTTTCCCCAGTGAAACAAACATGGTTTTATTTGAGGTCCAGAAAGGTCAGTAAAAGGGAGTCAACTACATTTATAATTGATTTTAAGAATATTGGAAAGCCTCACATCCATGTGCACTTCCCACATACTATATTTTAAAGTTATTTAAAGCTATAATTTTAAAATTATTCACAATATATAAGTAATTATATATTTTAATTTCAAATTATACTTGAAATAATAAAATAAAAATGCATTCTTATAACTAAAAGCAATTCGTTAAAATCTTGGTTCATTTCTTTAATCTTCATTTATTGGCTTTAATTTTATAAAATAGCCAATGCACTTTCATAGTATGAATATAGTCTTAAAAAGATTTTTAATTGTCTGCTAATAGATAATTTTACAAGCATACCAGAGGTTATATAATAGCTTTCTTACTATGGGCATTTATGTTACTTCTATTTGTTTTTCTATTATGAACCATTTATACCAAAATATCATATACCAAAAACCTTTCTTTGAAACCATGATTATTTCCTAAGCATAAATTCCTAGAAATTGACACAGTAGCCCATAAAGCATAGAAAAGTTAAAGTTGTTCAATTCTTAGCCAAATTAGTTTTAGAAAATTTATGCCAATCTACATTGGCATGAGTAGCATATGAGAAAACTCGCATTACTGGATTTCCTAGAATAAAGTAGTTTGAATTCTTTTAATATAATTTAGTTGGGAAAATGTATATTTATTTGCTGTTTTTTATGTGTTTTTATTCATTTGTTTGGTTTTTTGACTGCACCAGGTTTTACTTGCAACACACAGGATCTGATCTCTGTGGCACCATGCAGAATCTTTTAGTTTAGGCCTCTCTCCTTGACTTAGAGATTCCCATCTTTTACCTGTATCTTCTTCCTATCATCTTCTCTGTATGCATATTTCTTCTGTGTCCAAATTTCTCCTTGTTATAAGGACACTAGTAATAGGATTAGAGCCCCTAGCATCATATTTAAATGATGTCTTTAAAGACTCCATCCCCAAATAAGGTTGCTTACTGGCATACTGAGATTTAGGACTTCAAATGAGTTTTGGTGGGACACATTCAAACCATAAGCACTATTTTTCAGCTTAAGATAGGTTTGCATTTATGATTATTTTCTTAGATTAAATTCTCAGAAATAATGACTGTAATTTTTTAGATGTTTGTTGCATGCTATCAAAGTGATAACTTGCATATCTGTAAGAGAAATCTTTCATTCATAATAAGAAACTTTATAAGAAGCATCTTTTGTCCCCTGGCAAGAATAGGATCCATAATGCAAAGGGAATGATAAGGGATCAAAAGTAATGCCTTGTCTTGGTAACATTCCAGTAGGGGATGGAGGAAGATGAAGGCTTTACGTTCCAAAGGAGTTGGGAAAAGAACATTCCGAACAAGAGCATCACCAGGAAGACAAAATTGTCTTGGCAAAAAATCTGGACCAAGTGAAAATCAACAATTTTTCTTGGGTCAATTAAAGACCCAAAGTTACAAGGCAAACTACCTTGAAATCTGTGGGCTAGCAGCACCCAGAAAAATAGAACACACAAGACTATTTACCTGGACAATAAGTCACTGACAAAACTGACAAAACACTTAGTGACTAGTAACTGTGACAAAGTTGCTGAGGCTGCATACATGCTAGCAATATGGTGAGAAAGTCGTGAGGATGTCCCTTACAGCCTGAAGATGGAGTGACGTCCCAGGCTGTCCCTCCAGAAATCTTGCCAGGTCCTTCCAGGGAGGACCCCAGAAAATCCCTTCAGGCCCTGGCAGGTGTGGTGAACAAAAATGACTGGAGGACAATATGACTCACACAGTAAAGAATCTGCCCATAATGCAGGACACTTGGGTTTGATTCCTGGATTGAGAAATTCTTCTGGAGAAGGGAATGACTAACCCCTCTAGTATGCTTGCCTGGAGAATTCCACGGACAGAGGAGCTTGTCAGACTATACTCCATGGAATCACAAAGAGTTCAACACAACCAAGTGACCTTCACAATGAAAAATAACTTTAAAAAACAGACTCAATAGGGGATTGTAATTTAAAGATTATAAATTGGAAATGGAAGAGCAATGATGCTTTTAAAGACCACGTTCATGATCAACAGGCTCTCAGAATAACAGAGACTTCATGTGAAGATTAGAATATTCCCCCACCCCACTCCTTATGCACAATTCAAAAACTAAGCACTATTTTTCAGCTTAAGATAGGTTTGCATTTATGATTATTTTCTTAGATTAAATTCTCAGAAATAATGACTGTAATTTTTTAGATGTTTGTTGCATGCTATCAAAGTGATAACTTGCATATCTGTAAGAGAAATCTTTCATTCATAATAAGAAACTTTATAAGAAGCATCTTTTGTCCCCTGGCAAGAATAGGATCCATAATGCAAAGGGAATGATAAGGGATCAAAAGTAATGCCTTGTCTTGGTAACATTCCAGTAGGGGATGGAGGAAGATGAAGGCTTTACGTTCCAAAGGAGTTGGGAAAAGAACATTCCGAACAAGAGCATCACCAGGAAGACAAAATTGTCTTGGCAAAAAATCTGGACCAAGTGAAAATCAACAATTTTTCTTGGGTCAATTAAAGACCCAAAGTTACAAGGCAAACTACCTTGAAATCTGTGGGGCTAGCAGCACCCAGAAAAATAGAACACCCAAGACTATTTACCTGGACAATAAGTCACTGACAAAACTGACAAAACACTTAGTGACTAGTAACTGTGACAAAGTTGCTGAGGCTGCATACATGCTAGCAATATGGTGAGAAAGTCGTGAGGATGTCCCTTACAGCCTGAAGATGGAGTGACGTCCCAGGCTGTCCCTCCAGAAATCTTGCCAGGTCCTTCCAGGGAGGACCCCAGAAAATCCCTTCAGGCCCTGGCAGGTGTGGTGAACAAAAATGACTGGAGGACAATATGACTCACACAGTAAAGAATCTGCCCATAATGCAGGACACTTGGGTTTGATTCCTGGATTGAGAAATTCTTCTGGAGAAGGGAATGACTAACCCCTCTAGTATGCTTGCCTGGAGAATTCCACGGACAGAGGAGCTTGTCAGACTATACTCCATGGAATCACAAAGAGTTCAACACAACCAAGTGACCTTCACAATGAAAAATAACTTTAAAAAACAGACTCAATAGGGGATTGTAATTTAAAGATTATAAATTGGAAATGGAAGAGCAATGATGCTTTTAAAGACCACGTTCATGATCAACAGGCTCTCAGAATAACAGAGACTTCATGTGAAGATTAGAATATTCCCCCACCCCACTCCTTATGCACAATTCAAAAAACTTCCAGAATAATAACAGTGCATTACAAATGAAAGAATTGTAAAACACCAACTTCGCTCAGAGGACTAGCACAAAGCTACGTCTCCAAATCAAGAGGAGAGATATAAACAGACTCAGCAGAACGATTAGTAGTCTCTGACAGCATAGCTACAGCAAATATTACACATGGTCCAGCTCCGAGGCAGAATAACTTTAGTTCACACATGAAAGGTCTTTCATACAAGATTCTGTAACTGGTACATCATGTCTGGCTTTTAAACAAAAATTGTAAAGCTAGAGGAGAGACCAAGCTGACAGAGTAGAAGGACGTGAACTTCTCTGCTTCTGCAAGAATGCCAGAATTGCAACTAGTTGCTGAAAAACCATCACTAGAAGGAGGTTGGATTCAACCAAAAAAAAGATGCCCCACATCCAAGATCAAAGAAGAAACTACAACAAGACAGTAGGAAGGGCGCAATTTCACTTTTAAAATCACCAGAAAGACTGGATGGATGTAAGCATGTAAAACCTTTTACACACCAAGATGCTGGAAAGGAACAGTGACCCCCTACAAGAGACTGAGCCAGACCTGCCTTTGAGGGTCCCAGTGCCCCTTGGATTACAGGTGCCCTGGAGCAGTCCTCTGAAAGACAGTGTTGTGCTTAAGTCCTCTTGAAGAAGGTTGCCATTAGCTAGATCATAGAGCCACTGAGCAGGAATGAGGAAATAGCTTGTGCACACCGCAATCTGGCATAAAGGAACAGTGATCCCATGTGAGACTGAACCACACTCACCTATGAGTGTTCTGAAGTCTCTGGCAGTGGCTGGGGTCAATGGTGGCCTGACACGGGATCAAGGGCATTGCAACAGTGGTCGAGATAGAGCACGTGGAAATAGGTCCTTTTGGAAAAGGTTGCCATTACCCCTATCAGAGTTCGGCTTCAGGTCAAGCTACAGGGAGGGAGCATAGCTCCACCCAGAAACAAAGATAACTGGATAAATGATCAAGAGTCTGATCCACTTTAGCTAGGCTGGGACTTTTAGTGCTTGAACAGGCAGAACTACAGAGAAAAAAAAAAAAAGGCAGTGAAAGAGACCTTGTGATCTGACTGCTGCCAGAGGCAAGGAAAAGGGCACTGGCAGCAGAGTCCCAAAAACAAAAATAAAAACATTTATTATTTTTACATTTTGATGGGCTCTGGATTCTTTAAAATCCTCCTCCCTCCTGCCGCTTTTAGCTTCTTTTTCCGTTCGCCCTCTGCTGTTGTAGCTAACAATCTTATCAATACTATTAAATATATTAAGTTTTCAGGTTGCTGTTTTTTTTTTTTAAACCACACATTTTATTTTGGTTATGTACTTCTGATTCTACATTGGCCTTTTGTAGTTCTGTAGGGGTTTTGTTTTTATTATTTTTGTTTTGTTTTCTAGATTTTTTCTCTCTCTGTTTTAATTTTTTATATGTATTATTTTTCTACAACGATTCCTTTTCTTTCTCTGCTGTTCTTTTCCTATTGTCCTAAACTTTAATATATACAAATCTTCTTTATCATTCTGTATTTAACTTTACTATTCTATATTTCTTTTCTATCCTTCCTTTCTCTCCCTTCTTTTCCTTCTTTTTCATATTTCTCAGTCTGTTTTGTTTTCATTGCCTTATCACCAATGGGGAGCTTGCGCTAGCATTGTTTTCCAATTTGTGCTTTAGTTAGTTTGGTTCTTAACTGATAGATAGCATTTCTGGTTTCCTCTATTCACCAGGTAAATCTATTTATTGTAATGTTTTTCTTTTTTGACTGTTTGGGTTTTGTTATGGCTATATAAGTTTGTGTGTATATTCCAGGATGTTAGATAATATTTGCATGCTATTTTAATTGCAGTTTGTCAGTGGTAAACCTCATGATTCTCATTTGTTTATATTTGTTTTAATACCATCTAATGCCATAATAAACCAGTCATGGAATCATCATTCCCTGGCCAGGAATCAAGTCTTGAGACTTCAGAGAGGGAGCACTGACTCCAAGACCCTAATCTACCAGAGAATGCCTAACACTAGAGAACACTAAATAGTGATAACTCCCACAAAGGCAAGCACTTGTATCCAAGACCCAGCATCACCCAACCACCAGCAACATCTCATCCCAACACCAAACAATAAACAAGACAGAAATAGAAAACCAATCACCCACAGAGGTAACTCAGGCCAGCCCATCAGAGGGAAAAAATTTTAAAAATATAAAATAAAAACTCACCTCCTCCCACATCCTGCACAAGGCTTACACAAACCACTGGACCAATCTTATGAAGGCAGAAACCAAAAACAAGAAAGAATTCAACCCTGAAGCCTGGGAAGAGGAGACTTCAAACACAGTAAGGTAAAAAATTGATAATAATGCTGAAAAGGCAGAGAAATACTGCACAAATGAGGGAACAATCTGCAAATACACAATTCCAAATATATGAAGAGGAATTGGATAAATTTTCTGAAAAATAATTCAGAATACAGATAGTAAAGATAATCTAAAATCATGAAAACAGATTAGAGAAAATGTAAGAATCAACTAACACACTGAACAAAAACGTACAAGAAATTAAAAATTAAAAAAAAAATCAGAGAAAATCAGCTCAATTGCTGAACTTAAAAATACTCTAAAAGGAATCAAGAGCAGAGTATATGAGGCAGAAGAATGGATAAATGAGTTTGAAAGATATAATGGTGGAAATAACTGCTGAAGAACAGAATAAAGCTCAAAGAATGAAAAGAACTGAGGATAGTCTCAGAGACTTCTGGGTTAATAACAAATGCACCAATATTCGAGTTTTACTAGTTCCAGAAGAAGAGGAAAAAAACAAAGTGTATGAGGAAATTTTTGAAGAGATTAAAGATGACAACTTCCCCAACATGGGAAAGAAAGCAATTAAAACGTATATATATTCCAGGATGTTAGATAATATTTGCATGCTATTTTAATTGCAGTTTGTCAGTGGTAAACCTCATGATTCTCATTTGTTTATATTTGTTTTAATACCATCTAATGCCATAATAAACCAGTCATGGAATCATCATTCCCTGGCCAGGAATCAAGTCTTGAGACTTCAGAGAGGGAGCACTGACTCCAAGACCCTAATCTACCAGAGAATGCCTAACACTAGAGAACACTAAATAGTGATAACTCCCACAAAGGCAAGCACTTGTATCCAAGACCCAGCATCACCCAACCACCAGCAACATCTCATCCCAACACCAAACAATAAACAAGACAGAAATAGAAAACCAATCACCCACAGAGGTAACTCAGGCCAGCCCATCAGAGGGAAAAAATTTTAAAAATATAAAATAAAAACTCACCTCCTCCCACATCCTGCACAAGGCTTACACAAACCACTGGACCAATCTTATGAAGGCAGAAACCAAAAACAAGAAAGAATTCAACCCTGAAGCCTGGGAAGAGGAGACTTCAAACACAGTAAGGTAAAAAATTGATAATAATGCTGAAAAGGCAGAGAAATACTGCACAAATGAGGGAACAATCTGCAAATACACAATTCCAAATATATGAAGAGGAATTGGATAAATTTTCTGAAAAATAATTCAGAATACAGATAGTAAAGATAATCTAAAATCATGAAAACAGATTAGAGAAAATGTAAGAATCAACTAACACACTGAACAAAAACGTACAAGAAATTAAAAATTAAAAAAAAAATCAGAGAAAATCAGCTCAATTGCTGAACTTAAAAATACTCTAAAAGGAATCAAGAGCAGAGTATATGAGGCAGAAGAATGGATAAATGAGTTTGAAAGATATAATGGTGGAAATAACTGCTGAAGAACAGAATAAAGCTCAAAGAATGAAAAGAACTGAGGATAGTCTCAGAGACTTCTGGGTTAATAACAAATGCACCAATATTCGAGTTTTACTAGTTCCAGAAGAAGAGGAAAAAAACAAAGTGTATGAGGAAATTTTTGAAGAGATTAAAGATGACAACTTCCCCAACATGGGAAAGGAAATAGTCAATCAAATCTAAGAAGCAGAAAGAGTCCCATACAGGATAAGCCCTTGGAAAAACATGCCAAGAAACAATTAAGCTAACACAAATTAAACACAAAGAAAGAATATTAAAAATACCAAGGAAAAAGGAAAAAGTGACATACAAGGGAAACCCCATAAGTTTAACAATGAATCTTTCATCAGAAACTCTGCAGGCCAGAAGGGAATGGCAAGACATATTTCTTTTTTTCTTCTTTTTTTTTCTTTGGTCACTTCTATTGGTCTTTCATTTATCTATTTTCATCCATCTTTGTTCTTCAGCCTGTGTGGGCCTCCCATCACAGTGGCCTCTGTTGCTTCAGAGCACTGGCTCTGGGCACAAGTGCTCCAGAGCTCCAGCTCAGTAGTTGGACACATCAGTCCAGCTGCTCCATAGCACATGGGATATTCCCAGGCCAGGGATTTAACCAGTGCCCCTTGCACTGCAAGGCAGTGCACTTACCCATTGGACCAGCAGGGAAGCCCAAGACATGTTTAAAGTAAGCAAAGAGAAAACTCTGGAATGTAGATTACTCTACCCAGAGTAATTTGATCTCATTCAAAATTGATGGAGAAATCAAAAGCTGTACAGATAGGCACAAGTTAAGAGAATTTAGTACCAACAAACCAGCCTTACCACAAGTGTTAAATGGATTTATATAGTCAGGAAACACAAGAGAAGGAAAAGATCTAAAAAACAAACCCTAAACATTTAAGATGGTAATAGGAGCACTTGTATCAATAATTACCTTAAATGTAAACAGATTAAATGCTTCAAAAAGAAGATACAGACTAGTTGAATGGATACAAAAATAAGATCGTATATATGCTATTTACAAGAAAGACTTTCAGACCACATATAAAGTGAAAGGTAGAGGATGGAAAAACATCTTCCAAGCAAATGGAAACCAAATGAAAGCTGGAGTAGCAATCCTCCTATCAGAAAAAAATAGACCTTAAAATAAGAAGACTGTAAGAGACAATGCAGCATATTACATAATAATCAAGGAATCAGTCCAAGAGGAAGACATAACAATTATAAATATCTATGCACTCAACTTAGGGGCACCTCACTACATAAAGTTAGTGCTATCAGACATAAACAGAGAAATTGACAGTAACACAATAATAGTAGGAGACTTTAACACCCCACTTACACCAATGGACAGATCATCAAAACAAAAAATTAATAAGGAAGCACAAGCCTTAAATAATACATTAGATGAGATGGGTCTCATTGATGTCTTTAGGATGTTCCATTCAAATGCAGAAGAATACACTTTCATCTCAAATGCACATGGAACATTCTCCAGTATAGACCACATCCTAAGTCACAAATCAAACCTCAGTAAATTTAAAATAATTGAAATCATATCAACCATCAAGTGGCCTCTGTTGCTTCAGAGCACTGGCTCTGGGCACAAGTGCTCCAGAGCTCCAGCTCAGTAGTTGGACACATCAGTCCAGCTGCTCCATAGCACATGGGATATTCCCAGGCCAGGGATTTAACCAGTGCCCCTTGCACTGCAAGGCAGTGCACTTACCCATTGGACCAGCAGGGAAGCCCAAGACATGTTTAAAGTAAGCAAAGAGAAAACTCTGGAATGTAGATTACTCTACCCAGAGTAATTTGATCTCATTCAAAATTGATGGAGAAATCAAAAGCTGTACAGATAGGCACAAGTTAAGAGAATTTAGTACCAACAAACCAGCCTTACCACAAGTGTTAAATGGATTTATATAGTCAGGAAACACAAGAGAAGGAAAAGATCTAAAAAACAAACCCTAAACATTTAAGATGGTAATAGGAGCACTTGTATCAATAATTACTTTAAATGTAAACAGATTAAATGCTTCAAAAAGAAGATACAGACTAGTTGAATGGATACAAAAATAAGATCGTATATATGCTATTTACAAGAAAGACTTTCAGACCACATATAAAGTGAAAGGTAGAGGATGGAAAAACATCTTCCAAGCAAATGGAAACCAAATGAAAGCTGGAGTAGCAATCCTCCTATCAGAAAAAAATAGACCTTAAAATAAGAAGACTGTAAGAGACAATGCAGCATATTACATAATAATCAAGGAATCAGTCCAAGAGGAAGACATAACAATTATAAATATCTATGCACTCAACTTAGGGGCACCTCACTACATAAAGTTAGTGCTATCAGACATAAACAGAGAAATTGACAGTAACACAATAATAGTAGGAGACTTTAACACCCCACTTACACCAATGGACAGATCATCAAAACAAAAAATTAATAAGGAAGCACAAGCCTTAAATAATACATTAGATGAGATGGGTCTCATTGATGTCTTTAGGATGTTCCATTCAAATGCAGAAGAATACACTTTCATCTCAAATGCACATGGAACATTCTCCAGTATAGACCACATCCTAAGTCACAAATCAAACCTCAGTAAATTTAAAATAATTGAAATCATATCAACGATCTTCTCTGACCACAATGTTATGAAACTAGATATCAGTTAAAAGGAAAAGCAAATGTAAAAATTGCAAAACACATGGAGATTAAATAATACATATCCACATAATGAATAATTACTGAAGAAATCAAAAGGAAAATTAAAAATTCACAGAAGAAAATGATAATAAAGACACCACAACTCAAAACCAATGGGATGCAGCAAAGGCAGTTCTAAGAGGGAAAGTTTATAGCAATATAATCCTACCTCAAGAAACAAGAAAAACATCACAAAGACAACACGACTTTACACTTAAAACAAGTGGAAAAAGAGGTCAAAAAAAGAGAGAAACAACAGCAGAAGAAGAGAAATCATAAAGATCAGAGCAGAAATAAATGAAAAAAAAATGAAAGAAACAACAAATAAAGGTTAATAAAACCAAAAGCTGGTTCTTCAAAAAGATTAACAAACTTGACAAATCTTTAGACAGACTCATCAAGAAAAAAAGAAAGATGAATCAAATCAAAAAAATTAGAAAAGATAAGGGACAGATTACAACAGACAATATAGAAATATAAAGGATTGCAAAAGATCATTATGAACAAATACATGGCAATAAAATGGACAATTTGAAAGAAATGGACAGATTCTTAGATAATTGCAATCTTCTAAGACTGAACCAGGAAGAAATAGAAGTTATGAGCAATCTAATTACAAGCATTGAAATCAAAGTTGTGATCATAAGTCTCCCCCAAAATGAAAACCCAGGCCCAGATGGCTTCACAGGTGCACTCTATCAATCATTTAGAGAAGACATAATCCCAAGCCTTCTAAATCTCTTTCAAAAAATAACATGGAAAGGAACATTTCCAAGCTCATTCTATGAGGTCACCATCACCTTGATACAAAAGCCAGGCAAAGACAACACAAAAAAATGAAAATTACGGGCCAATATCACTGATGAATATAGAAGCAAAAATCCTCAACAAAATTCTAGCAAACAGAATTCAAAAGCACATCAAAAACCTTATACAGCATGAGTAAGTTGGTTTATTCCAGGCATGTCAGGATTCTTCAATACTTGCCGTGAATTAATGTGTCACACCATATGAACAAATTGAAAGGTAAAACTCATATAGTAATCTCAATAGATGCAGAGAAAGCCTTTGACAAAATCCGACACACATTTATGATAAAAAAAACTCTTTAAAAAATGTGCATAGAAGTAACCTACCTCAACATAGCGAAAGTCATGTATGATAAGCCCACAGCAAACATTATTTTCAGTGGTGAAAAACTGATAACATTTCCTCTAAAATCAGGGACAAGACAGGAAGGTCCACTCTCACCACTATTATTCAACAGAGTCTTGGAAGTTCTAGCTACAGTAATTAGAGAAGAAAAATAAATAAAAGGAATCCAGATTGTAAAAGAAGAAGTAAAACTCTTACTGTTTGCAGATAACATGGCACTATGCTTAGAAAACCCTAAAGATACCATCTCAAAAGTACTAGAGCTAATCAGCAAATTTAGCAAAGTCTCAGGATTCATAATCAATACACAGAAATCACTCACAGTCCTACATACAAACAATGAAAAATCAGAAAAAGAAATCCAGGAAGTAACTCCATTCACCATTGCAACCAAAAGAATAAAATATCTAGGAATAAGCCTCCTGAAGATGGCAAAATACTGCACACAGAAAATTATAAGACACTGATGAATGAAATCAAAGAAGACATAAACGGATGGGGAGATATTCCATGCTCCTGGGTTGGAAGAATCAATGTCATAAAAATGACTATACTACCAAATGTAATCTACAGATTCAGTGTGATTCCTATCAAATTACCAATGGGGTTTTTCACAGAACCAGACCAAAAAATAACACAGTTGATATGCAAACACAAAAGTCCCTGGATAGCCAAAGTAGTCTTGAGCAAAAAGAATGTAGCTGGAGTAATCAACCTTCCTGATTTCAGATTATACTACAAAGTGACAGTCATCAAGACAGTATGGTACTGGCCAAAATAAAACCCCAGAAATATAGAGCAAGGAAACAAGATAGAGAGCCCAGAGATAAACCCACGCACTTATGAGTACCTTATTTTGACAGAGGAGGCAAGAATATACAATAGTGTAAAGACAGCCTCTTCCTTAAGTGGTGCTGGGAAAACTGGTAGCTGCATGTAAAAGAAAGCATTTGGAGCACTACTTAACACATTACGCAAAGATATACTCAAAATGAATTAAAGGCCTAACCGTAAGACCAGAAGCCATAAAACTCTTAGAGGAAGCCATAGGCAGAACACTTGATGACATAAGTCAAAGCAGGCTCTTGTATTACCCACCTCTTAGGATAATGGAAATAAAGACAAAAATAAACAACTGGGACCTAATTAAACTCAAAAGTTTTGCACAGCAAAAGAAACTATAAACAATGTGAAATGACCACCTTCAGAATGGGAGAAAATAGTAGCAAATGAGACAACCAAAAAAGAATTAATTTCCCAAATATACAAGCAGTTCAGACAACTCAACACCAATAAAATAATAATAATAACCCAGTCAAAAAATGGGAAAAAGATCTAAACAGATATCTCCCCAAAGAAAACATACAGATGACCCACAAACACATGAAAAATCAGAAAAAGAAATCCAGGAAGTAACTCCATTCACCATTGCAACCAAAAGAATAAAATATCTAGGAATAAGCCTCCTGAAGATGGCAAAATACTGCACACAGAAAATTATAAGACACTGATGAATGAAATCAAAGAAGACATAAACGGATGGGGAGATATTCCATGCTCCTGGGTTGGAAGAATCAATGTCATAAAAATGACTATACTACCAAATGTAATCTACAGATTCAGTGTGATTCCTATCAAATTACCAATGGGGTTTTTCACAGAACCAGACCAAAAAATAACACAGTTGATATGCAAACACAAAAGTCCCTGGATAGCCAAAGTAGTCTTGAGCAAAAAGAATGTAGCTGGAGTAATCAACCTTCCTGATTTCAGATTATACTACAAAGTGACAGTCATCAAGACAGTATGGTACTGGCCAAAATAAAACCCCAGAAATATAGAGCAAGGAAACAAGATAGAGAGCCCAGAGATAAACCCACGCACTTATGAGTACCTTATTTTGACAGAGGAGGCAAGAATATACAATAGTGTAAAGACAGCCTCTTCCTTAAGTGGTGCTGGGAAAACTGGTAGCTGCATGTAAAAGAAAGCATTTGGAGCACTACTTAACACATTACGCAAAGATATACTCAAAATGAATTAAAGGCCTAACCGTAAGACCAGAAGCCATAAAACTCTTAGAGGAAGCCATAGGCAGAACACTTGATGACATAAGTCAAAGCAGGCTCTTGTATTACCCACCTCTTAGGATAATGGAAATAAAGACAAAAATAAACAACTGGGACCTAATTAAACTCAAAAGTTTTGCACAGCAAAAGAAACTATAAACAATGTGAAATGACCACCTTCAGAATGGGAGAAAATAGTAGCAAATGAGACAACCAAAAAAGAATTAATTTCCCAAATATACAAGCAGTTCAGACAACTCAACACCAATAAAATAATAATAATAACCCAGTCAAAAAATGGGAAAAAGATCTAAACAGATATCTCCCCAAAGAAAACATACAGATGACCCACAAACACATGAAAAGATCCTCAATGTCACTCATTGTTAGAGAAATGCAAATGAAAACTACAATGAGATATCACCTCACACCAGTCAGAATGGCCATCATCAAAAAGTTTACAAACAATAAATGCTGGAAAAAGTTATAGAGAAAAGGGATCCCTCTTGCACTGTTGATGGGAATGTAAATTGATGCATCCACATTGTAAGACAGTATGGAGATTCCTCACAAAACTAGAAATAGAACCACCATATGACCCAGCTATCTTATTACTAGACGTATACCCTGAGGAAACAAAAATTGAGAGAGAAACACATGTATCCCATTGTTCATTGTAGCACTGTTTACATTGATTAGAACATGGAAGCAGCCTATATGTCCATTGACAAATGAATGGATAAAGAAGCTGTGGTACATGTATAGAATGGAATGTTACTCAGACATAAAAAGAAATGCATTTGAATCAGTTCTAATGAGGTGGATGAACTAGAGCCCACTGTACAGAGTGATGTATGTCTGAGAGAGAAAGATAAATACTGCATACTGACACATATATATGGAATCTAGAAAGATTGTGCTTATAAATGAATATGCAGAGAAAGCAATGGAGGTGCAACCATGGAAAACAGTCTTATGAACATTGGGGTGAGCGAGGGGAATATGCTGTGGGACTAGGGGATTTCAAACAAGGGCTCTGTGGTGACCTGGAAGGGTGGGATGGGGACGGAGATGGGGGATGCGGCTGTAGCGAATTCAGGTCCATGTGTGACAATAAACAACAAAATTTTGTAAAAAGAAAAAAAATTAAATTGAATTAAAAATAAATAATTGTAAAGTCTGTTGAGAGGCAGCAAAAAATAAAACACAGAGTGAAGAGATATAAACCATCATCAAAACCAAGCTCACTTACACTACAGATGTTTATCAGACAGAGAATTTAGAATTACTATGATAAGCATGCTAAGGGCTCCAATGAGAGAAAAGGAGTGCACAAACGAAAGAACAGATACATGGATAATGTTTGCTGAGAGATGGAAACTCCAGGAAAATAAATGAAAGGAGAATTCTAGATATCACAGTTATTGTAATTCAAGTGTCTTTATTGGGCTCATGAGTAAACTTGATATAGTAAGGGGAGAATTAGTGAACATGAAGATAGAAAAATAAAAACTTCCCAAACTAAAGTTACCCAGAGAAAAAAAAAAAAAGAAAAGCACAGAACAGAACATCCAAGGGTCATGTGACACTTTCAAGGTATAACAGTCAATGTTATGCCATTGAAAGTATAACATTTCATAATGGAATGAGAGAATGAGAAGAGAATAGAACAAGGAAAAACATTTGATGATTAATGGCCAAGAAATTTCAAGAAGTAGGCAGACATCAAAAAACTGAAGTTTAATCAGATGATTAAGCTCATAGAACACTGAGCAGGATAAACTTAAAAATAAAGTCATGCCTGGGCATAAATTATATTCAAACTGTAGAGAACCAAAGACAAAGAGAAAAGTCTTAAAAGAAGCCAGAGAATAAAGTTTTACCTATAGAGAAGCAAAGACAAGAATTACAGTGGATTTTTTATACTAGAAACCATGTAAGAATGGAATGCAGAGTGGAACCATGCAGAGTGGAATGAAATTTTTAATGATGAAAAAAATGGCAACTGAAAATTCTAAATGTGAAGTGAAAATAAAGATTTTTAACAGATAATTAAACACTAAGGGAATTCATCACGAGAAATGCTGAAGGAAGTTCTTCAAGCAGAAAAATAATTATAAGGGTCAGAAATTCTGGACATGCATACAGAAAGAGTGACAGAAGAGCAATAAATAAAGGCACAATTAAATCTTTTATTTTTTAACTCTGAAGGGTGATCCTTCAGTTGTTGAGTTCAGATGAGTTTCAGACACACCTCCCTATATGGAAGCAGAAAAATGCTAACTATTTGGTAATTTGGTGATTTGGCTAACTATTTGGTGCAACCTTTACATATGCTGATCTCTCTTTGTCCTTTAGATCTTTTCAGCTTTTCCTGCTCAATGGAGCCTTTTCAAACTTAAAATAGCATTTGCCTCTAGTTTCAGCTCCTGAGAGCTGTTCTATAAAGTAGAAATTAACCACTGAATAAGAAGGAAAAGACCACAGACATAACTGTTTAATTCAAGTGTCTTTATTGGGCTCATGAGTAAACTTGATATAGTAAGGGGAGAATTAGTGAACATGAAGATAGAAAAATAAAAACTTCCCAAACTAAAGTTACCCAGAGAAAAAAAAAAAAAGAAAAGCACAGAACAGAACATCCAAGGGTCATGTGACACTTTCAAGGTATAACAGTCAATGTTATGCCATTGAAAGTATAACATTTCATAATGGAATGAGAGAATGAGAAGAGAATAGAACAAGGAAAAACATTTGATGATTAATGGCCAAGAAATTTCAAGAAGTAGGCAGACATCAAAAAACTGAAGTTTAATCAGATGATTAAGCTCATAGAACACTGAGCAGGATAAACTTAAAAATAAAGTCATGCCTGGGCATAAATTATATTCAAACTGTAGAGAACCAAAGACAAAGAGAAAAGTCTTAAAAGAAGCCAGAGAATAAAGTTTTACCTATAGAGAAGCAAAGACAAGAATTACAGTGGATTTTTTATACTAGAAACCATGTAAGAATGGAATGCAGAGTGGAACCATGCAGAGTGGAATGAAATTTTTAATGATGAAAAAAATGGCAACTGAAAATTCTAAATGTGAAGTGAAAATAAAGATTTTTAACAGATAATTAAACACTAAGGGAATTCATCACGAGAAATGCTGAAGGAAGTTCTTCAAGCAGAAAAATAATTATAAGGGTCAGAAATTCTGGACATGCATACAGAAAGAGTGACAGAAGAGCAATAAATAAAGGCACAATTAAATCTTTTATTTTTTAACTCTGAAGGGTGATCCTTCAGTTGTTGAGTTCAGATGAGTTTCAGACACACCTCCCTATATGGAAGCAGAAAAATGCTAACTATTTGGTAATTTGGTGATTTGGCTAACTATTTGGTGCAACCTTTACATATGCTGATCTCTCTTTGTCCTTTAGATCTTTTCAGCTTTTCCTGCTCAATGGAGCCTTTTCAAACTTAAAATAGCATTTGCCTCTAGTTTCAGCTCCTGAGAGCTGTTCTATAAAGTAGAAATTAACCACTGAATAAGAAGGAAAAGACCACAGACATAACTGTTTCATTGAATGTCAGCCATCAAGCCCCTTTAGATCCATTCCATAGCATTTCTACCAAGAAAGCTTCTGAGCCAAAGTGGATGGGATTGGGAAGAACAGGTAGGAAACTTGACTGTGTCTTCTACCTGGTAGGCTTCTTCATGGAGATGTCAGCAACACTCCTGTTCCAATGCCCTTTCTGTCTATATCTGTCCAAAGCTCATTGGGCTTCAGGAAGCCCTTGGACTGACTGTTCTGCCTGACCAGGTGTAACTGCTCTGAAAAGGGACTTCTCTTCTGGCCAAAGTACAAGCCTCCATCTGATGGTTAATAAAATGCCAAGCATTTACTTCCAGTTCTTTACAATTTAAAGTTGAGTAAAATATACTCTGCAATCCCTCTGTTCAATTTTTCTTGAAATACAAAATATTCCATCTCCCAGGTCTCATCACTTCCTCCAGGATCTTTTCTTAAGAAAGTGTCCAAGTTTATGAGGCAGATGACCTTTCACACCATCATGGTCATGTAAGGAAGAAAGGAGAGAAATCCTGGTTGGTTTGATTTGATATCTTCTGATCTCTAGGTGATATATCTTGTCCTCCTATTTCTGATATGACCTGATAAAGTTTGATGATATCGGTTATAGCTGGATGGACTTGTGGGCCATTTATCTGTCAAGATGGTACTCTTAGAGGCTTGCCTCAGCTAATTTGACTTCATCTGTGAGTTCACTAGCTGTAGACACACTCTTCTCACAGTTCCTCCAGAAAACCCACAGACTCAGTAAACCACTCCCTAGCTTCAGCTACAAGGTCAATTCCCCAGCCTCAGTGGATCCCATGAAAGGCCATGGGTTGTATCTCTAAGAGAAGCTTGCACCAGATCCAAAAGAAAAGAATGGCACTCTCTTTCTTTGGTTGAATATCAGCATACAAAGGACAACCAAAAAGGAATTTATTCAGACTCTAGAGGTTGAGGACACAGCCAAGAGACCCTTCTGTACCTTCAGTGTTACTTGTACTTTCTAATATACTTCATTCTCTCCAGTCAGAAATTGGTTTTCAGAATCAAACTTAAAATAGCATTTGCCTCTTAGTTTCAGCTCCTGAGAGCTGTTCTATAAAGTAGAAATTAACCACTGAATAAGAAGGAAAAGACCACAGACATAACTGTTTCATTGAATGTCAGCCATCAAGCCCCTTTAGATCCATTCCATAGCATTTCTACCAAGAAAGCTTCTGAGCCAAAGTGGATGGGATTGGGAAGAACAGGTAGGAAACTTGACTGTGTCTTCTACCTGGTAGGCTTCTTCATGGAGATGTCAGCAACACTCCTGTTCCAATGCCCTTTCTGTCTATATCTGTCCAAAGCTCATTGGGCTTCAGGAAGCCCTTGGACTGACTGTTCTGCCTGACCAGGTGTAACTGCTCTGAAAAGGGACTTCTCTTCTGGCCAAAGTACAAGCCTCCATCTGATGGTTAATAAAATGCCAAGCATTTACTTCCAGTTCTTTACAATTTAAAGTTGAGTAAAATATACTCTGCAATCCCTCTGTTCAATTTTTCTTGAAATACAAAATATTCCATCTCCCAGGTCTCATCACTTCCTCCAGGATCTTTTCTTAAGAAAGTGTCCAAGTTTATGAGGCAGATGACCTTTCACACCATCATGGTCATGTAAGGAAGAAAGGAGAGAAATCCTGGTTGGTTTGATTTGATATCTTCTGATCTCTAGGTGATATATCTTGTCCTCCTATTTCTGATATGACCTGATAAAGTTTGATGATATCGGTTATAGCTGGATGGACTTGTGGGCCATTTATCTGTCAAGATGGTACTCTTAGAGGCTTGCCTCAGCTAATTTGACTTCATCTGTGAGTTCACTAGCTGTAGACACACTCTTCTCACAGTTCCTCCAGAAAACCCACAGACTCAGTAAACCACTCCCTAGCTTCAGCTACAAGGTCAATTCCCCAGCCTCAGTGGATCCCATGAAAGGCCATGGGTTGTATCTCTAAGAGAAGCTTGCACCAGATCCAAAAGAAAAGAATGGCACTCTCTTTCTTTGGTTGAATATCAGCATACAAAGGACAACCAAAAAGGAATTTATTCAGACTCTAGAGGTTGAGGACACAGCCAAGAGACCCTTCTGTACCTTCAGTGTTACTTGTACTTTCTAATATACTTCATTCTCTCCAGTCAGAAATTGGTTTTCAGAATCAGGATAGGCAGTATGCTGCTGAAAACAACAATGTTATTGCTAGAAAAAGACTCAGTTTCGGCTTCCCATATATGCAGATGAAATGAACTACATATAACTTTTGTAATTGGTAGGACCTGATATATTACATATAAGGTTTTATCCAATAACTGAGTCAGGAAGACTCAATAAAGCATGGAGTATTTTCTACCACATGTTCCTCACCAGGGTCACCCTTTGAGTTTTACTTACAGAGAAAAACACTGGTTCAGATAAAATTTTCATACTGGGTTCTCAGCAGTCCAGAGATTGGCAGTGTTGTCTTGGTGACCACTGTGGGAGGTATTGACAGGTCAGAGTAGCAGGACTTGCTTCACCTCCACTTCTACAAAAGCACTGATATTTATATATTGGGACTCCATATAAGTTTTTCTTTTTAAAAGAGATGTCACTTTGGATGAAAAACTTAAAAATATAATGTGATAAATGGTCATCATTTCTTTCATTTTTCAGACCCTGTGATTCTATCTATCATATCATCCTTATTCAGGATTCCAGCTTCCTTGACCCAGAGGAAAAAGTTTAAACAGATTGCTATTAATCTCATTGAATCCCATTATTGTATAAGATTATATTTGGATATATATATCTGAGGATATAGTCAGGTATGGAGAAGGAAATGGCAACTCACTCCGGTATTCTTGCCTGGAAAATTCCATGGCCAGAGAAGCCTGGAGAGCTACAGTCCATGGGGGTCTCCTTGATGATTCAGTGGTGAGGAATCTGCCTACAATGCAGGACACTGGGTTGCACCCCTGGGTTGGGAAGATCCTCTGGAAGGAGGGCATAACAATCTACTCCAGTATTCTTGCCTGAAGAATTCCATGGACAGAGCAACCTTGACGGACTGTAGTCCATGGGGTCACACAGAGTCAGACATGACTGAAGTGACTACAAAGCAGAAGCATAGTCAGGTACAGGTACTGGAATGACATTTCCAAGTCTCAGAGTAAGTTTGACCAGGTTGTAGAGAAGGAAAATTCTTGATTCTCAGCTGGCATTTGTTATTCAACCATGCTGCCATCCTGACAATGCCTGCTACACTTCCATTCTGCATTTCTTTTTTAACAGTTTCTCCAATAACTAGGGAATTTTTGTATCATTGCACCCAGAATACTAATGTATTTTCTGTCAAAAACTTTATGATAATTAAATTGAAGAGAGAGAAAGAATGAATAAAGTTTGTCATCTAAAAGAATGATCCAATGAGTTGATTGTATCATGTAGACCAACTATAGAATTGCCAGAGATTAAAGTAACCTGAAATTGCCATTTCTATTTATTTACAATGATTTTTGGTAAAGTAAACATGGTGCTACAAAGCAGCATATTGGCATAATTGTTCAGGGAGGAGAAGGTTTTATGGTGAAAAATAATTTAATGAGATAGTCATAATAACACATGGGGACAATAGGTTGTTCTTTCTAATTTTGTGAGGTGGAGCAGTGCTTATAAATAATGGTAGGAAGGCAGGACTTCCAACATGGTAATACAATGCAAAAACTCAGAGGGCACTCCCCCTCTCAGAGATATCTACTAAATCATAAAAATTAGCAAAAACACTTATTCGAAGCCTGTGGGGATTGATCAAAGGAATTATAACAAATTGAGAAACATTTATTTAACAAAACCCAAGAAAACTCAGCCGGAACCGTTGGAGGCTATGGCTTTTGAGTAGAGCCTGCACTCTCCCCCTCACCTTACAACTTTTCCTTAGCATAAGTTCCTTAGCATAAGCAGTCCCCTACCCACAGCTTTTTGGAAGACAGAGAACATCAAGAAATTACATTTTTCACAGCTTCATGATAAAACAAACCCATATTGTTTGTGGAAGCAGTCAGGTAGTTCCACACCCAACTCCTGCTAAATAAGAAGGGTACAAACAAGGCCATTGGTGAAGAGTTCAGACCCTTCTCTCACTCAGCTCTATATTACGGGGGATTTTCTTTAGTGAAGTTGACCAAATGAAAAAAAGGGCAAATTTTGTCTCCTCCAACTTCCAGGGATAAAAAAAGTATTCTAACTAGATTTGAAAGTTGAAAAATCGGGCTTCCCCTGGTGGCCAAGTGGGTAGGGACACCGCCTTGCAGTGCAAGGGGTGCCGTTTCGGTCCCTGGCCTGGGAAGATCCCACGTGCCGCGGAGCGGCTGGACCCATGTGTCCAATTACCAAGCCGGAGCTCTGGAGCGCATGCGTCCAGAGCCGGCACTCAGCAACGACAAACACCACCGAGATGGGAGGCCCACAGGAGCCAAAGAACAAAGACGGATGAAAATGGAGAGATGAAAGACCAATGGAAGTGGCCTGCCCGCTCCCCTCCCTCCACAACCCGATCCCCATCCAAAATAAATAAATAAATCTTTAAAAAAAAAAAAAAAAGAAAGTTGAAAAATCACCAGACTGGAGAAGATCCATCATGGCAATGTCTAGGAGTGGCTCCAGTTTCCACATTCCCAACTTACATATGCTATAGCTCCTAATTTATAAGGAGAATAGAGGGAGGGCAGCCAATGAAGAGCATACCCTCCACCAGCTTCCTGCTTCTTACACTAGAGTTTCCATTCAAGGAAATGTCAGATAAAACTTCAAAGACTGCTAATGCCCTACTCATGTCAAAGGGCCTGACCTAATTGAATCTGACTCTGGAGCAAATCATATCTGAGAGTATTGTTAAAGTCTACTAGCATTGTGGAGCCAACAGCTATATGTGATAACAACAGAAACAGACTATTCAGAAGATTATCAAGGATATAAGGGAAGAGTCAACAAGAGTCCCCAGAACTGTACTCATCCCTAGTGGTCAATAAGACTTTGCATTTGAAACTATGTACAAGCCTGTGACCTTGTCTTTTGACATAAAATGCTGGCTGAAGAGTTAATGAATGGGAAATGTATAGATGTAGAAATGAAGAATAACTGTTAGGCTAGGAAATTGTTTCAGAGAACATGAAAGTTTTAATTTAAAAACATTAAATAATGCATCCAAAAAGCTTAACATAAAAAGATTCACATTGAACACTGATGAGGACATTTTGAAAACAGCAAGAAAAGATAACTTGTCATGAAAAAGACAATTACAGTTACATTCAGATTAGGTACAATGAAGTCCAGAGGTCAGTATGATGACCTGACATAGTCCAAGTGAGAAAAACAAACAAACAAACAAACAAAATAATAAAAACTACTAAGGCTCTTAGAGCCATCAACAATGCATTTCTGAACAATACCAAAATAAAGACATTTCCAGACATTATGAAGTGAATGTTTGCATCCCCTCACAATGTGTATGTTGAAGTTCCAACCTGCAATGTGACTGTATTTGAAGACAGAGAATTTATGGAAGCGCCATTGTTGTTTAGTCATCCAGTGTTATTAAGGTAAATTATATATTACTAGAAAACCATAAAAACAGTATAATTTCATATTGCTTCTCTTTTCTTAATTTTAATATTAATTAAATAAAATGTATATTATGACTTTGTGTTCCTGTGTCATGTACAAATGCAATGCACTAGCCAGTAACAGCACAGAAGGAGAAGCATAGGGCCAAAGCCATCATGGAGTAAAGCAAAGCCACCAAAAGGGAACACAAGTCTTATTTAAGAAATGAAAAAAATTACAAATGTTCTATTATCTTTCCAAAAAAGGGAACACAAGTCTTATTTAAGAAATGAAAAAAATTACAAATGTTCTATTATCTTTCCATCTATGTGCTTTATGCATATATACTTTCTTTGTATCCCTTTGAGACATATATTTAAATACAATAATAATTATAACTACATATCAAATAATCTGTAGCATACATTAGAAAAAGTAATTGATCAAGAATGGCACCAAAAAAAGGGAAGTGAATAGACCTAGAGAGAAATAGAATGTTTTTTTAAATCACTGGAATTAGATTAATAAAAATAGGAGAGAGATTCTGATAAGATAGTATATATCCTGTAAGTCTTAGTAGAACCACTAAAAAAATAATAAAAATTATAAAGTAAAACTCATCAAATTTCAAATGTTATGTAAGAAAATATTCACATAAAGAAAAAGAAGGGAATAAAAGAGGAATGCAAAAGAGGTATAAGCCATGTAGAAAACAAACAGCAAAATGGCAGACACAAATCCAATAAAAATAATAATAGTAAATGGGATGCATGTATAAAATTATCTCTATTTGAAAATGCCATCATCATGTACATAGAAATTTCAATAAATTAACAAAAACATCCTAGAGCTATTAAATGAGTCCAGCAAGATTATAGATTATAAAGTCAAAACACACACACACACACACACACAGAGACATCAATCACATATCTATACATTAATACTATCAGTCAAGTTTTACAAACAGAAATTTAAAGCTTAATACAATTTAAAATTTATCCAAGTAAAAAGAAATATTTAGGTATACAGTTAACAAAACATACATATACATGCTAAAATATCAAAATGTTGGTATTTGAAATAAAAAATCTAAACAAGTGCTAATTGTCATTCATGAATTTGTTCATGGATTGGTAGGCTCAAAATAGTAAATATGTCAATTGTTCCCAAACTGATTGAAGAGTTCAATTAATATCAATATCTCAGAAAAATAGGTATAATCAAGTTTATTTTAACTGTTAAATAAAGTGACATTTAGAATAGGTAAACAATCTTGACAAAGAATAAAGTAATAAAAATTATTCTACCCAATGTTAAGATTTGCTCTATTTGTATAGCAACATTGGCACAGATCAATAGAACAGAACAGAGAACCTAGAAAATAAATTCACATAAATTTGAGTTCAGCTTATTTTTGACAAATTTTTGAAACCTATTCAGTGAAGGATATAGTAGTTTTTTCAAAAGATAGAGAAATAATTGGGCACCCACAGGAGGTGGGTAGAAAAAAAAAAATTCCTCAAAAATAAATCTCTTGGCTTATACAAAAAGAAAAAAAAAGAAAAGAAAGAAAGAAAGAAAAAGGACCAAAGTATAAATGTAAGCATAAAGCTTTCAGGAAAGAATGTGAGGGTGGGATGATTTGAGAGAATAGAATTGAAACATATATACTACCATATGTAAAACTGTGCTCTGGGCAAACCAGAGGGATTAGGTGTGGAGGGAGGTGAAAGGGTTTCAGGATGATGGGACACATGTATACCTGTGGCCGATTCAGATTGACATATGGCAAAAATCATTACAATATTTTAATTATTTTCCAATTAAAATAAATACATTTTTATAAAGGACACAACTTTTGAAATTTTGTCCAGAATGGTGCAGAAAAAGTGTTTTCAGATATGACAACAAAAGAATGTTTCAAAAAACAGATTTTTTAAAAAAGATAAATAAGGCCTCATGAAAATTACATAACTGGGCACTTATCCCAGAGAAATTAAATGCTATGTTTCCACAAAAACTGTAGGCAAATGTTCATAGGAATTTTACATTTATTAGCCAAAATCTGGAATTAACATAGATGTCTAAATATTTTAAAATTTTGTAATATATACATTACATGGACTACTACATGGATGAAGAGCCAATGAATTATGTTAAATGAAAAAAATAGTTAAATAACATAGGATTAAAAGTGCATTCTTTAAAAATGACAAACTTAGGAGGAAAGATACTTGATTTAGCTTAGCAATGGAGAAAGAAGTAGGTGAGGTTACAAAAGGCAAGAAGAGGAACCATTATGGCATTGGAACTCATCAATATCTTGACTGTGGTAATGACTACACAAACATAGACACATGATAAAAAGTATAGAATTTAATACACACAGATGCACAACACACATTGGGAAATTTGAATAAGATCAGTGGATTACATAAAGGTACATATCTTCTGAATTGTACTATAGTTTTGCAATATTTTCCCTTTTGGAAAAACTCATTTCAGTTCAGTTCATTTCAGTTGCTCAGACGTGTCTTACTCTTTGCAAACCCATGGGCTGCGGTACACCAGGCTTCCTTGTCCTTCACATCTCCCAGAGCTTGCTCAAACTCATGTCCATTGACTCAGTGATGCCATTCAACCATCTCATCCTCTATTGTCCTCTTCTCCTTCTGCTTTCTATTTTTCCCAACATCAGAGTCTTTCCAAGTGATTTGGTTCATCATATCAGGTGTCCAAATTATTGGAGGTTCAGTTTCAAAATCAGTCCTTCCAATGAATATTCAGGGTTGGTTTCCTTGAGAACTGACTGGTTTAATCTAAACATATATACTACCATATGAAACTGTGCTCTGGGCAAACCAGAGGGATTAGGTGTGGAGGGAGGTGAAAGGGTTTCAGGATGATGGGACACATGTATACCTGTGGCCGATTCAGATTGACATATGGCAAAAATCATTACAATATTTTAATTATTTTCCAATTAAAATAAATACATTTTTATAAAGGACACAACTTTTGAAATTTTGTCCAGAATGGTGCAGAAAAAGTGTTTTCAGATATGACAACAAAAGAATGTTTCAAAAAACAGATTTTTTAAAAAAGATAAATAAGGCCTCATGAAAATTACATAACTGGGCACTTATCCCAGAGAAATTAAATGCTATGTTTCCACAAAAACTGTAGGCAAATGTTCATAGGAATTTTACATTTATTAGCCAAAATCTGGAATTAACATAGATGTCTAAATATTTTAAAATTTTGTAATATATACATTACATGGACTACTACATGGATGAAGAGCCAATGAATTATGTTAAATGAAAAAAATAGTTAAATAACATAGGATTAAAAGTGCATTCTTTAAAAATGACAAACTTAGGAGGAAAGATACTTGATTTAGCTTAGCAATGGAGAAAGAAGTAGGTGAGGTTACAAAAGGCAAGAAGAGGAACCATTATGGCATTGGAACTCATCAATATCTTGACTGTGGTAATGACTACACAAACATAGACACATGATAAAAAGTATAGAATTTAATACACACAGATGCACAACACACATTGGGAAATTTGAATAAGATCAGTGGATTACATAAAGGTACATATCTTCTGAATTGTACTATAGTTTTGCAATATTTTCCCTTTTGGAAAAACTCATTTCAGTTCAGTTCATTTCAGTTGCTCAGACGTGTCTTACTCTTTGCAAACCCATGGGCTGCGGTACACCAGGCTTCCTTGTCCTTCACATCTCCCAGAGCTTGCTCAAACTCATGTCCATTGACTCAGTGATGCCATTCAACCATCTCATCCTCTATTGTCCTCTTCTCCTTCTGCTTTCTATTTTTCCCAACATCAGAGTCTTTCCAAGTGATTTGGTTCATCATATCAGGTGTCCAAATTATTGGAGGTTCAGTTTCAAAATCAGTCCTTCCAATGAATATTCAGGGTTGGTTTCCTTGAGAACTGACTGGTTTAATCTCCTTCAGTCCAAGGAACTCTCAGGAGTCTTCTGCAACAACCCATTTCAAAGGCATCGATTCTTTAGCTCTAAGTCTTCTTTATATCCAACTCTCTCATCCATACATGACTACTGAAAAAAACATAATTTTGACTACATGGACTTTTGTCAGCAAAGTGACGTTTGTGCTTTTTGATACACTAAGTTTGTCATAGCTTTTCTTGCAAGGAGAAAATATCTTTTAATTTCATGGCTGCAGTCATCATCCACAGTGATTTTGGAGTCCAAGAAAATAAAGTCTTCCACTATTTCTATTGTTTGCCCATCTATCTGCCATGAAGTGATCAATGGGATCAGACACCATGGTATTTGTTTTTTGAATGCTGAGTTTTAATTCAGTTTTTTTACTCTCCTGTTTCACCTTCAAGAGGCTCTTAAGTTCCTCTTGGAATTCTGTCATAAGGGTGGTGTCATCTGCATATTTGAGTTTATTGCTATTTCTCCCAGCAGTCTTAATTACTGCTTATGATTCATTCAGACAGGCATTTTTCATGATGCACTCTGCATATAAGCTAAATAAGTAAGGTGACAATATACAGCCTTGACATACTCCTTTCCCAAATTTGTTTCATGTTTGGTCTAACTGTTGCTTCCTGACCTCCATGGAGTTTTCACAATAGTTTGTAATGTGATGTGGTATTCCCATCTCTTTCAGAATTTTACAATTTGTTGTGATTCACATAGTCAAAGGTTTTAGCATAGTTAATAAACAGAAGTAAATGTTTTTCTGGACAAACTAGAACAGTTTATAATTAATCTCACTGTATTATTTCTTGAAACCATATTGAAATCAACAATTAGCCTTAATTTTTTAAAAGGCAAAGCCATGGTGTCACTTCCTGTTAATCAGGTGTTTTTAGTCACAGTGCTACTGTCAATATTTTTACATGGCAATTCAGTTTAAATAAAATTTTAAAATGTAATCAAAAAGAGCCCCTACAAAATAATATTTCTTATGAATACCAAAACAATACACTTTTAAAAATTTTAGCAAATGAGCAACATAAAGATATTTTTATATGACATGTGCAGGTTTAATCTCCTTCAGTCCAAGGAACTCTCAGGAGTCTTCTGCAACAACCCATTTCAAAGGCATCGATTCTTTAGCTCTAAGTCTTCTTTATATCCAACTCTCTCATCCATACATGACTACTGAAAAAAACATAATTTTGACTACATGGACTTTTGTCAGCAAAGTGACGTTTGTGCTTTTTGATACACTAAGTTTGTCATAGCTTTTCTTGCAAGGAGAAAATATCTTTTAATTTCATGGCTGCAGTCATCATCCACAGTGATTTTGGAGTCCAAGAAAATAAAGTCTTCCACTATTTCTATTGTTTGCCCATCTATCTGCCATGAAGTGATCAATGGGATCAGACACCATGGTATTTGTTTTTTGAATGCTGAGTTTTAATTCAGTTTTTTTACTCTCCTGTTTCACCTTCAAGAGGCTCTTAAGTTCCTCTTGGAATTCTGTCATAAGGGTGGTGTCATCTGCATATTTGAGTTTATTGCTATTTCTCCCAGCAGTCTTAATTACTGCTTATGATTCATTCAGACAGGCATTTTCATGATGTACTCTGAATATAAGCTAAATAAGTAAGGTGACAATATACAGCCTTGACGTACTCCTTTCCCAAATTTGTTTCATGTTTGGTCTAACTGTTGCTTCCTGACCTCCATGGAGTTTTCACAATAGTTTGTAATGTGATGTGGTATTCCCATCTCTTTCAGAATTTTACAATTTGTTGTGATTCACATAGTCAAAGGTTTTAGCATAGTTAATAAACAGAAGTAAATGTTTTTCTGGACAAACTAGAACAGTTTATAATTAATCTCACTGTATTATTTCTTGAAACCATATTGAAATCAACAATTAGCCTTAATTTTTTAAAAGGCAAAGCCATGGTGTCACTTCCTGTTAATCAGGTGTTTTTAGTCACAGTGCTACTGTCAATATTTTTACATGGCAATTCAGTTTAAATAAAATTTTAAAATGTAATCAAAAAGAGCCCCTACAAAATAATATTTCTTATGAATACCAAAACAATACACTTTTAAAAATTTTAGCAAATGAGCAACATAAAGATATTTTTATATGACATGTGCAGGTATAATTTTACCCAAGAATGCAACATTGATTTATCATCCAAAAGTCAATTAATGTAATACACCAGATAAATTAAACAAAATAGAAAACAACATGACAATCACAGTAGAAGCAGAAAAATCATGACAACATCCAACATTTTTTCATGATAAAAACAGAGTAATCGATTTAATAAAAGGAGATTTTCTCAACCTTGTAAAGATTATCTACTAACAGGCAACACATATGGTTTTGCCTTTTTCAAAATAGCATGTTTGGAATCGTACAGTATGTAACCTTTTCATACTGGCTTCATTCACTTGATGCATTTAGGTTTCCTCTGTGTTTTGTGTGTGTGTGTGTCATTTGATAGCCTATTTTTAATTACTGAATAATAATCTATTTCAGATGTATTACTGTTTCTCACTTTACCTATTAAATGTTATTTTGGTTGTTTCAAAGTTTGGGGCAATTACGTGCAGAGCTTTTAAAAGCATTTGTCTGCAAGGTTTCTGTCAGATCAGTAATTCAGTTCAGATGCTCAGTCATGTCCTACTCTTTGCCACCCCATGTACTGCAGCAAGCCAGGGTTCCCTGTCCTTCTCAATCTCCTGAAGCTTGCTAAAATTCATGTGAATTAAGTCGGTGATGCCGTCCCACCAAAAATCATAGGAGGGTTCCCTTTTTTCCAGACCTTTTCTTATATTTATTATATATTGATGTTTTCATGATGGCCATTCTGACTGGTGTGATATGTAAGTTTAATTTGAATTTGTCTAATATTTAACAATGCTGAACATTGTTTTATGTGCCAACAGGCCATCTGAATGTCATCTTTGGAGAAATGTCTGTTTATGTCTTCTGTTCATTTTTTGAATAATTTTTTAAAATTTAAATTGAGTTGTATGAAATATTTGTATTTTAGATATTAAAGGCAACAGACCCTTGTTGGTCACACTGTTTGAAAATATCTCCTCCCAGTTCCTCAGTTATTTTTGTTTTGTTTATGTTTTATTTTGCTGTGCAAAATTTATGTTTGATTAGGTTCAATTTGTTTATTTTTTCTTTTATTTATTTTGCCTTGAGTGAATGAATTATAAAAACATTGCCACAATTTACGTCAGAAAATGATTTGTCTATATTATCTTCCAGTTTTGTGGTGCTGTTTCTTTTATTTAAGTCTTTAAGCTATTCTGAGTTTATTTTTGTGTATGATATGAGGGTGTGTTCTAACTTCATTGATTTACATGCAGCGCTCCAGGTTTCCCAATAGTCCTTGCAAAAGACACTGCCTTTGTATATTCTTGCCTCCTTTGTTGGAGATTAATTGATCATAGGTGTGTGGGTTTATTTCTGGGCTCTTTGTTCTTTTCCATTGATCGATTTGTCTGGTTTTTTGTGCCAATACCATACTGTTTTGATGATGGTAGCTTTACTATATTGACATGTTTTTCTTTTTTGAACTTATTTGGGCAAATAGCAAGAAGGATAATTTCTGGATCATGAACTAAGAGTATGTTTAGTTTTGTTAGAACCTAACTGTTTTTCATGGATGTACTACTTCGCATCCTTATTAGAAATGAAAAAGAGCATTTGGGAACTGCAAGAGTTTTGAATGTTAGCCATTCTAAAATTAGATGTGTAGTTGTATGACATTGTTATTTTAGTTTACAATTCTCTGCTGACATGTGATGTTGAGCATTTTTTCATGTGCTTATCTGCCATATGGATATCTTTTTGATGAAGTGTCTGTCCCGATCATTTGCTCACTTTGTAACTGAGTTGTTTATTTTCTTATTGAGTTTCAAGAGTTCTTTGTATATGCTAGGCAATAGAGTTTTATCAGATATATATTTTGCAAACATTATCTCTCAGTCAATGGTTTGTCCTTAACAATCTCTTAACTATTTCTTTAACAATCTCTTTCAGATTTCAGGAGTTTTAAATTTAATTCAGTCCAAGCTATCACTTTTTTTAAATTCAAGATTATGCCTTTGCTCTTGGATCTAAAAGGCCATTGCCAACCCTGTAATCACCTACATCTTTTATCTTGTGTGCTAGGAGTTTCAGAGATGTATGTTTTACATTTAAGTCTATGATCCATTTTGAATTCATTTTTGTAAAAGGTACAAAGTATGTCTAGACTTAAGGTTAGGTTGATATAAGTGTAATTGCAGTTTTTGCATTGTTGAAATTTGTCATTTATATTTGGAAATATTCTCAATAAATGTGGTTGAGTTATGAACCATGTAATGTGTTTTTCTTGCTTTATATATTTTGTTAATGATCTTTTTGGTTCTCCAATCTTATTTTTTTCTTAATATTTGTATTGACTTGAACTATAGAGGGCTTAAAAAGTGATTAGTTATATACACATTATTTTTTGGATTATTTTCAATTACAAGTTAATACAAGATATTGACTATAATTCTCTATGCTACACAGTAGCCCTTTTGTAGCTTGTTGCAAATGTATTTTTTTAATTAGAAATCTAGCATTCTATTCATACTAAGTAAAAAAAAAGTGGAATCAAAATGCACAAAATTTTTAGTTAGGTAAAAATTCCCAAGTTTTCATATATATATATATATATATATATATATATATATATATATATATGATATACTATTTATTTAAATGCATCCAAAAGCATTTCTGCTATGCTGGATAAAGGCTTGAGAACACCAAAAAATATAAAGAGCAGATGCAAAAGTTGGAAAACAGAAGCTAAGTGAAATGGAGCACTGAATAAAATGTAGGAAAGGTGAAACAAACTAGATAAAAGCAAAATATCATGTAGTCCAGTTGTTTTTAAACACAGCTGCTCATTAGAAACATATCTGGAGCTTTGGGAAAAAATTAAATACCTGGGTATTTGTATTTCTCAAAAACTCTGAATCTCGATTTTAAAAAGTGATTACATGACAAAAGTCATCACCCATTTATAATAAAAACCCTTCAAAAAATGTGGATAGAAGGAGCTTACCTCAACATAGTGAAAGCCATATATGAGGAGCCCACAGCATGCATTATTTTCAATGGCAAAAAACTAAAAGCATCCCTTCTAAAATCAGGAACAAGACAGGGGTCTACACTTTCACCACTATTATTCAACATAGTCTTGGAAGTTCTAGCTACAGCAATTAGAAAATAAAAAGAAATAAAAGGAATCCAGAATGGAAACAAAGAATTATAACTGTCACTGTTTGCAGAATGGAAACGAAGAATTATAACACTCACTGTTTTCAGATGACATGATACTACACATAAAAAATTCTAAAGATAGTATTAGAAAATTACTAGAACTAGTCGGTGAATTTAGCAAACTCTCAGGACTAAAAATCAGCACAGAGAAATAACTTACTTTCCTATATACTTACAATGAAATCTCAGAAAGAAAAATCAAGGAACCAATCCAATTCACCAAAAAAAAAAAAAAAATTACAATATCTAGGAATAAACCTACCTAAGGAGACAAAAGAACTGTACATACAAAAAAAATTATAAGCCACCAATGAGAGAAATCAAAGATGACATAAACAGATGAAGAGATAATCCAAGTTCCTGGGCTGGAAAAATCAATACTGTGAAAATGACTATACTACCAGTTGTTATCTACATATTTGATGTGATCCTGTCAAATTATTGATGGAATTTTTCACAGACTAGAAGAAAAATTATCACAATTCATATGAAAGCACAAAAGACCCTGGATAGCCAAAGCAGTCTTGAGAAAGAAGAATGGAGCTGAAGAAATCAACCTTCCTAACTTCAGACTATACTGCAAAGCAACAGTCATCAAGACAGTATGGTACTGGCACAAAAGCAGAAATACAGACCAATGGAACATGACAGATAACCCAGAGATTAACCCACACACATATGGGTACCTTATTTTAGACAAAGGAGGTGAAAATATAAACTGAGACAAAGACAGTCTCTTCAACAAATGTTGCTGAGAAAACTGGACAGCTACATGCAAAAGAATGAAGTTGGAACATTCTCTAACACCATACATAAAGGTAAACTTAAAATGGATTAAAGACCTAACTGTAAGAACAGAAACCATAAAACTCTTAGAGGAGAAAGTAGGCAAAACACTCAGTGACATAAATCAAAGCAAGATCTTCTATGACCCACTCTCTAGAATAATGGAAATAAAAACAAAAATAAATATGTGAGACCTAGTGAAACTTGAAAGCTTTTGCACAGCCAAAGAAACTACAAACAAGGTGAACAGACAGCCCACATAATGCGAGAAAATGATAGTAAATGAAACAACCGACAAAGAATTAGTTTCCAAAATATATAAGCAGCTCAGACAACTCAACAACAAAAAAACAAACAACCCAATCAAAAAATTTGAAAAAGACCTAAAGAGACATCTCTCCAAAGAAAACATACAGATGGCCAAAATACACATGAAAAGATGCTCAATGTCACTTATTATTAGAGAAATGTGAATCAAAACTACAATGAGATATCACCTCATACCAGTTAGAATGGCCATCATCAAAAAGTCTACAGATAATAAATGCTGGAGAGGGTGTGGAAAAAAGGGAACACTCTTGCATTGTTGGTGGGAATGTAAATTGATACAACCACTATGGAACACAGTATAGAGATTCCTTAAGAAGCTAAGAATAGAAGCACCATATGACCCAGCAATCCCACTATTAAGTTATACCCTGATGAAATCAGAATTGAAAAAGACACCTGTATCCCAGTGTTCATTGCAGTACTCTATACAATAGCTAGAACATGGAAGCAACCTAGATGTCCATCAACAAACGAATGGATAAAGAGGCTATGGTACATACATACAATGGAATATTTCTTAGCCATAAAAAGAAGTGCATTTGAATCAGTCTTAATGAGGTGGATAAATCTAGAACCTATTATACAAAGTGAAGTAAGTCAAAAAGAGAAGGACCGATACTGTATACTAACACATATATATGGAATCTAGTAATAAGGTACTGATAAATATCTAGTAATAAGGTACTGATAAATACACACACAGAGTAGCAATGGAGAAACGGACATAGAGAACAGACCTATGGACATTGGTGTGAGGGAAGAGTGCGTGAGAGCTTTGGAAAGAGTAACATGGAAATCGACATTATCATATGTAAAAGAGAGAACAATTGTGAATGCACTGTGGAACTAAGAGATCTTACATGAGGGCTAAGCAACAACCTGGATGGGAGGGGAGGGAGTGGGAGTGGGGCCAGGGCAGAAGGGTCAGGGATATAGCTATGATGGATTTGGGATTATATGGAGCTGTAAACAGCAAAACTTTGTAAAGGCAAAATGAAAAAACACACAAAATTAAAAAAAAAAAAAAAAGAAATAAAAAGAAGCATTAAAAAAAGTATAATGAAAGCACATCACCCCTCACACCCATAGACCATGTGTCCAACCTCCCTTAGAGCAGGTAGGTAGAGGCCCCTTGGGGTCACTGGCACATTACAGGAAAGAACACAGCCTCAGAGGAGGCAGGCTCAGCCCCAAATTTACTTCAGTCTTTCATTAGCTGAATAACCTTAGGCAAATAAAAGAGCATTTCTAAGTATTAGCTTCCTCAGTTCTAAAATAGAGCTGGAATCACCTATCGGGTGGGGTTGTTAAGACAACGAAATCACCGAAAGTGCGTCAGCAGCTTAGTCTCATATAGAGAACTCCTTGTTCATAAATGCTGTCAAGAAGCACTAGTTCAGGCATCAGTCTCACACATTTTTTGAGGTTACATCTCCTTGGATTCTCAGAGTGTCTCCCTCACGTGTCTGTACTGGAAGAGTGGGGGTCTGTGTAGGGTATGCACCAGTTGAGCCATACCCCAGGCTAGAAGGGGCTCACCCCTAGAGGGTTGCTCTGCCTCTTCAGTGTGAATGGCAGCTCCAGGGCTTGCTTCATGGTAGCTCTGTGACAGGTGGGTTCACAGGGACCAAAGGTGGTTTCAGTCCCTTACATGCAGAAGGAAGCTCATACTGCTGTGCCCCAAGCCAGCAGAAGTGGGAAAGTCCTTCATCTTCTGGAGTTTATTGTGCTTTCCCTGATGCAGTTATTTTTTATTCTTTGTGTTCCCCTAACTGACTCAGAGCAGGAGACCCAGAACCCAACCCCTAGGTACAGTGTGAGGTGGACAGAGTTATGCTTATAAGGACAGGGCAACTGGCAGTCACTCTCTTGGAATATCTTTTCTGGGTTGTGGATTTAGGGACAAACTAGGCTTTAAAGTACTGCTTTGGACCTCAATTAGCTATCAGACTTCTGCATATATAGACTTGGGCTAACTCACATCATACCCTACACTGCTTTACCACTCCACGAGCAGGTTTAGCATGGTTAGGCTAAAAGGTCCACAACCCTCTTGGAGATTTGCTTCTCAGTGATGCTTCCATTTCAGAGAAATGAATATTTTAAGTATCAGACATTTTTAGTTAGACCTTACAACACTGGGTCTGTCCACAGGAGAAGAGAATTAACTCTCCTCACAATACAGAGCCACAGAGCTTGCACAGCCAGACTGTTTGCACAGGTGTGAGCCTGCCCTGCCTGCCCCAGAGCTGACTGAGGTGCACAGTGTGGAGCCCCAGTGGGTGCCAGTTGTACTGGGCTCTGCCTGCCACTGAGAGCTGTCTATCTGCAGAGGACATGGAACAAACACAGAAAAGACACAGCACAACCCCACTTTGCTGGTTTTAGAAAGAGAGAAAATGTAGAGTCCAGAACTCAGACTCCTAGGGGAGCTCAGAAAAGCTTCATCTGTAGCTAGAGATGTTCCTTGCATCTTTATAAATTGCAGAGATTCTGAAAGCATCTTATAAATCATGAAAGCTTTCCATACAAGAAAGGAATCTTTGACCCCAAAGGGAGCTGCTCTAAGAATATAATTATGGAGAATATCTTTTAATTATTAGCTATTAAAGTGGATGAACAGCACAAGAGGGCATTTCTGCAAATCACAGAGGCATGAATAGGGCAGACTGGAACCTTGTCTGACTCCCAGCAGCACTGTCAAAAACTGGGGTGTTCACCTTGTCTCATCATAGAAGTCATTGACCCACAACTCACCTGGTCTATCCCTGTGAGTGAAACCTCAAGAATGACAGTGTTACAAAGAAAAGTCAAATCTGACCACTGTTTCTTTGACTTGCTTTACATTGCTTTTGTTATTATAATCATACATAATGGCTTGCCTCAAAGAATCCTGCTCCTCTGCCTGACTCTTAAGCTAAAGTGCCTTTGTTTGGAATTCTGTTCTCATTTAGATTGTAGGAAGGAAGAAATTAGCACATCCCCTTCCTGAGGCTTGCCATTTCAGGAAATATTTGCAAGATTAATGGTCGTTTTTATTTTGTCACTTCAAGTCCCCGCATCTCTGATCTATGAAGGACCTTAGCATCCAAATCTTGATAAAGCGGTTATTTTAAGGCATTAGTTTGTCATCTTCTTGGTCAGCTGGCCTTCTTGCCTCAGCATCTAGTCTATGATTTATTGCCCTGCAGTGTGGCGAGCAGAGTAAGCTAGGATTTAGCAGCAACAGGGTTTCTTCTAATGGTAGTAGGGAAGAGGTAGTAGGGAGTGGTAGTAGGGAGGAGGTTAGAACTGGCCCTCCCACACCTGTCCACTGTCTCATATATTCTACGGCACACGCTTGTGAGAATGTCCACACCCTGCAATAGGTACTGAACATGGGTAGGGATATGTTCTATCAAATCCTTCCAGTTGTCAAAATGTCTGCTTCAAATTCTAAGCTTCATAAAAGTTTGTTAACTGTGAATTAAAAACAACTGGACAACTTTTCATTCTCACTGAGGAACAGACTTACTGTCATGTCTTAAATCACTTAAAGGAGCAAAGTAAATTTCAGAAACAAAAGTTTCACATTCAAATCAAACTGCTCTGGGGAAAGGCTGCCTGAAAATTACGCACCAGAAAGAAATGCTTCTATATCAAGCCTGGCTTGTATTATCAGGGGTCCTTGTTTCATTGTCACTTATTGGTTGAAAAGTTAAGCACTGGAGAAAAGGAAACAAGATCCTCCAAGTTTTCAAAGTCATTTGAAGCCAAAAATTCAGACATCAAGCAGTTGACATTTCATGGCTATGGAATTAAACAAATGCAATTTGCAGATCCTCTACAAGGTTTAGGAACAAAATTTAACTTTAAATATTAGTCTCCAGACAGATCCCACCATAAAAGCATTCTGAATATCTTATTAATTTTTACCTATCTGAGAGACAAGATTTCTTTTGACACATCTAAAGGACTTCAGTTAATGTCATTTGCTTCCAGCTGCCATCCTGTGAATGCCAAAAGTGGGCTTCATTCTGAGGTGTCCTTTCAGATTTTTCAGATGGTGTTTAAGATGAAGATGTGTTCTAAACATGTGAGAGTACTATAAAGTGTCTCAGAGAAGAAATATAATAAATGAAATTAGAGCTAGGTTTCTAGAGTCGTATTGCTGTATCAAGATTCAGGGGGATAGAGAGCAAGTGTCCTTCTTGACTTGTCAGCCTGCTAGTCATGTTTCTAATCCTTCCAAGCAGTCTAAGCTCTGGGTATAATTTCAATGGCCATCAATTGCTTTGCTCTTAGTCATCTATTTTGCTTCCCAGGTGGCAGTAGTGATGCAGAACCTACTTGCCAATGCAGGAGATCCAAGAAATGCAGGTTTGGTCCATGAGTTGGGAAGATCTCCTGGAGGAGGACATGGTAGCCCACTCTAGAATTCTGTCCAGGAGAATCTCATGGACAGAAAAGTCTGACAGGCTCTACAGTCCATAGCGTCATAAAGAGTTGGGCATGACTTGAAGTGACTTAGCATGCAACCATTCATTTCAGTTTTTAAGGCACTGTGTCCAAAAAGTCTGTGTTGTATGGGGAGACTATCCCTATTTGGGGGGTTTGGCAGGTTTCAGTTTTTTCTTTTAATTTCTGTGCTTGGCTGATCTCATTAATAGTCTACTGGTATCTGCATACTGGTTCATGTAATTTTATAATCTCTGATTCCAAGCTAAGCTGTGTGATTTGCTTTGAGCAGCGGTAGCAAGACTGACACAAGAAAAGTCTTGACAAAGTGCATACGTATTTCACTTCTTTCTTGCTTCTCTGCCATTGCTATTAAACAACAGTAACAAAATTCTGCCAAGTCCAGCCAGAGAACATGGGTGATGAGACATGTACACAGGAACAGTTCGCAGAGAAGACCAATTGTCCCAGCTGAATCGTTCTGGACCAACCTGCAGATATGTGAGCAACCCCAGCCAAGAGCAGAGGACATGTCTGCTCAGTCTACCACTGAGCATAGATACAGGGACCAGAGGTGATTTTAGACATGTTACACAGGACTGCAAGCAAACCCCTAAAAGCATTCTGAATATCCTATCTGAGAGACAAGATTTCTTTTGACACATCTAAAGGACTTCAGTTAATGTCATTTGCTTCCAGCTGCCATCCTGTGAATGCCAAAAGTGGGCTTCATTCTGAGGTGTCCTTTCAGATTTTTCAGATGGTGTTTAAGATGAAGATGTGTTCTAAACATGTGAGAGTACTATAAAGTGTCTCAGAGAAGAAATATAATAAATGAAATTAGAGCTAGGTTTCTAGAGTCGTATTGCTGTATCAAGATTCAGGGGGATAGAGAGCAAGTGTCCTTCTTGACTTGTCAGCCTGCTAGTCATGTTTCTAATCCTTCCAAGCAGTCTAAGCTCTGGGTATAATTTCAATGGCCATCAATTGCTTTGCTCTTAGTCATCTATTTTGCTTCCCAGGTGGCAGTAGTGATGCAGAACCTACTTGCCAATGCAGGAGATCCAAGAAATGCAGGTTTGGTCCATGAGTTGGGAAGATCTCCTGGAGGAGGACATGGTAGCCCACTCTAGAATTCTGTCCAGGAGAATCTCATGGACAGAAAAGTCTGACAGGCTCTACAGTCCATAGCGTCATAAAGAGTTGGGCATGACTTGAAGTGACTTAGCATGCAACCATTCATTTCAGTTTTTAAGGCACTGTGCCCAAAAAAGTCTGTGTTGTATGGGGAGACTATCCCTATTTGGGGGGTTTGGCAGGTTTCAGTTTTTTCTTTTAATTTCTGTGCTTGGCTGATCTCATTAATAGTCTACTGGTATCTGCATACTGGTTCATGTAATTTTATAATCTCTGATTCCAAGCTAAGCTGTGTGATTTGCTTTGAGCAGCGGTAGCAAGACTGACACAAGAAAAGTCTTGACAAAGTGCATACGTATTTCACTTCTTTCTTGCTTCTCTGCCATTGCTATTAAACAACAGTAACAAAATTCTGCCAAGTCCAGCCAGAGAACATGGGTGATGAGACATGTACACAGGAACAGTTCGCAGAGAAGACCAATTGTCCCAGCTGAATCGTTCTGGACCAACCTGCAGATATGTGAGCAACCCCAGCCAAGAGCAGAGGACATGTCTGCTCAGTCTACCACTGAGCATAGATACAGGGGACCAGAGGAACTACCCGACCAACTTGTTGGCATAGGAGGCATGCAAATTTACACTATTGTTAATCTCTGTGCTTTACAGTGACTTGTACATGGCAATAGACAATGAAACACTAGCTATGAGAATATAAACAAATAACATGATATCACACACACACGCTCATCTTTTCATTGTTGTGAGTACTAAGATAATATGCCTAAAACTGAGTAAGTCTCGAAAACATAGATGTCACTCTCTGTTGTCCTGCAGCTTCATATTCATATTGGCTTCTCTAATCCCTCTCCTATTCAAAATACCCTCTGTCTGGTAACTGATAAAGTTCAAATTTACTAATGTGCTAGTCAAAAGATTCTATCCAATATCTATTTCCCTATTTTATTTCTTCTATTTCTACTGTTGTTAACTCTACTCAGATAGTATTGACTATTAGAGGAGAGATGGGAAGACTGAACACATGTGCATTTGAACATGTGTGGCACGACTTTCCAAGCTCGGTACTGAATGTTCTCTATACATGATCTCATTTAATTCATTCCTCTGGATACATGTAATCATGTCATTTTGTAAGTAAGTTTACTGAGGCTTGGAAAAATTAAAGAGTCAGTCACTTACATTACATGGTAATTAGTGGTTAAATGAGGCTTTGAGCACATTATTATTGGACGTTAAAACTGATGCTTTCCCAAATATTCCCCAAACTTCTAAAAGCTACATAGACTGAACTAAGTTAAAACACTAAGGAAGATGGTATGTAATCTCAGTCAGGAGTCTGCAGAAAAGTGAAATGAACTTAAGTCGCTCTTTGGAGATATCGTACCAAGGAGCTGAATGGGGAATGTATTTAATGGATATTGAGGCAAGGGCTAAAATGGCAGCGTGTGTTCTGGGTGAATCTGTTCCTTGAGAAGATATGGAAAATAAGTGGATGAGGACCTGTGCCCCCTGACTTGGTGTTTAGGATCCAAAAGGGAGTGCTTTGGTAGACAGGTTCATGATGTGACAGTAGATCAGTGTTGGAGTTTTACTCCTCTCCTCATGATTTTACCTATTTTTATTCATTCTAACAAAAAACAAAGTGCATAGAGTTTTCCCTTTCAAATAACATCACAACTTTTCTAAATAAAAAAACTACTCGAAATTATGGTTTCCTCTGGATATGTGCCTAGAAGTGGCAATGCTGAATTATACAATAGCTCTATTTGTAGTTTGTAAAGGAATTTCCATACTGTTTTCCATATTGGCTGTACCAATTTACAGCCCCACCAACAGTGTAGAAGGTTTCATTTTTCTCCATACCCTCTATATCATTTATTATTTGTAGATTTTTTTTGATAATGGCCATTCTGACCTGTGTGAGGTGATACCTCATTGTAGTTTTGATTTGCATTTCTCTAATAATTAGCAATGTTGAGCATCTTTTCATGTGCCTTTTGGTCATCCATATATCTTCTTTGCAGAAATGTCAATTTAGGTCTTCTGCCCATTTTTTCTCAGCATCATTCTGAAATATCTTTGTCTCACTGAGACCCTGGAGAAGGAAATGGCAACCAAGTCCAGTATTCTTTTTCTTTTTTAGTTTTTAACATTTTCAGCTTGAAAATTTATTTCCACATTTTCTACAAACTCATTTCCAAAAGAATATGGGCTCATATTTGAAGAAATAAATATGAAGCAAAATATTACAGAAAACTTTACATCAACCTAATTCTTAATTGATATTTTCCTTAAAATGAGGCTTTATTTACCTTGATGCTAGGGGAAAATTTGAAAATAATCATATCTACTCTGTAGAACACATATCTTGTGTTTCTTAGAAGTAAATAAAGGTACAAACCATACCACAATTGTAAAGGGCTAGTGAATGACATTTTAATGTGGATAAATATGAGCTGATTCTTAGCCATGTGCCATAGAGGGAAAACAGGAAGCATGCTTGTATGTAATACTAGTGAACTGAATGCAGAAGGGATATTCTTTTTTGTAGTGCATAGAATTAAAAGTATTTTATTCTATAGATGTCAAATCGGACTTAATGTCTAACCCTCCTAAGATGCTGAGAATAAAGGATACACCTAGACAAGTAATGGTGCTATAAGTGCAGAGGAATCTCAGCTACAAACTGGGACTTATTTTCAATATTAAGACAGCCTGTATGTGCTCAGGTTCATGATGTGACAGTAGATCAGTGTTGGAGTTTTACTCCTCTCCTCATGATTTTACCTATTTTTATTCATTCTAACAAAAAACAAAGTGCATAGAGTTTTCCCTTTCAAATAACATCACAACTTTTCTAAATAAAAAAACTACTCGAAATTATGGTTTCCTCTGGATATGTGCCTAGAAGTGGCAATGCTGAATTATACAATAGCTCTATTTGTAGTTTGTAAAGGAATTTCCATACTGTTTTCCATATTGGCTGTACCAATTTACAGCCCCACCAACAGTGTAGAAGGTTTCATTTTTCTCCATACCCTCTATATCATTTATTATTTGTAGATTTTTTTTGATAATGGCCATTCTGACCTGTGTGAGGTGATACCTCATTGTAGTTTTGATTTGCATTTCTCTAATAATTAGCAATGTTGAGCATCTTTTCACGTGCCTTTTGGTCATCCATATATCTTCTTTGCAGAAATGTCAATTTAGGTCTTCTGCCCATTTTTTCTCAGCATCATTCTGAAATATCTTTGTCTCACTGAGACCCTGGAGAAGGAAATGGCAACCAAGTCCAGTATTCTTTTTCTTTTTTTTTTTTTTTTAACATTTTCAGCTTGAAAATTTATTTCCACATTTTCTACAAACTCATTTCCAAAAGAATATGGGCTCATATTTGAAGAAATAAATATGAAGCAAAATATTACAGAAAACTTTACATCAACCTAATTCTTAATTGATATTTTCCTTAAAATGAGGCTTTATTTACCTTGATGCTAGGGGAAAATTTGAAAATAATCATATCTACTCTGTAGAACACATATCTTGTGTTTCTTAGAAGTAAATAAAGGTACAAACCATACCACAATTGTAAAGGGCTAGTGAATGACATTTTAATGTGGATAAATATGAGCTGATTCTTAGCCATGTGCCATAGAGGGAAAACAGGAAGCATGCTTGTATGTAATACTAGTGAACTGAATGCAGAAGGGATATTCTTTTTTGTAGTGCATAGAATTAAAAGTATTTTATTCTATAGATGTCAAATCGGACTTAATGTCTAACCCTCCTAAGATGCTGAGAATAAAGGATACACCTAGACAAGTAATGGTGCTATAAGTGCAGAGGAATCTCAGCTACAAACTGGGACTTATTTTCAATATTAAGACAGCCTGTATGTGCTCAGTCACTAAGTCATGTCTGGCTCTCTGAGACCCCATGGACTGTAGCCCACCAGGCTTCTCCATCCATGGGATTCTCTACTGGAGTGGGTTGCCATTTCCTTCTCCACCATTCCGGTATTCTTGCCTGGAAAATTCCATGGACCGAGGAGCTTTGCAGGCTACAGTCTATGCGGTCACAAAGAGTCGAACATGACTGAGTACCTAACACTGCCCATTTTCTTTTAATGATACTGAACTGCAAGAGCTTCTTATATATTTTGGAGATTAATATGCACATTACTATGTATAAAATAAATAACTAATGAGAAACTACTGTATAGTACAGGAAACTAGTCAGTGCTCTCTGGTGACTTACATGGGAAGGAAATTCAAAAAAGAAGGGATATATATATATAGATAGATATATATACCCTACCCACTTCTTCTCTAATCCCTGATGGTCACTACTCTGTTGTTTATGTCTGCAGCTTTGTTATTCCATGTATGTTTTCTATAAGGCATCCTGCAGTTTGAATTATCTTGAAATTGCTTTTTTTATTTTTTAGTTTTGGCCTCTTTTATTGGTTTTTCATTCATTTATTTTTCATCTATCTTTATTCTTTAGCCTATATGGGCCTCCCATTGCAGTGGCCTCTCTTGCTGTAGAGTACCGACTCTGGGCACATGCACTCCAGAGTACTGACTTGTAATTGAACACACCAGTCCAGCCTCTTTGAAGAACGTGGGATCTTCCCAGGCCAGGGATTGAACCAGTGACCCTTGCACTGCAAGGCACAGTCTGTACCCACTGGACCACCAGGGAAGCCTTGAGATTGCTTTTTTCACTGAATGTATCTTCTGAAAGGTTTAGCCACGTGATGTGTATATAAATAGTTTGTGTTTCGTTTTTAACTTATGAGGTGTGATCGTACACCTCATGAGGTGTGATTGGTATGCTATGGACTTACCAATATAACTATTTATCCATTGAGGTACATTTAGGTAGATTTCAATTAAGTGATATTTACAGCCACAGCTGCTATATTTATTTATGAGTTTATACCTGAAAATGATTTTAAATTTTCCTGGTTTGTATGAAAAGTTAACTTATACTTTGAGAAGGTACTGCTGAGCTATTTCCAAGAACATTTGTAGTATTTTACATCCTTAACATGAATTTATGAGATCCAGTTTCTGGTAAGTATGTAATATTTTTAATTGTGATTTTTCATTTATCAAAATAAGAATGATTTTAAACTTCTTTCCATGTTAAATATGTTTCATGTTATATGACATTTATCTAATTTAAACTTTTTAATTATCTGAACATTTCCTTGCTCATTTTCTTTTTTGTTTCTTGTATTTTATTGCTGAGTTTTGAGAGACTTTTATGTGTGAGTCCTTTGTCACATGCATGACTGGGAAATATTTTCTCTCAAACTGTGATTTGTATTTTGTATTTTCAACAGAATCACACAGGAAAAGGTTTTAATTTTCATAAATTTCAATTTATCAATTTTCCTTTAAAGTATAATACAAGTGATTTCAAGTTTTCATATTTTTGTTCTAGAAGTTTTATATTTTACATTTTAAAATGTTGATCTATTTTGAGTTAACTTTCATGTAAAATGTGAAGCCAAGATTTAATTTTCTGCTTATGAACATTCAACTGCTGTTGAATGTTTATTGAAAAGCTATTTCTCTTTGATTGAGTTCCTTTATCTCCTGTGTTGAAAATTGATGGGGAATATTTGTGTTGACTATTTCTAAGTTTTCTATTGATCCATGAATATTCCTCTGCTAGTACAACAACATATTGATCATTGTAGTTATATAGCAAGTCTTAAATATTAGGAAGAGTAAGTCCTCCCTCTTTACACTCTTATAACTTGTTCCAGCCATTCTAGAGTATTTCCCTTTCCTATAAGTTTTAAAGCTTGTTTGACTACAAGAAACACCTTGTTGAAATTTTGATACAAGTTTCGTTAAACTTACATATCAGTTTAGGGAAAACTGACTTCTTTACTATGCTAAGCTTTCCACTCACAGAACAAAGTGTTTCATGAAGGATTTTTGTCTTTTTAATTTTTTTCATTAGCATTTTGTAATTTTTATCAGGTAGATCCTATACATGTTTAATCACATTTATACTTCTGTTTCATTTTTTTCAGCAAGGGTTTCACTTCTATATACATTTCTACTTTTTCATTGTGTAGAATGCAGTTGATTATTGTGTTTATCTTTTTTCAACTTTTTCTTTTATACTGGAGTGCAGTTGATTAACAGTGTCATATGAGTTTTTGATATACAGAGAAGTGATTCAGTTATACTTCTTCTTCCATTGAGGTTGTTACATAATATTGAGATTTCATTGTGCTGTGCAGTAGGCCATTGTTGGTTATACATTTTTAAAATGGTAGTGCATATATGTGAATCTCAGGCTCCCTGACAATCATTCCTCCCGACCCTTCACCCTGGTAAACATAAATTCACATATATCCAGAGAAAAAATATGATATGAGAGGATATATGCAGTCTAGTGTTCATTGCACCACTGTTTATCATAGCCAAGACATGGAAGCAGCCTACATGTCTATCAGCAGAGGGATAGATAAAGAAGGTATGGTGCATATATACAATAGCATATTACTCATCTCTTAAAAATAAAATAATGCCACTCATTGCAACACGGAAGGACCTAGAGATTGTCATACTGAGTGAATTGAGTCACATAGATGATGAAAAATAGTGTATGATACCACTTATATACAAAACCTTAAAAAATGTTAAAGTGAACTTTACAGAACAGGAGCAAACTCACAAACTGAATGTTTATCTTATATCTTATGGCCTAATTTAACTTAGTTTTTAGTTCTGTGAGTCATTTGTCCCTAATCTTTTATATTCTTATTTCCAACTTTCAGGACTATCTCATTGCTTGTATAATGCCCATGGTATTTAGTTGTTTTTAGAGATGTGCAGACAACACCACTGTCAGAAAAAGTTAGTCTATACCACCTTGTTTTGAAACTGATTAGGAATATTTTTACCTTACAAAAGCAAAGAATTTTAGCTATGGTCTGGTATGGGGAAGTGGTTGATATTCCCATTTAGTTATTGGATTCAGTATGAACCATTTATCAAGAAAGAACAAAGTGTTTCATGAAGGATTTTTGTCTTTTTAATTTTTTTCATTAGCATTTTGTAATTTTTATCAGGTAGATCCTATACATGTTTAATCACATTTATACTTCTGTTTCATTTTTTTCAGCAAGGGTTTCACTTCTATATACATTTCTACTTTTTCATTGTGTAGAATGCAGTTGATTATTGTGTTTATCTTTTTTCAACTTTTTCTTTTATACTGGAGTGCAGTTGATTAACAGTGTCATATGAGTTTTTGATATACAGAGAAGTGATTCAGTTATACTTCTTCTTCCATTGAGGTTGTTACATAATATTGAGATTTCATTGTGCTGTGCAGTAGGCCATTGTTGGTTATACATTTTTAAAATGGTAGTGCATATATGTGAATCTCAGGCTCCCTGACAATCATTCCTCCCGACCCTTCACCCTGGTAAACATAAATTCACATATATCCAGAGAAAAAATATGATATGAGAGGATATATGCAGTCTAGTGTTCATTGCACCACTGTTTATCATAGCCAAGACATGGAAGCAGCCTACATGTCTATCAGCAGAGGGATAGATAAAGAAGGTATGGTGCATATATACAATAGCATATTACTCATCTCTTAAAAATAAAATAATGCCACTCATTGCAACACGGAAGGACCTAGAGATTGTCATACTGAGTGAATTGAGTCACATAGATGATGAAAAATAGTGTATGATACCACTTATATACAAAACCTTAAAAAATGTTAAAGTGAACTTTACAGAACAGGAGCAAACTCACAAACTGAATGTTTATCTTATATCTTATGGCCTAATTTAACTTAGTTTTTAGTTCTGTGAGTCATTTGTCCCTAATCTTTTATATTCTTATTTCCAACTTTCAGGACTATCTCATTGCTTGTATAATGCCCATGGTATTTAGTTGTTTTTAGAGATGTGCAGACAACACCACTGTCAGAAAAAGTTAGTCTATACCACCTTGTTTTGAAACTGATTAGGAATATTTTTACCTTACAAAAGCAAAGAATTTTAGCTATGGTCTGGTATGGGGAAGTGGTTGATATTCCCATTTAGTTATTGGATTCAGTATGAACCATTTATCAAGAAAGAACAAGAAGAAAGTTACCTATCCATTGTTGTTTAGTCACTAAGTTGCATCTGACTCTTTTGAGACCCCATGGACTGTAGCTCACCAGGTTCCTCTGTCCATGGGATTTCCTAGGCAAGAAAGTCGGTGTGGGTTGCCATTTCCTTCTCCAGGTGATCTTCCCCACTCATCAGTAGAAAATCAGAGTAAAGATTTACTAAGCATGAGCCTGTCCACCAAGGCAGGACCCAGTTTATCCCACAGTCAGTCCCCCTCATAAAGAAGATTCCACTAAGGGATCAAACCTGTTTCTCCTGCATTGGCAGGTGGATTCTTTATCACTGAGCCACCAGGGAAGCCTCTGCCTATCCATAGTAACTATCATTCTTTCCCCATATTTACTTTGCAATGTCTGGAATTAAATAATGATTTTTCTCTTGAACATATGTGTCAGTCTTTTAAGTTATCCTATCTTATAATGAAAGATACCTGCAGTTTTAGTTATTAACATTGTGGTAAAAATAGATTAGTTGGCCATTATAATCACTGTCAACTGGAAACTGCAAGGTTTAAAGATTTTCTCAAATAATAACTGGAAGAATGTTTAAATAGCAGATGTTCTCTGAAAAAAAAAGTTAAACTTCTCAAACAGAAGAAAAAAATAGTATAGAACAGAAACTTGAATCTACATAAGGTAAGGACAAGCATCAGAGAAGAAATAAATGAAGGTAAAATAAGATATTCATTGTTTTTAATCTTAATTGGTCTAAAAGATAATTGACGAAAGAAATACTAGTGTTAAGGTAATGGCTGATTATAGCACATGAATAAGTAAAATCAATGATAGCAATGTTTCAGGGGATGGAAGAAGAAAATCATAAAATAAGAGACCTACACTACACATTTAATGCTATAGTATTGTGCTATTTGAAAGCTCACTGGGATTAGTTAAAAATGTACACAATAAACTCCAAGAAAATTGCCCTTTTTAAAATATAAATGATATTTTCCAGGAGATAAAGTGGAGTCATATAAAAGCCCCAAACAGAAGAAGGCAAAAAAGTGGGGAAAAGAAACACAGGGCAAATACTATAAATAGAAAACAATTACAAGAAGGGAGATATTAATCTAGTTATATCAATAATCACTTAAAATGTAAATAATACAAATATAACAATTCACACATAGAGAATAGAATGGATAAAAGTACCCAATTGTATGCTGAATACAAAAATCTTATTTTAAATATAGAAATTCAGGTTAAAAATGAAGACAGAAAATAACATTTGCCTTGCTAACACTTAGTCAAGGGAAAGCTGCAGGAGCTTTATTGTTTAGACAAAGCAGACTTCAGAACAAGGAATATTATCAGGGTTAAAGTGGGACATTGCTTAATTATAAAGAGTCAGTTCTCTAAGAAAAAAGGGAACAGTGATCTTAAATGTGTATATATTTAATAAAAGAGTAACAGAAGTAGAAGGAAAATCAGACAAATCCACTATAATTGTTGGTGATTTCAACATGTCTCAATAATTTACAGAGAAAGCAAACAAAAAGGAAAAAAAAACTGTAAAGATACAGAGATGAGCAATATCAAATCAACTCAGACTAACTGATGCTTACAGAATATTTCAAATATCAACAACACAGTATACATTTTTGTCACGCTAATATGGAATCTTTGCCAAGGTAGACCATGCGTGCGTGCATGCCAAGTTATTGTAGTCATGATTGATTCTTTGTGACCCTATGAACTATAGTCCACCAGGCTCCTCTGTTCATGGAATTCTCCAGGCAAGAATACTGGCGGGGGGTTGTCATGCCCTCCTCTAGGGGATCTTACTGACCCAGGGATTGAACCCACATCCACTGTATCCTCACACATGTTCTTTACCACTAGCACAAGCTGAGAAGTTCCAAGGGAGACCATATTCTCGGTCATAGAAAACACTTCAATTTAGAATAATATAAATTCAGTTCACTCGCTCAGTCATATATGACTCTTTGCAGCTCCATGGACTGCAGCACACTAGGCTTCCCTGTCTTTCACAATGTCCCAGACCTTTCTCAAACTCATGTCCATTGAGTTGGTGATGCCATCCAATCACCTCATCCTCTGTCTTTTGCTTCTCTGTCTGCCTTCTGTTTTTCCCAGCATCTGGGTCATTTCCAATGAATCATCTCTTCACATCAGGTGGCCAAGGTATCGGAGCTTCAGCTTCAGCATCAATCCTTCCAATAAATATTCAAGGTTGGTTTCCTTTAGGATTGACTAGTTTTATATCCTTCTCTAGGAGATCTTCACCACCCTGGGACTGAACCCACATCTCTTATGTATGCATTGATAGGTGGTTTCTTTACCACTAGTGTCACTTGGGAAGCCCATTTTAGACCTACCTGGTTCTAACCATATTTTGTCATGTCATTCTTTTAAAGGTTGTGCCCTGCCCCTTCCTTATGTGTATGTGTGCGTGTGTGTGTGTGTGCGTGTGTATATGCATATATATATAGTTTATATATTATAAAATTATATAATGCTAATTATATGTTTATATAGTATATAATATTATTTAATAAGAACAATATTTAATAAAAATATGTCTTATTTTATTTATCATATATTTAAAGAAATATTTAAGTTCAAAGTCATCAATTATTTGGTGCTCAGCCTTCTTTATAGTCCAATTCTCACATCCATACATGACTACTAGGAAAATCATGTTATTAAACAGTATTTAATTTTCTCTTTTTTATCTGTCTCGTACTAATTTAATTCTTAGACCAGCAAGAAGAACTTGGAAGGTGGATGAAAATTTCTTTCTCTCTGACATTAGAAAATACCTAATATCATCAATTACAGTAGGAGGGTAGTGAAAAATAAGTAAATTTCAACATTCAGAAGAAAGAAAATAATTAAAAGTAGAAGAGAAATCAATGGAACTGGAAACAAAGCAACAAAAACAAACAATAGAAAAGCAACAAAACTAAGTCCTTGGTCTTTAAAAAAAGAACAATAAAATTGAAAATCCTCGTGTTTATCTAATCAAGAGAAAAAGAGATAAGACTTAAGTTACTAATATCAGGGATGAAAAAGAATTCAACCATCACTGATCCAATGGGCACTAAAAGCATGAAAAAGGACTATTATGAACAACTTTGGGCTTCTCAGATGACTCAGTGGTAATGAATAAAGCTGCCAAAGCAGATGTGGATTCAATCCCTGGTTTAAGAAGATCCATCGGAAAAGGAGACAACCACCCACTCTAGTATTCTTGTCTGGGAAATGTCATGGACAGAGGAACTTGGCAGGCTACAATCTATGGGGTCACAAGATTTAGACATGACAGCAATTAAAACAACAAAAACATGAACAACTTTATGCCCATAAATTTGAAAAGTTAGATGAAATAGACCAATTCTTAGGAAGACCATATAAATAAAATCCAGTCCAGGAGAAATGAATAACTGTTGACTTATTTTAAATAGTTGAAAGTGGACCCATGGGATGGTGAGAGCTATAAAAGTAGACAATGCTTTCCAAGAACACCATGGACTCTTCAGCACCACTGTAGAATCTGTGCTCTATTTTCATTATTTTGGTTTCTCTTCACTTTGGTGGAAGAAGGGAGACACAGAGACCTAGGATCTGACACTATACCCACGTGTATGTAGTAACTTCTGCGTATCTAGTCATTCTGTGCAAAGGCACTCCGTCAGGACATTTGTTTCCTGGCTTCTGTGTTTAATAGATATGAGAGTAGGGGGCTTCCCTGGTGGTCCAGTGGGTAAGGACACTGCCTTGCAGTGCAAGGGGCGCCGGTCCGATCCCTGGCCTGGGAAGATCCCACATGCCGTGGAGCAGCTGGACGAATGTGTCCAATAACCGAGCTGGAGCTCTGGAGCGCCTGCACCCAGGGCCGTTGCTCTGCCACAACAGAGGCCACTGCGATGGGAGGCCTGCGCGGGCCAAAGAACAAAGATGGATGAAAATAGATACAATGAAAGACCAACAGAAGTGTCCACCCACCCCCTCCCTCCCCAACCTGGACCCCCCAAAAAACTCTTAAGACTTGGTCTGGCTCAGTCTCTTGTGGGTGTTACTGCTCCTTTCATCTGGGTTCTGGTGCACACAGTTCTGTTTGTGCTTTCCAAAAGTCTCTGGTGGCTATTGGATTTGATTTTAACATGACTGAGTCCCTCTTACTGTTCCATTGCTGCGCCTTCTCTGTCCTTGGATATTTGGATCTTTTTTCAGTGGATTTCAACATCCTCCTGTCGGTGATCTTTCAGCAACTTGCTGTGGTTTTTGTATCCTCACAGGAGAAAATTAGCACATTTCCTTGGAGGATGGCATCTTATACCTGGCTATTCCTGAATTATATCTCTGGGTTAGGTGAGCAGCACCGTCGGAGGGTAGAAGCCAATTCTTACTACATGTTGGCAACTGTTTATTAAATAAATAGACAATTAGACGTTAAGACTTTATGCCCATAAATTTGAAAAGTTAGATGAAATAGACCAATTCTTAGGAAGACCATATAAATAAAATCCAGTCCAGGAGAAATGAATAACTGTTGACTTATTTTAAATAGTTGAAAGTGGACCCATGGGATGGTGAGAGCTATAAAAGTAGACAATGCTTTCCAAGAACACCATGGACTCTTCAGCACCACTGTAGAATCTGTGCTCTATTTTCATTATTTTGGTTTCTCTTCACTTTGGTGGAAGAAGGGAGACACAGAGACCTAGGATCTGACACTATACCCACGTGTATGTAGTAACTTCTGCGTATCTAGTCATTCTGTGCAAAGGCACTCCGTCAGGACATTTGTTTCCTGGCTTCTGTGTTTAATAGATATGAGAGTAGGGGGCTTCCCTGGTGGTCCAGTGGGTAAGGACACTGCCTTGCAGTGCAAGGGGCGCCGGTCCGATCCCTGGCCTGGGAAGATCCCACATGCCGTGGAGCAGCTGGACGAATGTGTCCAATAACCGAGCTGGAGCTCTGGAGCGCCTGCACCCAGGGCCGTTGCTCTGCCACAACAGAGGCCACTGCGATGGGAGGCCTGCGCGGGCCAAAGAACAAAGATGGATGAAAATAGATACAATGAAAGACCAACAGAAGTGTCCACCCACCCCCCCTCCCTCCCCAACCTGGACCCCCCAAAAAACTCTTAAGACTTGGTCTGGCTCAGTCTCTTGTGGGTGTTACTGCTCCTTTCATCTGGGTTCTGGTGCACACAGTTCTGTTTGTGCTTTCCAAAAGTCTCTGGTGGCTATTGGATTTGATTTTAACATGACTGAGTCCCTCTTACTGTTCCATTGCTGCGCCTTCTCTGTCCTTGGATATTTGGATCTTTTTTCAGTGGATTTCAACATCCTCCTGTCGGTGATCTTTCAGCAACTTGCTGTGGTTTTTGTATCCTCACAGGAGAAAATTAGCACATTTCCTTGGAGGATGGCATCTTATACCTGGCTATTCCTGAATTATATCTCTGGGTTAGGTGAGCAGCACCGTCGGAGGGTAGAAGCCAATTCTTACTACATGTTGGCAACTGTTTCTTTCACTTCCTTTTCACTGATTTTGTTGTTATAATCATACACAATAGACGACCTCAGAGGACACTGCTCCTCTACCTGACTGCAAACTAAAGTTGCTTTGTTCAGCCCATAGAGAGATAATCTGACTCTGCCTACCTGTGACAGGGAAGCCTGGCATGCTGCAGTCCATAGGGTTGCAAAGAGTCAGACGTGAATGAGTGACTGAACAACAACAACCTGTGAATGACTGTAAGAAACAAGAGACTAACACCCCTCCAAAGTCTGACCCTTCCTGATGTTTTCCAAAACTGAAGAGCTTTTCACTTTACTTTCCCACCGCTTTTCCCTCTCTATCCTGCCTTTTGATTTTTGCCCCTCTCTCGAGTTTCGTAAAAGAAACTGGCTTCCAGATCCTGACAAGATGGTTATTTTGAGATGTTAGTCTGTCATCTTCTCTGTCGGCTGACTCTCCAAATAAACTCATGTTCTTTGCCTCAACACCTCATCTCCCAGATTTATTGGCCTAGAATGAGCTCAGACTTGGTAACAGCTCTAACAAGTTAAAAGGTTGAAGGCAGTCTTATAAGACTGAGCCCTTAACACATGGGAACTGATGTGTTCTCCAGGTAGCGCCAGAACTGAGTTGATTAGAGGATACTCAACTGAAGTCCAGAGTATTTTGGTGTTGGTGAATGAACACCCTCAATCCCACTTTGGAAATTTAGGGGAAAGTCTTTTTACCCTGTGTACTAGAGTTGAAGCAAATGAGTGACTAGAGCCAAAAACTCTTAAGACTTCTGTTTGTGCTTTCCAACAAAGTCTCTGGTGGCTATTGGATTTGATTTTAACATGACTGAGTCCCTCTTACTGTTCCATTGCTGCGCCTTCTCTGTCCTTGGATATTTGGATCTTTTTTCAGTGGATTTCAACATCCTCCTGTCGGTGATCTTTCAGCAACTTGCTGTGGTTTTTGTATCCTCACAGGAGAAAATTAGCACATTTCCTTGGAGGATGGCATCTTATACCTGGCTATTCCTGAATTATATCTCTGGGTTAGGTGAGCAGCACCGTCGGAGGGTAGAAGCCAATTCTTACTACATGTTGGCAACTGTTTCTTTCACTTCCTTTTCACTGATTTTGTTGTTATAATCATACACAATAGACGACCTCAGAGGACACTGCTCCTCTACCTGACTGCAAACTAAAGTTGCTTTGTTCAGCCCATAGAGAGATAATCTGACTCTGCCTACCTGTGACAGGGAAGCCTGGCATGCTGCAGTCCATAGGGTTGCAAAGAGTCAGACGTGAATGAGTGACTGAACAACAACAACCTGTGAATGACTGTAAGAAACAAGAGACTAACACCCCTCCAAAGTCTGACCCTTCCTGATGTTTTCCAAAACTGAAGAGCTTTTCACTTTACTTTCCCACCGCTTTTCCCTCTCTATCCTGCCTTTTGATTTTTGCCCCTCTCTCGAGTTTCGTAAAAGAAACTGGCTTCCAGATCCTGACAAGATGGTTATTTTGAGATGTTAGTCTGTCATCTTCTCTGTCGGCTGACTCTCCAAATAAACTCATGTTCTTTGCCTCAACACCTCATCTCCCAGATTTATTGGCCTAGAATGAGCTCAGACTTGGTAACAGCTCTAACAAGTTAAAAGGTTGAAGGCAGTCTTATAAGACTGAGCCCTTAACACATGGGAACTGATGTGTTCTCCAGGTAGCGCCAGAACTGAGTTGATTAGAGGATACTCAACTGAAGTCCAGAGTATTTTGGTGTTGGTGAATGAACACCCTCAATCCCACTTTGGAAATTTAGGGGAAAGTCTTTTTACCCTGTGTACTAGAGTTGAAGCAAATGAGTGATAGACTGTGAGAGCCAGCTTTCTCACTTTGAGAGTAGAAAGCTACAGATAAGTAAGAAGCTAGAATGATCAGTGTGACACTGGATTGTGTTTGAGGATGTCAGTATTAGTTTGTGCTTATGTTGATACAGGTACAGATAGATTAATATAGAAGTATTGATAGACATGTATACATACATGGGATAGTGTATACACACATGTTCCCTTGTTAGTTCAGCTGAGAGGGCCTAGCAGCAAGCATAGCCCATTAGTATGAGTACAACTAGTATTGTGTTTGCATCTTTACTGTAGATCTTCTATAAAATATATCAGAACTCTTTGGAGAAATGACTGATTCTAGGATTGAGGCAGGGAATATACACAATTGGGCCAGAGCAGCTTGTAGTGTCAAAGTAAGGAAATGATCAAAAAAATATACAAACGTACATTGAAGGGAGAAAGTCAAAGGAAAATAGGACTCAACTGAAAGAACTCCCAATGGCCAAAGCTGGAACAATCTAAGTAAGTCAATAAATAAAGCAATATATGATTTTAGACCAAAGCAAAAAATAAATAAATACCAGTCCATGCTCATTTAACTACATTATTGAATAAACATGAAGGAAAAGAGTCCAATCTCCTGTGCAGAAGAAATACCCAAACAACTTATGTAGCTCTCGCCTCTCAATGCTATGGAGTGTCACTCTCTGCTTAAACGTGGTTTGTCCAGAGTGACTTTCTCTCGGACAGTTTAGTACAAAAAGGGAGGAAAATAACTTTACAGTAGAGAAAGCTGACAATCAATCAGCCCTGAGATCAAGTTTAGCATCAACAGTAATAAATCAAGTTCTTAGAATGGACCCTTGAAATGTGATGCATCTCTGTGGACATCCTTCCCAAAACTCATAACTTCAGTCTGACTGTGAGAACAACATCAGATAAATTCTCATCGGGGAGACCCTTCAAAACACCCTTTCAATGTTCTTAGCTGCTCAGGCGTGTCTGACTATTTGCAACTCTGTGGACTATAGCTTTCCAGGCTCCTCTGTCCATGGGGTTTTTCAAGCAAAAATATTGGAGTAGGTTGCCATTTCCTTCTCCAAGGTATCTTCTTCACCTAAGGACTGAACCTATGTCTCCAATGTCTCCTCCATCACAAGTGGAGTATTTACCTACTGGTGTATCAGGGAAGCCCCTCACAAGTGTACTACAACTTCAATTAAGGTGCTCAATGCCACAGATATAGGTAAAGTCCAAGAAGTCAGAAAAAGCAGAAGGAAAGGAAATCCAAATAAAAGGCAGAGAAGATCATAAATTATCCAAAATAAGATACATACATGGGATAGTGTATACACACATGTTCCTTGTTAGTTCAGCTGAGAGGGCCTAGCAGCAAGCATAGCCCATTAGTATGAGTACAACTAGTATTGTGTTTGCATCTTTACTGTAGATCTTCTATAAAATATATCAGAACTCTTTGGAGAAATGACTGATTCTAGGATTGAGGCAGGGAATATACACAATTGGGCCAGAGCAGCTTGTAGTGTCAAAGTAAGGAAATGATCAAAAAAATATACAAACGTACATTGAAGGGAGAAAGTCAAAGGAAAATAGGACTCAACTGAAAGAACTCCCAATGGCCAAAGCTGGAACAATCTAAGTAAGTCAATAAATAAAGCAATATATGATTTTAGACCAAAGCAAAAAATAAATAAATACCAGTCCATGCTCATTTAACTACATTATTGAATAAACATGAAGGAAAAGAGTCCAATCTCCTGTGCAGAAGAAATACCCAAACAACTTATGTAGCTCTCGCCTCTCAATGCTATGGAGTGTCACTCTCTGCTTAAACGTGGTTTGTCCAGAGTGACTTTCTCTCGGACAGTTTAGTACAAAAAGGGAGGAAAATAACTTTACAGTAGAGAAAGCTGACAATCAATCAGCCCTGAGATCAAGTTTAGCATCAACAGTAATAAATCAAGTTCTTAGAATGGACCCTTGAAATGTGATGCATCTCTGTGGACATCCTTCCCAAAACTCATAACTTCAGTCTGACTGTGAGAACAACATCAGATAAATTCTCATCGGGGAGACCCTTCAAAACACCCTTTCAATGTTCTTAGCTGCTCAGGCGTGTCTGACTATTTGCAACTCTGTGGACTATAGCTTTCCAGGCTCCTCTGTCCATGGGGTTTTTCAAGCAAAAATATTGGAGTAGGTTGCCATTTCCTTCTCCAAGGTATCTTCTTCACCTAAGGACTGAACCTATGTCTCCAATGTCTCCTCCATCACAAGTGGAGTATTTACCTACTGGTGTATCAGGGAAGCCCCTCACAAGTGTACTACAACTTCAATTAAGGTGCTCAATGCCACAGATATAGGTAAAGTCCAAGAAGTCAGAAAAAGCAGAAGGAAAGGAAATCCAAATAAAAGGCAGAGAAGATCATAAATTAGAGCCCAAAATAAGGAACATTATACAATGTGGAGACTTCATGGGGGAAAGGGAAGAAAACTAGTTTAATAGTCAATTCACTGTTTTATTTAACAGCTAGATAGTGTGGGACCACTCTGTGCTGGACTACACTCTAGTACTGGGGAAACAGCACAGAAGAAATGAGACAAACAACCCATCCCAAAAATGACAGTGCACTGGTAGGAAGAGAGACCAGGAACACCACTGAGTAACATGGGGAATCAGTTGATGGCAAGTTCCATGAAGAAGAAATAAGCATGGGAGAATAGAGGTGATGTCGCTTCACAGATGTTTTTATGGAAGGTCTCACTGGAAACTAATAATTGAACAAGGAAATAGAGGCAGGAGGATGAGCCGGGCAAATCTTGGGATTTGAGTATGTTTGAGTATGTTTGCTATCTTTGAGAAACAACATGGAGGCTTGAAAAGCAATGCAGAAAACCCACAAATAACACTGTCATTGGTATGGAAGATGTGAAGGATGCCTGCCTGTTTAAAATAAATTTAGCTTCAAAGGAGAAGGCTGGGCTCCATCTCCAATGGCAAGTATGTAGGACTGTTTCCATTAGCATGCCTCAGAGACAGTGTTAATTGATCACATTCTACTTTCCAGTTGTGGCTTAAGCCCTGTTGACATCAAGTGCTACAATCTGCTGTCACCTTCCGATCAGAGGTGACAGAGTTCTCTTTGAACAGATGATGACTTTCCTGAAGGATGACAGTGGCATATCAACCTAATAATTAACTGTCTTCCAGGGTTACTTTGGGAAAACAGGAACACAGGAATGGGGACTGAACTAGAACACGGTGACAGAAGAAAGTTGATACCATTTGTAAAAGTGGCGATATGGGAGGTCAGTTAGCATCCCCAGGTAAGCATCCCCAGGGTGGACTCTGAGGACACTGGAGGTTCAGAGAAACACAAAGTGAATGGCCCCTCTCCCCAAGTGCCTGCTAGCCCTAGAGAAACCCATCTGGTCTCTTACTTTGCTCGGTCTTATGTCTGTTCTGTGATCAACACTGCATTTTCTTTGGAACTAATCTATCCTTTTTTATTTGTATTCTAAACTACAAAGATGGGACGATTATATTGGTCGGGATCTTGACTGAGTTAGTTTTGTAATTTCTCCCAGTTTGATGTGATCCAAGAATGAAAAAGATTTAAAACATTGCAGGGCAGTATAATGGCCACTAAACTAATGAGAAAATAAAACTCATATTTAAAAATTTTTTCCACTAAGGTTAAATTTCTTCTTCCCAGGGAGGATGGACAAGTATCATTTGATGCTTAGCAGGAAAAATGTGATTTCTCTTCTTTGCATAGAGAAGAGCAACAGCCATCTCTTTTATACTTTAAATATAATTAACTAAAAGTAAAATTAACTAAAAAGTATGGATAACGGAAGTGCCCTAAACTTGGCTAGGGTAACACAAATCTAGGGACCACATGACCCTTTACATTCATTTCTCATTCATTTCTCATACCTTTGTCTGAGACTCAGCAAAGGACTTTGGGTTCTAAACCATCTCTGGCTGGCAGTCTTCGACCAAGATTTTTTCTCTCCTGCCAGGTGGATGTCTTGGGTTACTACTGATCAGTATAGATGGGATGAGCAAGTGGGAGACAAGTCATTTATTCAATAAGTACATATGACCAATTTCTACATACCTGGCACTGCCCTAGGTGCTAAGCACAGAATGGCAGATACAAAGAAAAAGTAAGCAGGAGTTGTGCAATTTTTATCACTATTTAATGTTAGAATGTTTTTATCACCTTCTGAGGTAATAAAACTCTGAACAATTGATACTTTTGTGTGCTTAAGTGGCGTTACTATTGGGAGGTCAGTTAGGGAAACATCCCCAGGTAAGCACAGGAATGGGGACTGAACTAGAACACGGTGACAGAAGAAAGTTGATACCATTTGTAAAAGTGGCGATATGGGAGGTCAGTTAGCATCCCCAGGTAAGCATCCCCAGGGTGGACTCTGAGGACACTGGAGGTTCAGAGAAACACAAAGTGAATGGCCCCTCTCCCCAAGTGCCTGCTAGCCCTAGAGAAACCCATCTGGTCTCTTACTTTGCTCGGTCTTATGTCTGTTCTGTGATCAACACTGCATTTTCTTTGGAACTAATCTATCCTTTTTTATTTGTATTCTAAACTACAAAGATGGGACGATTATATTGGTCGGGATCTTGACTGAGTTAGTTTTGTAATTTCTCCCAGTTTGATGTGATCCAAGAATAAAAAAGATTTAAAACATTGCAGGGCAGTATAATGGCCACTAAACTAATGAGAAAATAAAACTCATATTTAAAAATTTTTTCCACTAAGGTTAAATTTCTTCTTCCCAGGGAGGATGGACAAGTATCATTTGATGCTTAGCAGGAAAAATGTGATTTCTCTTCTTTGCATAGAGAAGAGCAACAGCCATCTCTTTTATACTTTAAATATAATTAACTAAAAGTAAAATTAACTAAAAAGTATGGATAACGGAAGTGCCCTAAACTTGGCTAGGGTAACACAAATCTAGGGACCACATGACCCTTTACATTCATTTCTCATTCATTTCTCATACCTTTGTCTGAGACTCAGCAAAGGACTTTGGGTTCTAAACCATCTCTGGCTGGCAGTCTTCGACCAAGATTTTTTCTCTCCTGCCAGGTGGATGTCTTGGGTTACTACTGATCAGTATAGATGGGATGAGCAAGTGGGAGACAAGTCATTTATTCAATAAGTACATATGACCAATTTCTACATACCTGGCACTGCCCTAGGTGCTAAGCACAGAATGGCAGATACAAAGAAAAAGTAAGCAGGAGTTGTGCAATTTTTATCACTATTTAATGTTAGAATGTTTTTTTATCACCTTCTGAGGTAATAAAACTCTGAACACTATAGCAAATAGTCCCTAAACCTTTCTCTCTAGCTCAGGGAAACTTTTAATCTACTTTCTCTCTTCCTGGCTTTGTCTGTTACAGACAATTCATAAAAATGGAATCATACAATATGTGGTCTTTTGCGACTGGCTTCTTTCAGTTATGTTTATAAGGTTCATCTATGTCATATCATGTATCAGTGCTTCATTTATTTTCCTTGCAATTCCTTTGTATATGTGATGTGACCTAAAGTAAGAAACATATTTTGTATTGATCCCCTTTATGGCACAAAGCTCCTAAAACTCAGATGTGTTTTCTGTTACATTAATGAGGTAGCTTTTTATTCTTAGAGAAACTAAGAATACGAGCTGAGTTTAAGTATCAGCGGCCAATGTTTTAATCAAATGTGTCTATCTAATAAAATCTCCATAAAAGCTTTAATAGAACTGGGCTCTAAAAACTTCTAGGTTAGTGAATGAGTGGAAATTTGGGGAGAGTACTGTTATATAAGAAACCATGAATGCTCCAGCTCCTTTCCCCATAGTTTCCCCTCTGCATTTCTTCCCTCTGGCTGTTCCTGAGTTATATATTTTCATAATAAACCAGTGATCTAGTGTATAAAATGTTCCTCTGAATTCTCTGAACCACTCCAGCAAATCAAACAAACTCAAGGAGTGAATTGTTGGGATCTCTAGTCTATAACTGGTCAGTCAGACACACAGGTGACATCTTGTACTTGTGGCTGGTATCAGAAGCAGAGGACAGTCTTGCAAGACTGAGCCCTTAACCTGTGGAATCTGATGTTATCTCCAGGGAAGTGGGGTTCTTCTGATTGGGGGTTCCCACTATAGACCAAGATTTTTCTCTCCTGCCAGGTGGATGTCTTGGGTTACTACTGATCAGTATAGATGGGATGAGCAAGTGGGAGACAAGTCATTTATTCAATAAGTACATATGACCAATTTCTACATACCTGGCACTGCCCTAGGTGCTAAGCACAGAATGGCAGATACAAAGAAAAAGTAAGCAGGAGTTGTGCAATTTTTATCACTATTTAATGTTAGAATGTTTTTTTATCACCTTCTGAGGTAATAAAACTCTGAACACTATAGCAAATAGTCCCTAAACCTTTCTCTCTAGCTCAGGGAAACTTTTAATCTACTTTCTCTCTTCCTGGCTTTGTCTGTTACAGACAATTCATAAAAATGGAATCATACAATATGTGGTCTTTTGCGACTGGCTTCTTTCAGTTATGTTTATAAGGTTCATCTATGTCATATCATGTATCAGTGCTTCATTTATTTTCCTTGCAATTCCTTTGTATATGTGATGTGACCTAAAGTAAGAAACATATTTTGTATTGATCCCCTTTATGGCACAAAGCTCCTAAAACTCAGATGTGTTTTCTGTTACATTAATGAGGTAGCTTTTTATTCTTAGAGAAACTAAGAATACGAGCTGAGTTTAAGTATCAGCGGCCAATGTTTTAATCAAATGTGTCTATCTAATAAAATCTCCATAAAAGCTTTAATAGAACTGGGCTCTAAAAACTTCTAGGTTAGTGAATGAGTGGAAATTTGGGGAGAGTACTGTTATATAAGAAACCATGAATGCTCCAGCTCCTTTCCCCATAGTTTCCCCTCTGCATTTCTTCCCTCTGGCTGTTCCTGAGTTATATATTTTCATAATAAACCAGTGATCTAGTGTATAAAATGTTCCTCTGAATTCTCTGAACCACTCCAGCAAATCAAACAAACTCAAGGAGTGAATTGTTGGGATCTCTAGTCTATAACTGGTCAGTCAGACACACAGGTGACATCTTGTACTTGTGGCTGGTATCAGAAGCAGAGGACAGTCTTGCAAGACTGAGCCCTTAACCTGTGGGATCTGATGTTATCTCCAGGTAAGTGGGGTTCTTCTGATGGTTCAGCAGGTAAATAACCCACCTGCAATACAAGAGACATAGGAGTTGTGGGTTTGATCCCTCAGTCAAGACGATCTCATGGAGGAGGAAATGGAAACCCATTCCAGTATTCTTGCCAGAAAAATCCAATGGACAGAAGAGTCTGGCAGGCTATAGTCCAAAGGGTCGCAAAGAGTCAGACATGAATGAATGACTAAACATGGTACATCCAGATAGATAGTGTCAGAACTGAGCTGAATGGCAGGACATCCATCTGGTATCAGAAAATTACTTGGTGATATGGAAAATCCTTCCAATTGAAATTGGAATACTGAGAACTTTTTATCATGGTTATGCCTCATTGTATTTATCCATTAATTGATTGATAGGCTTATTGTGGGTGTTTCTACTTGAGTCTTCACCAAATATTCTAGCTTTTATAAAATCTAATTTTGACATTTTCTTTTGCTTTAATATTATATCTAAGTTTAAATGCTAAATCAAAATACATGGAGATGAAATGCTATGTGTTATTCTAAAAGTTTTATAATGCAAGTTCTCAACTTTCAGTTCAGTCATTCAGTCATGTCTGACTCTGCGACCGCATGGACTGCAGCACACCAGGCTTCCCTGTACTTTACCATCTCTCAGACCTGGCTTAAAATCATGTCCGTTGAATCAGTGATCCAGTCCAACCATCTTGTCCTCTGTTTTCCCCTTCTCAACTTTAGGTCTCTGACTAATTTGTGCTAATTTTTCTGTGTGTGTGAAATAGGGGTTTTGGTTCACTTTCTGCATGTGGTTGGCAGTTTTCCCAGCACCATTTGTTGAAAAGACTATTTTTTCCCCAAGAAACATATTGGCATTCTTGCAGAAAAGCAATCAACCATACATTTAAGAATTTATTTCTAAATTCTCATTTATATTTCACAGATCTACGCTTCCAGCCTTATACCAGTAACACAGTGTTGCAGTAACTGTAGATTTGTTGTTATTTCTGAAATCAGAATGTATGAGTCCTCCAACTTTATCTTTCTAAGATCATATAATTCTGGATACTTTGTATTCTATATGAATTTCAGGATTAGTTTGTTAGTTTCTGTAAACAACAAAACTTTGGGACTGAAATGAATCTGTATATCAGTTTGGGAGTATTTCAATATATTCTTGCCTAGAGAATCCCATGGACATAGGAGCCTGATGGGCTATAGTCCAAAGGGTCGCAAAGAGTCAGACATGAATGAATGACTAAACATGGTACATCCAGATAGATAGTGTCAGAACTGAGCTGAATGGCAGGACATCCATCTGGTATCAGAAAATTACTTGGTGATATGGAAAATCCTTCCAATTGAAATTGGAATACTGAGAACTTTTTATCATGGTTATGCCTCATTGTATTTATCCATTAATTGATTGATAGGCTTATTGTGGGTGTTTCTACTTGAGTCTTCACCAAATATTCTAGCTTTTATAAAATCTAATTTTGACATTTTCTTTTGCTTTAATATTATATCTAAGTTTAAATGCTAAATCAAAATACATGGAGATGAAATGCTATGTGTTATTCTAAAAGTTTTATAATGCAAGTTCTCAACTTTCAGTTCAGTCATTCAGTCATGTCTGACTCTGCGACCGCATGGACTGCAGCACACCAGGCTTCCCTGTACTTTACCATCTCTCAGACCTGGCTTAAAATCATGTCCGTTGAATCAGTGATCCAGTCCAACCATCTTGTCCTCTGTTTTCCCCTTCTCAACTTTAGGTCTCTGACTAATTTGTGCTAATTTTTCTGTGTGTGTGAAATAGGGGTTTTGGTTCACTTTCTGCATGTGGTTGGCAGTTTTCCCAGCACCATTTGTTGAAAAGACTATTTTTTCCCCAAGAAACATATTGGCATTCTTGCAGAAAAGCAATCAACCATACATTTAAGAATTTATTTCTAAATTCTCATTTATATTTCACAGATCTACGCTTCCAGCCTTATACCAGTAACACAGTGTTGCAGTAACTGTAGATTTGTTGTTATTTCTGAAATCAGAATGTATGAGTCCTCCAACTTTATCTTTCTAAGATCATATAATTCTGGATACTTTGTATTCTATATGAATTTCAGGATTAGTTTGTTAGTTTCTGTAAACAACAAAAACTTTGGGACTGAAATGAATCTGTATATCAGTTTGGGGAGTATTTCAATATATTCTTGCCTAGAGAATCCCATGGACATAGGAGCCTGATGGGCCAAAATCCATAAGGTTGCAAAGAGTCAAACAGGATTGAGTGACTAACATAAATCCATGTTAACGATATCAAGCTTCTTATCTATAAACATTGGAAGTCTTTCCATTTATTCAGATCTTTAATTTCCTTTAATTTCCTTCAGTGTAAAAGTCTTGCAGTTTGTTAAATCTATTCTAAATTACTTATTCTTTTTGATAATAATATAAATAGAATAGGTTTCTTAGCTTAATTTTCAGATTTCTTGCTTGTAGTGTGTAGAATATAACTGGCTTCTGCATATTGATCATGATCCTTCAACCTTTCTGGATATCCTTATTAGTTCTAATATGTTATAGATTCCTTATGGCTATATATATATTCATATTTCATATATATATGTATATATATATATATGAAATCATGCATTCTATGCATAGAGATAGTTTTACTCCTTCCTGATAATGAATGTCAGTTTTTCATTTTCTTCCCTAATTACCATGACTTAGAATTTCCAGTACAATATTAAAAACAAACTGGTAGAAGAGCCATCCCTGTCTTATTCCTGAACTGAAAGAGGAAGCATTCCTCACCATCAAGATGATGTTAGTTATGGACTTTTCATAGCTTCCTTTCACTAGACTCCGTTCTATTTCTAGTTAGTTGCGTCTTGGTTTTGGTTTGGTTTTGTTAATCATGGAATAATGGAGTTTGTCAAGTGCTTTTTCTGTGTCTATTGAGATGCTTTTATGTTTTCTGTTCTTTATTCTATGAATACAGTATATTAGATTGATTTTGCTATGTTACATAAACCTTATATTTCTGTAGTAAATCTCACGCATGATGCATAATATTTTTATTTATTGTTATCTTCAATTTACTAGTATTTTGTTCAAGATCTCTGCATTTACCTTCAGTAGGAACTCTGATCTGTGATTTTCCTTTTTATTCCTCCTTTATCCAATTTTGATGTCTGGATAATATTGGCTTCATGAGTATGTTGGAAATTATTCTTTCTTCTTCTACTTTTGGAAAATATCTTTGATAAATTAGTGTTATTTATGCTTTAAAACTTTAGTAGAATTCATCAGTGAAAATATAGCTGCCTTGGATTTCCTTTTCAGTGGGTTTTTGGTCACTATTTCAATCTTTTTGCTTGTTATCGACATTCAGGCTTTCTGTTTATTTTCGAGTCAGAGCTTGGAGTTGATGACTTTCAAGGACAGTGTCCACTTCATGAAGGTAAGCTACTGACATAAAATTGTTCATAGTATTCCTTTCAAGGGCTTCTTTAGATGCATCTCCTAAATTTGAGTATGTTGTTTATTTGTTTGCATTCATCTCAAAATATTTATTAGTTTTTTGCTCTAGCTCATTAGCTATTTTAGCAGTGTGCTGTTTAATATCCAAATTTTAATATCCAATTTTCCAAATTTCTTTCTATAATTTATTTGTTATTTAATTGCAATGTTGTCAAAGAACAGTGTTTATATGATTACAAAATTTACTTTTAAAGTTTATTCAGATTTATTTTATAGCCTAGCACATGTTCTATCCTGGAGAATATTCCATGCATCCTTAAGAAGAATATATATTCTGCTGTTTTGAGGTGAAATGTTCTATAGATTTGTATTACTTTTGTTCAAACCTTCTACTTCATTGTTTATTTTTTGTCTAGTTGATATATCCATCATTTAATCTGAGATATTTAAGTCTCCAATTTCATGGTTATCAGTTTCTTCCTTCATGATTATCAATCAGTTTTGGTTTCATGCACTTTGGGGCTCAAATATTATATCCATATATGATTATAATTTTTATGTTTATCAGATTTATTGACTTTTTTTTATTCTTTATTTTTAAAGTTTTACAGAGTTTTGTTGTTCACAGACATGTATGTTCCCAGATCAATCATTTATTGACTTTATCATAAAATATTCCCCTTCCTTTTCTCTTATAGATTCATTATTGCTTTATGCAGCAGTTTATTGAATTGTAACAATTACAGCATAAAAATCATTAAAAATAAAAGCATGTGTATACCATATTTTATATGCACCAGTGTAGTTGACTTTCTGGTGCTATAATTTCTTCAAGTAGATCCAAGTTACTCTCTAGTGCCCATTCACTTCAGTGTGAAGAATTCCCTGAATTCTTATAGGACAAATCTGCTGGTAATGAACTCTCTCCATTTTTCTTTAACTGGAATAATTTGATTTCTCCATCATTTTTGAATGATATTATTGCTGTGTATACACTTCTTGTTTAATTTTTTTTTTTCTTTCAGCTCTTTGAACTTGTCTTTCCCCTGCTTTCTACTGAGAAATCAGCAGTTAATCTTTTGAAGATCTCTTGTATGAAATAAGTTGATCTTTTGTTGTTGTTGTTCTAGTTTCAGGATTCTCTTATTCTTTGGCTTTGAACAATGTATCAATTGTGAGGGCTGACATAACAAAATAGATGGTGGTTTAAACCACAGAAATTTTATGTCTCACATTCTGAAAGCTACATGTCCAAGATCAAGGTATCAGCATGTTGGTTTGTGCTGAAGCCTTTTGCTTTACCTTGCAGATGGCCACCTTCTCACTGTGTCCTCACAGGATGCTTCCTCTCTGTGTGGATATCCCTGGAGTTTTTCTATGTATCCAAATCTACTCTTCTTATAAGGACACCAGTCAGATTAGATTGGGGCCTACCTAAACGACCTCATTTTACCTTAATTATCTTTAAGGATCCTATCACCAAATACAGTTATATTCTGAGGCATTGGGGTGAGGGCCTTCACATTGAGGGAGGGGGACACAATTCAGTCCACAACAGAGAGTTTCATTATAATGTTTCTTTCTCTGAATCTATTTGAGTTCATTTTACTTAAAGTTCATTTAACTTCTTGGTTTTATAAGGCTATGTTTCTAGAAACTGGGGCAGTTTTCATTTATGATTTCTTCAAATGTTCTTTCATCTAATATTGTTAACTGTCTCTCATTTTAGACACTCTGATGTGTGGTTAATGGTATTACATCATTGTTTAAATTTGTATTGTATTTAATTTCTATTTTTCCAGAATTAATGAAGGTAATCACTTTTACATGCTAGTTGTGTATTCACATGTCTTTTTTATAATGTGTCTTTATAGAGTTCTGACTATTTTTCAATGAGTTTGTCTCTATTCTGTTTGCTGATCTGTAGTTCTTTATATATTCTAGATATGATCTATTTATGGCCTTAATTGGATTTTAATTGGCTGTAAGATGAAAATTGTTTTTACACATAGTATCCTCAAGTCCTGTGTTTTCCTGGGTATTATCTATAGTTCCTTCTGAATGAGAAATAGTGAAGTGAGTCCTATGCCATATTCTTGTTCTCTTCCCTATTATGAAGTGATATATATACTCCCCACCTTATACCATCATTGAGCTCTAGATCTAAAATTAAAGATATTTAATACTCAATATCATACTTTATTTCAAAGCTTCTCTTGATTTCTTGGTTGGCTAAACTTCATTCTTTTGATCACTTGCATGTATGCATGCTATGTCATTTCAGTCGTGTCTGAATCTTAGCAACCCTATGGACTGTAGTCCTCTAGGCTCCTCTGTCCATGGAATTCTCTAGGAAAGAATACTGGATACTGGAGTGGGTTGCCGTGTCCTCCTGCAGGGGATCTCCCAATCCAGGGATCTAACCTGCATGTCTTAAGCCTCTGGCATTGGCAAGTGAGTTCTTTACCAATAGCACCTCTTGGGAAAGAACAGAGAGTCAATGAGCTCTTAAAATACATATCAGTTTATATGTAGCTTTTATAGTTGTGGGTGGAAAAACATTGATTTTCCCGTTATATTCTGAGGCATTGGGGTGAGGGCCTTCACATTGAGGGAGGGGGACACAATTCAGTCCACAACAGAGAGTTTCATTATAATGTTTCTTTCTCTGAATCTATTTGAGTTCATTTTACTTAAAGTTCATTTAACTTCTTGGTTTTATAAGGCTATGTTTCTAGAAACTGGGGCAGTTTTCATTTATGATTTCTTCAAATGTTCTTTCATCTAATATTGTTAACTGTCTCTCATTTTAGACACTCTGATGTGTGGTTAATGGTATTACATCATTGTTTAAATTTGTATTGTATTTAATTTCTATTTTTCCAGAATTAATGAAGGTAATCACTTTTACATGCTAGTTGTGTATTCACATGTCTTTTTTATAATGTGTCTTTATAGAGTTCTGACTATTTTTCAATGAGTTTGTCTCTATTCTGTTTGCTGATCTGTAGTTCTTTATATATTCTAGATATGATCTATTTATGGCCTTAATTGGATTTTAATTGGCTGTAAGATGAAAATTGTTTTTACACATAGTATCCTCAAGTCCTGTGTTTTCCTGGGTATTATCTATAGTTCCTTCTGAATGAGAAATAGTGAAGTGAGTCCTATGCCATATTCTTGTTCTCTTCCCTATTATGAAGTGATATATATACTCCCCACCTTATACCATCATTGAGCTCTAGATCTAAAATTAAAGATATTTAATACTCAATATCATACTTTATTTCAAAGCTTCTCTTGATTTCTTGGTTGGCTAAACTTCATTCTTTTGATCACTTGCATGTATGCATGCTATGTCATTTCAGTCGTGTCTGAATCTTAGCAACCCTATGGACTGTAGTCCTCTAGGCTCCTCTGTCCATGGAATTCTCTAGGAAAGAATACTGGATACTGGAGTGGGTTGCCGTGTCCTCCTGCAGGGGATCTCCCAATCCAGGGATCTAACCTGCATGTCTTAAGCCTCTGGCATTGGCAAGTGAGTTCTTTACCAATAGCACCTCTTGGGAAAGAACAGAGAGTCAATGAGCTCTTAAAAATACATATCAGTTTATATGTAGCTTTTATAGTTGTGGGTCAGTTTGACCAAATATGACATTCTTGGTTCTTATTTTCCTTCCTCTGTATTTTATATATGATACTCTATTGTTTTCTGTTATGGAATCTTGCTTTCATGAAGCATCATACCTAACCTAGTTTTTTCCTTGTAAGTTGGATATTTTCATCCTGATTCAGATAAACTTTTCTGTACATTTAAGATCTTATAATTTCATTTGAAATACATCTCAGTATTGATTTTCACACTTACACAGTGTGGTAGTGCAATATATATCTTATGTCATTTTACATATACAATTTTTCTTGGATTATAGTTTTGGTATGTTACTTCCTTTTTCTTTAGGACTATTAGATATGACTATGGGTATAGATATAGATATACAGATAAGCTTTTGTATTCTAAATCACTTTCTCTCATTTTAAAATTTATTTTTTTTGAATCATGGTTTCATTATCTTTTTCTCTAATTCCTTTACTATGCTTTCTTTATCACTTATTCATTTCTTTCTTTATAACTCACTTCATTTCTATAATATTTTGTTTTTTACCCTTTTTAGCATGTCTGCTCCTCTTCCTATACCTCATTTGTTTAGGAATTTAAATTCTGAGCTTTTTTACTTCTTGTCTTTGGCAAATTTTTTCTCCTTTCCATATTTTATCCAATTTTATCTTATTTCTTATATTAAATAATGATTTTATCTCCTCTGAACCATAATTTTAAGGTATGCCCTTATTATCTCTTAAGCTATATTCATTTTTATAACTTTCATTATTTGTTTGATAATATTACTACATGAAGTTCATTCACCATTTAGTGTTGCTTACTGAAAATGAGGTTACTTCTTCACTTTTAGATGGAGTTCATGCCTCTTCAGAGGGATTGGACAGGGCAGTTTTTCAAGTTTCAGTGTTCAAGTGTTCGCTGTATGTGGGCATCTCCACAATTCTGAGACCTGACTCCCCATTACGTTTAATCCTCTGTATCAGAAACTTCTGTCTTATTGATCCTATTGTTCCTATTTTGATAAGTTTGGATTCTCTTTACCAATAGCACCTCTTGGGAAAGAACAGAGAGTCAATGAGCTCTTAAAATACATATCAGTTTATATGTAGCTTTTATAGTTGTGGGTCAGTTTGACCAAATATGACATTCTTGGTTCTTATTTTCCTTCCTCTGTATTTTATATATGATACTCTATTGTTTTCTGTTATGGAATCTTGCTTTCATGAAGCATCATACCTAACCTAGTTTTTTCCTTGTAAGTTGGATATTTTCATCCTGATTCAGATAAACTTTTCTGTACATTTAAGATCTTATAATTTCATTTGAAATACATCTCAGTATTGATTTTCACACTTACACAGTGTGGTAGTGCAATATATATCTTATGTCATTTTACATATACAATTTTTCTTGGATTATAGTTTTGGTATGTTACTTCCTTTTTCTTTAGGACTATTAGATATGACTATGGGTATAGATATAGATATACAGATAAGCTTTTGTATTCTAAATCACTTTCTCTCATTTTAAAATTTATTTTTTGAATCATGGTTTCATTATCTTTTTCTCTAATTCCTTTACTATGCTTTCTTTATCACTTATTCATTTCTTTCTTTATAACTCACTTCATTTCTATAATATTTTGTTTTTTACCCTTTTTAGCATGTCTGCTCCTCTTCCTATACCTCATTTGTTTAGGAATTTAAATTCTGAGCTTTTTTACTTCTTGTCTTTGGCAAATTTTTTCTCCTTTCCATATTTTATCCAATTTTATCTTATTTCTTATATTAAATAATGATTTTATCTCCTCTGAACCATAATTTTAAGGTATGCCCTTATTATCTCTTAAGCTATATTCATTTTTATAACTTTCATTATTTGTTTGATAATATTACTACATGAAGTTCATTCACCATTTAGTGTTGCTTACTGAAAATGAGGTTACTTCTTCACTTTTAGATGGAGTTCATGCCTCTTCAGAGGGATTGGACAGGGCAGTTTTTCAAGTTTCAGTGTTCAAGTGTTCGCTGTATGTGGGCATCTCCACAATTCTGAGACCTGACTCCCCATTACGTTTAATCCTCTGTATCAGAAACTTCTGTCTTATTGATCCTATTGTTCCTATTTTGATAAGTTTGGATTCTCTTTCAAATATTCTTCTTACTGGTTCTTCTTGCACTTCTGGAAATATTTTTAAAGTGTTTCTGTGAGTTTAAATGTTTAAATGGTCTTTTTTTTTTTTTTTTTTGACTCATGTATCAAAGCCTATGCTACATTCTTACTGTTTCACTGTTTGTTCTCAGATCATTCCCTAGTCAGAGTAGGTTCCTCTCCAATCTATGGGATCAACTACTCATAACCAGTAATTTTTAGAAGCAACAGAACACCATATCATCTTATCTCTCCACACAGTTGCTTATTCTACATGAAATGGGTGACAATATCTATACATAGCTGGAGTTCACTGAGATGATATCTCAACTAGTATTTTGAATTTTACTTTTCCTGTGAGTTATCTTTGCTTTTCCATTTTATCTCATTTTGGCTTTACATTTTGAGATATAGTTAAGATATAAAAATGTGTCAAAATGTAAATGTAAAAAGTATAAAATGAAGTGCTTTCTAGTGTATTTACAAGGTTATGACCATCACCAACATCTGTTTCCAGAATATTTTCACCACTCCATTCTAAGATGAAGCTTCATATATTAATAATGATTCCACATTTTCTCCTCCCCCTACCCCTCGACAACCAACAACCTATGTTTTTGTCTTTGTAGATTTTCTATTATGGACATTCGATAGAAGTGGAATTTTATGTATAATATGTGGCTATTTTTCATTTAGTTTTCAAAGTTAATTCTTGCTGTAGTGTGTATCGGTACTTCATTTTTTAATGACAGAATAAGTTCCCATTTTATGAATGCACTACATTTTGTCTGTCCATCTGTTGATGAACATTTGGGTCATCTTTATTTGAGGCTACTATAAATAATGTCACTATGCATAAGTTAATGCAAACATATGGTTTTAGTTATTTTTTAGTATAACTCTACTATCATAGATACTATGATAGTAGATTATCACTGGACTATAGACTAACTCTGTTAGCCTGGACTATAGACTAACTCTATGTTTAGTTTTGGAGAATTGGCAAGCTGCTTTACAAAGCAACTTCACTGTTCTATATTCTCATCACTAATGTATAAAGTAGGCATTTATCTCTATGAACTCCCTTCTGAATTTCTTTTGCTGCATCCCACAAAATTTGGTATATTACCATTTTGTTTGTTTTCAGGTATTTTTTGGTTTCTTTTTTGATTTCTTCTTTAACCAATTGGTGGCATGTTGATTAGTTTCCACATATTTATCAATTTTCCAGTTGTCTCCTTGTAATTTAATCTCTAATTTCATACCAATGTGGTAGAAAAACATACTTGATATAATTTCCATCCTCTTAAATTTATTGGCTTATTTTATGGCCTAATATTTGATGTATTCTGGAAAATGTTCCATGTGCACTTGAGAAGAACATGTTCTGCTGCTTTTGGATGAATGTCCTCTATGTGTATATGTGTTTGTCTGTATGTGCTTTCAAGTATTAAGGTCAGATGTCCTAATACGTCATTTAAGACTAATCTACATTGATTTTTCTGTCCAGCTAATATACCTATTGATATAGGCAGAGTATTGAAGTCCTCTACTATTAGTGTTGCTGCCAATAATGTGTTCATTGATGCAAGCAGGGTATTGAAGTCTTCTACTATTATTGTTACTGTTACCCTTTAGGTCTGTTAATATTTGCTTTATATATTTAGAAGCTCCCATGTTGGATGCATAAATGTTAACAAGTATTATATTCTCTTATTGGATTGACCCCTTAATTTTTGTGGACTGCTGCTTTTTAGCTCTTATTATAGTCCATTTAAAGTCTATTTTGTCTGATATAACTATGCCAGTTTTCTTTTGGTCTCCACTTTCATGGGATATTTTTCCCATACCTTCACTTGTAGTCTGTGTGTATTCTCCATCTAAAGTGAATCTCATGTAGAAAGCATATAGATAGGTTTTGGTTTTGTATCCATTTAGCCACTGTATATCTTTTTTTTCTTTATTGGGGTATATTTGTTTTACAATGTTTTATTAGCTTCATGTGTACAGAGAAGTTATTGTTATCCATTTTTACAGAGTTTTCTTGTTTACAGGTATGCATAATCCCCAGTCATAGGTATATCCCTGACCCCTTTCCCCGAGCCCTCCCTTTTTCCCTCCTCCTACCCCCACCCCAGGTTGATGCTTACATCTTTTGGTTGGAAAATTTAGTATCATGACATCATGATATCTTTATTTACCAGGAAATCATTTGTAGTAAATGCTCACACTGGTTCTGTAATTTGGGAATTGTAGTTTTCCTGGGTTCTTTGATCTTACTTTTTGCAAACATTCACACAGAAGAGATCTGTTTCATTCATACTGAGAATTAAGATGAGCTCTGTCTGAGATTTTATAGGTCAGTGTTCAATTTTTTATGGCTACTCACTGTGATATAGAATTTTGCCTTTCACATTAGTTGAGTTTAGTGAGAAATAAGTAAAATGTTGAAACATTCTCAATTAGGATGCCATTTAGATTGATCCTGGAGAACCTTACTTCTTTTAAATATCATCAATTCACCTTATATAGTGGTAGCAGTATTAAAAAAATGCATCTTTAAGTGTTTTTAAGAGAAAACAAATAAGACTTCGAGTGCAGACTTTTTCAAATGCAGAGGCTATACTCCCTATTCATGCTCTGTGAAGTGCCACCTACCAGAACTGCAGCATACCTCCACAAGATGTTCATCTACCTGGTGACTGGAGAAACTCACCATCACCAGTGCCTCTGAGAATCTTGGTATAGAGGTTCCCTAAAACTGCCAAAAACCTCCCTGTTTATATATTAAGGGAATTCATGCCTGCTTATTATGCCAAGCCCATAATGGTCAACATTTATATATCTGAAGGACTTTCTCCAGAAAGTCTACTCATTGTTTTTGTGAAAACTCTATAGATATTATCAGCATAATGTCCAGAAATTTTCTACAATACCTTTTTCCCCTTCATTTCCCTTCTCAGTCAAAGGCTCTTTTCTTCTCACTTGGCTCTATTCCTTGGCTTCTCCTCTATATACAACACATTGAAAGGAAGATTTTACACCATGACTTTCCCATGATCTTCTCTGGTGTCTAATTGCTACCTCCATTTCACATGGCTTCCAGTCCATGGAGCTCGTCCAAGGTACATTTCGAGTCCCAGTAAACCTTCCAAGCAGCCTTAACCTGGTGTAGCCCACACCAGATAAGGGAGAAAGTTAGAAGAGCTGCTTCTGAGTTGGCCCTTTGTCATTTCTAAAGGCTGGCAAGATGCTCAGTAGGCTCAGTGAACAGACACTCAGGTTTCCTCTTCCCATTATGGTGACCACCCAAACAGTTTCTGTCCCATGTCAAGTTACACTGGTCTCAAGCTCATTACTGATTAACTCTAGGAGTTTTCTTGCATATCATCTTGTTTTTTATTGTGCCATCATGTCAAATGCATTCATTTTTGTCCCTTTAGTCAGAATACAAGTCCATTAAAGTTTTTTTTTTTCTTTTTTCATAAATTGCAGACATGTGTAGAGCTTGAGCTTTAGGAAAAGCCAGGTCAAAATGTACTGTGTTTCTTTCTATTCATTGACAAGATACTCAGCCTGGTCTAATCTCAGAATATTTTGTTCTCAAATGATGATAATATCAATCAAGAAGGATTAAGTGATATTTGGAAATAATACTTGTAGAATGTCTCCTATTTGGGAACAATTCTATTTAATAACTTATTCCCTAGAATAGAACTTTGCAAATGGAAGATGCACTCTACACCCATCTTGAACAAACAAACCATGCACATTGTACAAGAAGAATTTTTTAACAATATATAATGTGCATCTCCTGCTGCATCCTTCATTGCCCCTTTCCAACCCAATTTCAGGTCTCACAAACCCTTCTATTGAGCTCCAGGAGCCCTTCTATCTCACCCATCCCACCCAACCAGAGTCAACCCTGGACCACCTAGGAACTATAGGAGAAGGTCTATCTTTAAAAAGAACTCAGCACCCAGCAAGATTAATGAATCACAACACACTGTGGTGTGCCTTACGAGTGTGTGCTTTGCATGTGTACACAAGCAGATTGTTTTCTCTGGGGATGCGCATAGATTTGAGGAAGGAAATGACCACATAGTCCTGTCATATGCACCCTTATATCACCCTCATCTATGAAATGGGATAACAATGCTTCTTCCCACTTTTTACACCAGATTTGGCTACCTCCATTTCACATGGCTTCCAGTCCATGGAGCTCGTCCAAGGTACATTTCGAGTCCCAGTAAACCTTCCAAGCAGCCTTAACCTGGTGTAGCCCACACCAGATAAGGGAGAAAGTTAGAAGAGCTGCTTCTGAGTTGGCCCTTTGTCATTTCTAAAGGCTGGCAAGATGCTCAGTAGGCTCAGTGAACAGACACTCAGGTTTCCTCTTCCCATTATGGTGACCACCCAAACAGTTTCTGTCCCATGTCAAGTTACACTGGTCTCAAGCTCATTACTGATTAACTCTAGGAGTTTTCTTGCATATCATCTTGTTTTTTATTGTGCCATCATGTCAAATGCATTCATTTTTGTCCCTTTAGTCAGAATACAAGTCCATTAAAGTTTTTTTTTTTCTTTTTTCATAAATTGCAGACATGTGTAGAGCTTGAGCTTTAGGAAAAGCCAGGTCAAAATGTACTGTGTTTCTTTCTATTCATTGACAAGATACTCAGCCTGGTCTAATCTCAGAATATTTTGTTCTCAAATGATGATAATATCAATCAAGAAGGATTAAGTGATATTTGGAAATAATACTTGTAGAATGTCTCCTATTTGGGAACAATTCTATTTAATAACTTATTCCCTAGAATAGAACTTTGCAAATGGAAGATGCACTCTACACCCATCTTGAACAAACAAACCATGCACATTGTACAAGAAGAATTTTTTAACAATATATAATGTGCATCTCCTGCTGCATCCTTCATTGCCCCTTTCCAACCCAATTTCAGGTCTCACAAACCCTTCTATTGAGCTCCAGGAGCCCTTCTATCTCACCCATCCCACCCAACCAGAGTCAACCCTGGACCACCTAGGAACTATAGGAGAAGGTCTATCTTTAAAAAGAACTCAGCACCCAGCAAGATTAATGAATCACAACACACTGTGGTGTGCCTTACGAGTGTGTGCTTTGCATGTGTGTACACAAGCAGATTGTTTTCTCTGGGGATGCGCATAGATTTGAGGAAGGAAATGACCACATAGTCCTGTCATATGCACCCTTATATCACCCTCATCTATGAAATGGGATAACAATGCTTCTTCCCCACTTGCTGTTTTGAGGATGGCACTGGCAAATCACTTTATCCTTTATTTATCCCATAGCTGTTAGCTATATTCAATATGCATTAAATCCCTGGAAAATCACTGAGGTTGACCTAACTTCATCCATTCTTATAGTCATCATTTCTTGGATACCTAACCACTTCTAATGGAAGGGAAGGCACTACTGACTTTATACTTATGGCTGAGATAAATGAGATGAAAACATCTCCCACTAGGCAATAGAAACAGGTTCTATAATTAGGTAATCAGTGCCAAAGATGAAGTCATTGAGAATTAAAGTGTCCTTCCTTCTACATCATTGCTAAGAAACTGTGGGAGTGGGCAACTTTCTAGTCTATCTCTAAAGAAAGGGCCAACATTCCCGCAGCAAATCTGCAACCCATCGTTTAGGAAAGACCTGGAATACTCCCCAGGCCTGGAATACAATGCCAATAAATTATAGTGTAAATCTTAACTACCCTCTAAGCCAGGCCTAGGAATGCAATTGATGAAAAATAGGGTATCCTATTCACACGACAGAATGATCAAACTGAACCGAAGGCATCACTCTCTTCTTTCTTTATGCATCTAAACTGGAGAAGCTGGCTTCCAGAGCCTGATTTATAGATCCCTGAGCACTTTGCTGGATCTTCTTGATCAGATCAGCTGCACACCTGGCACAGAAGGCTGCAGGAGCTATGTTTGCATCACATACATTTTCCAGTGGCTGCAAGTGTATCATCAAACTTACCCTAAGTAGAACTAAAGATCAAAAGATGAAGGGATGACAGTTCCTGAGAGAATGCTTTGCCTTTCCTGCTGGTGCTTATAACTGGTCACAGTTGGTATATTTCATACTTTACTGCTTTGTCATTACAGCTTCCATCAATGAGTGGTTTTTGAATCTCTCTTTAGTGACGTCACACACTGCAAATGGAAAAAAAATTTGCCAAAATAAAATCATCGCTTAAATTTGATCACAAATAAGGAAACACTTAAGCATCGATGAACTTACTAAATGCTGGAGAAAATAATTAAAATTAGTCAGACTAAGCCCTTCACCTTGGGAATCTCATAATCTGGAGGGTAACAGAAAAACGGAACCAGGATTAGAAGATGGGAGCCTGCAAGTTCACACAAGGAGTTTTGGGAGCAGCAGCTGTGGGAAGTATGTCAGGAAGAGTTGTCTGCAGGGGCTGACTAAATGGGGAGTAGTTGGCTGGACAAGGGGAAGATATGGTTACTTTTGAAGGGTTGTCTTCCGTGGACTTGCAGAAACAGAAAGGAGCCTAGCTTGTTATGAACCATTGCTCTTCTGGCAGAGAAGGTGGGAGGTGAGCAAGGGCTGCACTGTGGAAAGCTCTGGTGCCAGGGTCAGCCTTGATGTGTGCTGTCAGTTTGGAGGTCACAGGCTGTAAAATGGCATGTAACCACTTGGATGGCACAAGGAATAGAGTTAACAGGAATGAGACCAAAAATATCTTATAGTATTTTCTGGCCAAGACCCAATATTTCTCTTCCCGTGAAAACATCCAAGGAGGCTGCAGTACCTGTTGAGAGGAGGGTCTGTTCCACAGAACCTTTTCTACATGAAGCAATCCTAAGCACGAAGCTATATCACTGTATTGGTGTGTTGAAATCTGTGGCTCATCCATCTGCTTTCCAAGACTCAGCTCTTCTACCTCCAGGTGAGAGTTCTCTCTGCCAACCTCTCTGCCAGTCAGTCCTTGGCCTGCACTTGTCCCTGCTGCTTAGCAGCTGATTTACACTGTCACCTCATTGCCAACCAGTTGGTGACATCACTCACACTGGCTGTCATCCCTGGAGGAAAGCCAGTCTCCTCCAGAATATAATTCTGTCCAGACATACACACCAAGATGGCTGGCACCTTCCACTGGATGTCACAGGTGAAATTTCTCTTTCCTGGATCTGATGGAATGTGGTTCTGACCTAGTCTGCTTTCATTCCCATAGTTACTTTTATTTCTTCCCAGTCTCCATCATCACCCTTATTCTTAGCCTCTGAGGCAATATCTCCCAAAATGAAATCCCTCTTTTCTGGGTCTCTGAGCTTGCCAGCAGGTTTTAGGAGGGAAATACCATATACACACAGACCTATGGCAGCCCAATCAAAGACCCGCACCACACCCTCACCCATACCTAAGGGCTAGTGTACCTCTTCCTTGTGTATGTCATCTCTGTGTGCCATGCTTCCCTCATGTGAGAGCCTGTGGATAGTTTATGAGTGCTCTTTATTTTATTATTATTATTTTTTAATCCACACCCTGTGGCATACAGAATCTTAGTTCCCTGACCAGGGATGGAACTCATGAACTCTGTGGTGAAAGTGTGGACTCAACCACTGGATCATCAGCAAAGTTCCTGAGAGTGCTTTTTATTTGCTGTTAACCATCTTTTAACCTGCTCTGGTAAGTGATTTCTTCTGGTGGGTACCCTGCTGCTTGTATGTTGAGCCCAGCTCAACAGAGATGAGTTGCTTTTATTTGGAACAGAATTAGTGCTACCCTGAGGAAATCTGTTTCCTGATAAAAATGTGTTAGAGCTGTGACTCTGATCACAGAGATATGGCTTTTGGTGGTCACTTCCATGATTACGTCTCTCTAAGCTTTTCTTTCCCTTGTTGAAGAAATAAAGCCATGAATGCTTTATTACTATCTCTCTTGTAAGATGATGGCAAGAACTCAGTGAATACCCTTATACCTTGATCTATCTGTTATTTTCAAATTCTAGTCTAACCAGGAAAGCTATTTGGCTCTTTCCTGGTGACAGGACTGTGCAAGCAGGCATGATGGTCAACATTGCCATGTGTTATAGTCCTGCTTTATCATAGGTTAAGGACACAAGAGGCCTTTGTCACAAGTATTAATGTGTCAAGGAAAAACACCTCAAACATTAGTGGAACATCTGTTGCACTTTGTACTCAGAAATAGCAAAAGCAACACAAAATAACAGGTGCCATAAAAAGCTGAGTGCTGTTCAGCAGGTTCTTTTGTTAATACTGCATAAACCTTTCTCCAAAGTCTTCCCGAGAGACGGAGATTCTGCAACACATCATAGAAGGTATCAAAGTCTTCTTAAAAGGGTTTTAGCCTCTGAGGCAATATCTCCCAAAATGAAATCCCTCTTTTCTGGGTCTCTGAGCTTGCCAGCAGGTTTTAGGAGGGAAATACCATATACACACAGACCTATGGCAGCCCAATCAAAGACCCGCACCACACCCTCACCCATACCTAAGGGCTAGTGTACCTCTTCCTTGTGTATGTCATCTCTGTGTGCCATGCTTCCCTCATGTGAGAGCCTGTGGATAGTTTATGAGTGCTCTTTATTTTATTATTATTATTTTTTAATCCACACCCTGTGGCATACAGAATCTTAGTTCCCTGACCAGGGATGGAACTCATGAACTCTGTGGTGAAAGTGTGGACTCAACCACTGGATCATCAGCAAAGTTCCTGAGAGTGCTTTTTATTTGCTGTTAACCATCTTTTAACCTGCTCTGGTAAGTGATTTCTTCTGGTGGGTACCCTGCTGCTTGTATGTTGAGCCCAGCTCAACAGAGATGAGTTGCTTTTATTTGGAACAGAATTAGTGCTACCCTGAGGAAATCTGTTTCCTGATAAAAATGTGTTAGAGCTGTGACTCTGATCACAGAGATATGGCTTTTGGTGGTCACTTCCATGATTACGTCTCTCTAAGCTTTTCTTTCCCTTGTTGAAGAAATAAAGCCATGAATGCTTTATTACTATCTCTCTTGTAAGATGATGGCAAGAACTCAGTGAATACCCTTATACCTTGATCTATCTGTTATTTTCAAATTCTAGTCTAACCAGGAAAGCTATTTGGCTCTTTCCTGGTGACAGGACTGTGCAAGCAGGCATGATGGTCAACATTGCCATGTGTTATAGTCCTGCTTTATCATAGGTTAAGGACACAAGAGGCCTTTGTCACAAGTATTAATGTGTCAAGGAAAAACACCTCAAACATTAGTGGAACATCTGTTGCACTTTGTACTCAGAAATAGCAAAAGCAACACAAAATAACAGGTGCCATAAAAAGCTGAGTGCTGTTCAGCAGGTTCTTTTGTTAATACTGCATAAACCTTTCTCCAAAGTCTTCCCGAGAGACGGGAGATTCTGCAACACATCATAGAAGGTATCAAAGTCTTCTTAAAATGGATACTCAGATCACTTTGGTTCCTGGCAACTCTCAGATATTTTAAAAAGGTAATTTAAAAAATAGTGAAATTTTATGGTCACCAAGAGGCTGTGTATTGTCACCCTGCTTATTACTTTATATGCGGAGTACATCATGTGAAATGCCAAGCTGCATGAGGTACAAGCAGGAATCAAGATCTCAGGGAGAAATATCAATAATCTCAGATATGCAGATGACACTTACCTTATGAAAGAAAGTGAAGAGGAACTAAAAAGCTTCTTGATCAAGGTGAAAGAGGAGAGTGAAAAAATCTGGCTTAAAACAACATTCAGAAAATGAAGATCATGACATCACTTTATGGCAAATACGTGGGGAATAATGGAAACAGTGACAGACTTTATTTTCTTAGGTTTCAAAAATGACTGTGAACAATGACTGAAGTCATGACATTTAAAGACACTTGCTCCTTGGAAGAAAAGCTATGACAAATGTAGACAGTACATTAAAAATTAGAGATGTTACTTTGCCTATAAAAGATTCATATAGTCAAAGCTATAGTTTTTCCAGTAGTCAAGTATGGATGTGAGAGAATTGATGCCTTCAAACTGTGGTGTTGGAGAAGACTTTTGGGAGTGCCTTGGACAGCAAGGAAATCAAACCTATCAATCCTAAAGGAAATTAACTCTGGGTATTCATTTGAAGGACTGATGCTGAAACTGAAGTTGAAGCTCCAATACTTTGGCTACCTGATGCAAAGATGACTCATTGGAAGAGACCCTGATGCCAGGAAGGATTGAAGGTAAGGGAGAAGAGGATGAAATGGTTAGTTGTCATCACCTACTCAATGGACATGAGTTTGAGCAAGCTCTGGGAAATGATGAAGGACAGGGAAGCCTGGTTTGCTGCAGTACATGTGGTTGCAAAGGGTCAGACATGACTGAGAAACTGAACAACAAAGAAATCAAAACTAATGTGCATGATCTCAACAGAGAATTAAATAAGAGCTGGTTCATTTAGAATCAACAACATTCTCCAACATGAGAAAAAAGAGTGTATAAAAGCAGTTCTTAGTGTTATGATCTTCCACACTTCCTTATATTTGCAGGAAAAAAAAAACTGTACTTTTCCTGTAACTGTAAAATGTTTTCTCTACTCAGCTAAACCATAATGTGATAAAGAGCCCAGTCCAAGCCAAAGGCCCCCAGTCTGGTGCTGAGTTCTCTGTGCTTCATCATAGCCTCAGACTTATTAAAATTATCTGAAATTTTGAGCATTTACTCATTTCCTTGCCCCTACTCAGTAATGTAGTTGATGGCTTTGAAAGTGGAGAGTTTATTAATTACCTTGCACACACAGTCCACTCAATCAGCATCTCAGTGGCCAGTCACACTAATGTGGTGGTTGGTGATGTCAGGAATGGCTCCAAAGAAGTCTGATTTCTCAGATCACTTTCTCTTAGGTATCACTTATGTCCACCCAGAGTACACACTGTGAACACATAATGACCACTTTAAAAATACAGATGGTGAGATTCCAGGCCACACATTTGATATAGTTATTGGTCTGGAATTGGTTCAGATATCTTATTTTTCTCAAAGTCCACAGGAGGTGAATTCAACCTGTGGTCGGGGTTGAGAACCACTGGGAACTGCAAGAAGAAAAAGGAAGACTGCTGGATGTTCATCTTCTTTTGTTGTTATTGAGTGCTAAGTCATGTCTAATCTTTGTGACCCCATGACTGTACCATGCTCCGCTTCCCTGTCCTTCACCATCTCCCATAGTTTGTGCAAACTCATGTCCATTGTGTCAGTCATGTCATCCAATCATCTCATCCTCTGTCATCCCCTTCTCCTGCCTTCAATCTTTCCCAGCATTAGGGTCTTTTCCAGTGAGTTGACTCTTCACATCAGGTGGCCAAAGTATTGGAGCCTCAGTATCAGTCCTTCCAACGAATATTTCCTTCAGTACTGACTGGTTTGATCTACTTTCCATCCAAGGAACTCTTAAGAGTCTTCTCTAATGTCACAGTTTGAAAGCATCAGTTCTTCAGCACTCAACCTTCTTTATGGTCTAGCTCTCCCATGTGTACATGACTACTGGAAAAACCATAGCTTTGACTATATGGACATTTGTTGGCAAAGTAATGTCTCTACTTTTTAATATACTGTCTAGATTTGTCATAACTTTTCTTACAAGGAGTAAGTGGCTTTAAATTTCATGACTGCAGTGATTTTGGACCCTAGTAAAATAAAGTCTATCACTATTTCCACTTTTCCCCATCTGTTTACCATGAAGTGAATACAGATATTTATCATATGAATTTTCCAGACTCTCAGTTTGAGACCTTTCCCCCTTTCTGTCTCACTCCCTCTTCAGTGCTTTTTGTTGGACAGGGTTGTGTAGGGACCTGAGGACCCAGGAAAGGGACTCCAGACATGACAACTACTCAGCATCCCTCCCTCTGGTCTCCATTCTTCTCAACACCTGACCTGTTTTTCCAGGACTAGCACATTATTGGCCAGCAGAGTTAAAATCCTCACATGTCCTCATGGCTGAAAGAGTGGTTCATTCAGCTGGTTTTACTCTAAGATTGACAGCAGCCCCTCTAACCTAGATAGGAAAACTCCAGAGGCTCAGCCACACTGTTTGTGATTTCATTTAGAATGTTAGGGCCAAAACCTAATAGGAAGTGTTCATTTTTTAACCACTGTTTACATCCATAAGGAACCTGATGGGAAGATACAGCTAGACCTGGAGAAAAGTGGGTGTTTGGATACACATATCTCTGGAAAAATATAATTGTTTTTACAAATCTTCTGTAGCAACAACACCAAACCATCGTGGGATGATGGGAGCACACCTCTCCAGGTATAACCAGTGGGGACATATTGTCTGTTGTTGCTGTTTATTCACTAAGTTGTGTCCGACTCTTTTCACAACCTGAAAGACTGTATCTGGCCAGGCTCCTTTGTCCATGGGATTTCCCAGGAAAGAATCTTGGAGTGGTAGTAGAGGACTATAAAACAATTATAAAACTTGCTAAAAGTTGATGTGCTTTTTACTATCATTCTGAAGAATTTGTTAAACCAAGAGAGTTGGACCATATGGAAGACTGATCACTAAAGAATTGATACTTACGAACTGTGGTGCAGAAGAAGTCACTTGCGAATCCCTTGAGATCGTTGGATGGCATCATGGACTCAATGGATATGAGTCTGAGTAAACTCCAGGAGATAGTAAAGGACAGGGGAGCCTGGGGTGCTGCAGTCCATGTGGTTGCAATGACTGATCCACTGAATAACAACAACAGTTCTGAAGAATGTCAAGATAATATGTTTCTCCTCTAAAAAACCTTATATTGATCTAAGTCCTAAGCACTTGGTGTGGTTACTCTTAACTTTTTCTTTTTTCTTTTGTTTATTTTTTTCTGTTTTTTTTCTTTTATTTCTTTTGTGGTCAACCTAAATCTGCCATAGATAGGTCCCTTGCCCAAACCTCCCTACTGTATATCTCTCCATCCCATCCCTCCAGATCACCACAGAGCTCCAGTTTGAGTTCCCTTAGTCCCCCAGCATATTCCGCTCCCTCACTCCAATGTCCGTAAGTCTATTCTCTATGTCCATTTCTCCTTTGCTGCTCTGCATATACATTTATCAATACCATCTTTCAAGATTCCACATATATGTGACAATATAGAATATTTGTCTTTCTCTTTCTGGCTTACTTCATTCTGTATAACAGGTTCTAGATTCATCCACCTCATTAGAACAGACTCAAATGCATTTATCTTTATCTAAATAATATTCCATTGTATATATGTATCACTGTTTCCTTATGCATTCATCTATCAATGGACATCTAGGTAATGTTGAAAGTTAAATAGCTATAGCACAAAATAATGAAAAAGCAGAAAATGATAGCTGTGGAGTAAATAGAGCTCATGATTCCTATCCTCAGAGCCCTGAGAGATCACATGGCCCCGAGGGTGCTGGGGAAGCTTTCTGAATACTTGGTGCACCTCCTGGAAGCACTTTCCTTAAGTTAGTTTTAATTTACACCCTAGGTTCATTTTGCTAAGATTTAAAACTGGATTGATGTAGTCTGCTTTAAGAGGCGAGGATGGAGGTATGGGAGGCACCTTTAGAACACACAGATGGCATTGACATAGACAAAGACAGAAGACATGCCTGTGCACAGGCATGTGCATGTGCTGCCAGCTGCAAGGATGCAGCAAGATTTTGGCTCTTCACGATTGTGGTGTATTCTGCAGACTGTAGAAAACCCCTGATTCCTGAGATACCAGTATGTATTCTCCCAGTGCAACAGGAGGCCTGTCTGTGCTTCCCTGTTAGCCTTGGACTTGTCAGCCCTTCTGGCTTCTCTCCATCTGGGAGGCTGCCTTTCCTCAGAGGACCCAGTTTCACCACCTACCCCATGCTCAGGCTGCCCAGCAAGAAGTGGCTGGACAGCCTTCAGCAGCCTAGACACCTTTGGATTATAGAAGAATGATCACATGTGCTCAGACATGGTTTGAATCTCTTCACACAAGAAAGCTGGTGCAATTTTTCTCTTGTACCTCTGAAACTAGATTGCTTCTATTTAGGTTTCCAGCATTGCTGCCAGCCAGGCCATGTGTGGCTGTCTTTCATATAGTTCCTCTGGTTTATTTATAAGATTGCTTTCTGCATTCTTACTTCTCCAGATTCCCTGTTCCCCTGGGAGCAAAGAGAAACCAGGCTGCCCCACATTTAAGGCAGATCAGTGTTCTCTGAAATGCAATTAGAATGTTAAGGAAGATGGACAATCAATATTTCATAATCTACACAAAAAATTCTCTTCCTAATGGACTGGTGTGGGTTGCAGAGCTGGGAGAGAGCCTGAGGCTGTGTCTACAAAATGCCAAAGCAACTTTGCAAAGTGAATAATTTCTCTCTCTTTGTCAATTTCTGGCACCCAGTTCCTTTGCTAGTTCTCCTTCCCTTAACTGATTAACTAGACAATTTGTTCTGACACTGGGGATGACAGGGCCACAGAACAGGGATATCAGACACAAAGCAAGAATGAAAGCCTGACAGAGTCTGTCAGGCTTCCCTCACTCTCTCCAGGAGAAGAACCACAAACATCACTTTTCTGAGATGTTACAAAGCATGTTGTTCTGGGGGAAATGACACATGTAGGTACCAGGCACACTTATCGCGATTCCAGCTTTCTCCATATTAAAAACCTGACCCTAGAATCCTTCCCACAAGCCCCCAGGCAGCTGCGACTACCTAGAGGCAGGACCCAAAGGGGATAAGGATTGTGTCTGGGACTAGGTGCCTTTCCTAGGTTATGTCATTATGTCAAAGAATATAGCAAAGTGTCCTATTGTTTAAACAACATAGCCAAAAATAGGGCACAGAAAACTACTTAGTAGCTTGTTACTATCCACAGCTGGGAAAGAGGAGAGGGAATTTGGAGTCAGCTGTCTGAAAAGTCCTAGGTTTCTTCTCCTGGCCCACATGCTTCTTAGATATAGCACTGTGAGCAATGGATGAGCTCCAGACACCATGTCAGACATTGGGATGTAAGTGAAACAGAACAGTCTTCAAAGCGTTCACACCATGGTGATAACTTAGCCCCTGTTCATGAACGAGTCACTGTCCTCGCTCCTGGAAGGTAAGACAAAGCTGATGTCCAGCTGCACACTAAGCCAGGAGGCCGTGAGAACAACTCAGCACCCAAGGCGAGGCTCGCCTTTATGGGTGGGTCCTGACCTGCAGTCACAAGATGGACACACGTATGGACTCAGTTCTTGGCAGCTGAGGAGGTTTTAGATGACCAAGGCAGGCAACCTAAGTATTTCAAAGCACAAACACTGAGAAGTGCTTACAAGTGAAACTAGAGGACAGGGAAGGAGCAGGAACAGAGCAGAGAATTATGTCAGGAGGTAAGAAGGCTCAAGGCTTTTGGAGGTGTGGCCTACATGTGAGAAGGCACTTCCAGCTCCAATATCCCTGTGAGGATAGCAGCCTGGCTGCAGAATGAGTGTTATAGATAAGGACACTGGGTCCAGAGAGTTCAAGGGACCTGCACATGTCACACATCATGGACGTCTTAGAGCAGACTAGCAACAGGCGTGTGGTCCTCCTCCTGCTCCTTGGAGATGGCCTCCAGGTTCCAGGCCCTGAGAACCATGCCATGTGTGAGAGGCTTGTAACCAGGCTTCAGCTCCATTTAAAAAAATCACTTTTCGGGAACGTTTTTCAAAAAATGTAGGTACCAGGCACACTTATCGCGATTCCAGCTTTCTCCATATTAAAAACCTGACCTAGAATCCTTCCCACAAGCCCCCAGGCAGCTGCGACTACCTAGAGGCAGGACCCAAAGGGGATAAGGATTGTGTCTGGGACTAGGTGCCTTTCCTAGGTTATGTCATTATGTCAAAGAATATAGCAAAGTGTCCTATTGTTTAAACAACATAGCCAAAAATAGGGCACAGAAAACTACTTAGTAGCTTGTTACTATCCACAGCTGGGAAAGAGGAGAGGGAATTTGGAGTCAGCTGTCTGAAAAGTCCTAGGTTTCTTCTCCTGGCCCACATGCTTCTTAGATATAGCACTGTGAGCAATGGATGAGCTCCAGACACCATGTCAGACATTGGGATGTAAGTGAAACAGAACAGTCTTCAAAGCGTTCACACCATGGTGATAACTTAGCCCCTGTTCATGAACGAGTCACTGTCCTCGCTCCTGGAAGGTAAGACAAAGCTGATGTCCAGCTGCACACTAAGCCAGGAGGCCGTGAGAACAACTCAGCACCCAAGGCGAGGCTCGCCTTTATGGGTGGGTCCTGACCTGCAGTCACAAGATGGACACACGTATGGACTCAGTTCTTGGCAGCTGAGGAGGTTTTAGATGACCAAGGCAGGCAACCTAAGTATTTCAAAGCACAAACACTGAGAAGTGCTTACAAGTGAAACTAGAGGACAGGGAAGGAGCAGGAACAGAGCAGAGAATTATGTCAGGAGGTAAGAAGGCTCAAGGCTTTTGGAGGTGTGGCCTACATGTGAGAAGGCACTTCCAGCTCCAATATCCCTGTGAGGATAGCAGCCTGGCTGCAGAATGAGTGTTATAGATAAGGACACTGGGTCCAGAGAGTTCAAGGGACCTGCACATGTCACACATCATGGACGTCTTAGAGCAGACTAGCAACAGGCGTGTGGTCCTCCCCTCCTGCTCCTTGGAGATGGCCTCCAGGTTCCAGGCCCTGAGAACCATGCCATGTGTGAGAGGCTGTGAAGATGGGCTCCATCATTCAGACAATGAGGAATTGATAAATATCCTTGATAAAGAAAACTAAATGACATGATCAAAATTACATCTTATAAAGATTGGCAGCATTAAGGGGTATGCAGAGGCTGAATGAGATGGGAAATTTGAAAGATGATCCTCTATCCAGGTAGAATACAGTCTAGACCATGAAGACAGGAGGGAAGAAGCAGCTGTGGTGAGAAGAGATGGGGTCTTATGGAAGGCTGACCCCTGACTGTGATTATTAGGGAAGGCAGTAGAGATGACCTGAATGAAGAAGAATCATAGGATTTTTGAGCACCAGATGCCTGGGGGAAGAGGCAGAGAACTGGGGACTGGAGCTGAATGGATGCTGGAGGGAAGAAAGAGTGCTGCCGGAAGATGAAGCTCTCCACGTCTCCACTAAAAGTACGCCGGAAGTGACACTATTTTCTCAAGAGCATTGGAAATGGAACAAAATAAATCAGATTGTTTTGAACAAATAAAGCCAAGAGCGTTTTCCCAGCAACCATATTTCTCTGGGAGGACTGGGCTTCAGGAATACAAGAAACCTCAAACAGAGAGCAGAGATGCAGCAGGTGAGATGCTGTGTGGGGCTCCTGCCCTGAAGAAGCTCACCCCTCTCAGTCAGCACTGGCTGGAGACAGGCACACTGGCCAGTAACCTAAGCCTTCTCTGCCTCCCTATGTCTGCTCTCACTCTCTTGAGACTCCAGGGCTCAAGTGAATTGGAAAGCCAAGCTGAAGACCAACTGGTCCTAACCAGGCTCTGCTGGAGCTCAGGTGTAGTTACCCTGCTTCTGAGTATCCTCTCTATAAAAGAGGGTGTCATATATATTAATCCCAAGCTCCTAATTTATCCCTCCTTGCCTTTGTCCCCATTGGTAACATATACACACTGCTGCTGCTGCTTAGCCGCTTCAGTCATGTCCAACTCTGTGAGATTCTATGGACATAGTCCACCAGGCTCCTCTGTCCATGGAATTCTCCAGGCAGGAGTGCTACAGTGGGCTGCCAGTCCTTCCTTCAGGGGATCTTCCCAACACAGGGATTGAAGCTGGGTCTCCTGCACTGCAGGCAGATTCTTTAACGCTGAGTCACCAGGGAACCCCAACATATACACACTACTGTATATAAAATAGATGATCAACAAGGACATACTGTATAGCACAGGGAACTCTGTTCAATATTCTCTGATAAAAATAAGTGGGAAAAAAATCTGAAAAGAATAGAGATATGTGTATGTATAAATGAATTACTTTGTTGTATTCCTGAAACTAACACAACATTGTGAATCTATACTCCAATGTGAAATAAAAATTAAATTAAAAAGTAAAAAGAAATAGTGCTATAATATAAAAAAAAAAGAATAAAAGGTTAAAAAATAAAAGCATGGAGTCTGATTATATTGTCTCTGCTGTCTTTTCCATGAATCTTTGAATATTTCCAAACATTTTTCAGGGAAAAGACTCACAAACAGAAGAATATTATCTTAAGGTGAGGAGATGACCAAATATCTGGATAAGACAAGAAGGCTTCTGCTGAGGGCTGGCTGCTCCTCTCAAAGGATAAGCCATGGGCCCATGATCAATCACTGATTATGGAACTATGATTCCACAAGCTCGAGGTACAGCTAACACAGAAGTAAACACAAGCTGCATGTGTTTCAGAGACTATTGCTTTGATTTGGATCCCTTGGGATCTTGTGGAGACTTGCCTCTAGCCTCCTCAGCAAGGAACAAGACTGGTCAGTTAATGTTTGCTCTCTCCCTCCACCTTCATCTTGACCTGAGGGGCTCAAAGACAATCAGAGAGGCTAGGAGACAGACATTGAGTTGGCTCTGGTGTCCTTGTGGCCTCCTCTCTGCCCTCCACATAGAACCCTGAAAAGTCCAGGCAGCCAGTGGGTATCCTTCAAGACCTAGATGTGGGGGCTTCCACATCCATACCCATCTGCCCACACTGTCTTCTGAGGGACTGCCCAGCCCCTGTGTACTCTCCTGTGGTGATATTCTTACTGGGCTTCTCTCCTTAATTCACACTGAGGTTTGAGCACAGCCTTTGCAGCAACCACATCCCCATTTGTGCTCAATTCTGACTTGAGGGTGTGCACTCAAAACTTGGTCATATTTAAGAAAAAAAATTGCATAGCCAAGCTCAAATATTTGCATTTCTAAGCCCAAGTCATGAGCCTGGTGTGATGTGTGTGACAAGAACTATTTTAATAAATTCAAAAGTCCATGTAGTTAAAGCTGTGATTTTTTCCAATATTCATGTTACGGATATGAGAGTTAGACATTAAGAAGTCCGAGCACCAAGAATTGATGCTTTCGGATTGTGGTTATAAAGACTCTTAAAAGTCCCTTGAACTGCAAAGAGATCAAACTAGTTAATCCTAAAGTAAATCAACTCTGAATACTCATTGGAAGAACTGACACTGAAGCTCTAAAACTTTGGCCACTTGATGTAAAGAGCTGACTCATTGGAAAAGATGCTGATGGTGAGAAAGGCTGAAGGCAGAAAGAGAAAGGACAACAGAAGATGAGATGGTTGGATGACATCACTGACACAATGGACATGAGTTCGAGCAAACTTTGGGAGATGGTAAGGAACAGATGTAGGGAATGCTCAAATTAGCCAAGATGGTGTGGTCGGGCTCTCTCACCTCACGTTTTGTAAATACATGATTATGTAATGGCTAAGATCACTTATAGCACTGTGCATGCATATCAAGAGATTCTCGCTTGGTCATGGGTTTTGTGTGTGGTGTGCCTGTTTGAGCTTCACCATGAAGATTCTCTGATGCTGCAAGGAACAAGACTGGTCAGTTAATGTTTGCTCTCTCCCTCCACCTTCATCTTGACCTGAGGGGCTCAAAGACAATCAGAGAGGCTAGGAGACAGACATTGAGTTGGCTCTGGTGTCCTTGTGGCCTCCTCTCTGCCCTCCACATAGAACCCTGAAAAGTCCAGGCAGCCAGTGGGTATCCTTCAAGACCTAGATGTGGGGGCTTCCACATCCATACCCATCTGCCCACACTGTCTTCTGAGGGACTGCCCAGCCCCTGTGTACTCTCCTGTGGTGATATTCTTACTGGGCTTCTCTCCTTAATTCACACTGAGGTTTGAGCACAGCCTTTGCAGCAACCACATCCCCATTTGTGCTCAATTCTGACTTGAGGGTGTGCACTCAAAACTTGGTCATATTTAAGAAAAAAAATTGCATAGCCAAGCTCAAATATTTGCATTTCTAAGCCCAAGTCATGAGCCTGGTGTGATGTGTGTGACAAGAACTATTTTAATAAATTCAAAAGTCCATGTAGTTAAAGCTGTGATTTTTTCCAATATTCATGTTACGGATATGAGAGTTAGACATTAAGAAGTCCGAGCACCAAGAATTGATGCTTTCGGATTGTGGTTATAAAGACTCTTAAAAGTCCCTTGAACTGCAAAGAGATCAAACTAGTTAATCCTAAAGTAAATCAACTCTGAATACTCATTGGAAGAACTGACACTGAAGCTCTAAAACTTTGGCCACTTGATGTAAAGAGCTGACTCATTGGAAAAGATGCTGATGGTGAGAAAGGCTGAAGGCAGAAAGAGAAAGGACAACAGAAGATGAGATGGTTGGATGACATCACTGACACAATGGACATGAGTTCGAGCAAACTTTGGGAGATGGTAAGGAACAGATGTAGGGAATGCTCAAATTAGCCAAGATGGTGTGGTCGGGCTCTCTCACCTCACGTTTTGTAAATACATGATTATGTAATGGCTAAGATCACTTATAGCACTGTGCATGCATATCAAGAGATTCTCGCTTGGTCATGGGTTTTGTGTGTGGTGTGCCTGTTTGAGCTTCACCATGAAATTCATGACTGCTGCTGCACTGGAACTACACTGGAGTGACATCATGGTTATGTTATATGAGGTTATGCTATGACTGCATTATAGCTATGCTACAACTGCTGCTATGGCTGCCGCATCAGCCAGAAGGGAGCCTGTGTGATGGCTGCAGTGCTGGGAAGGAGAGAATAAATGTGTCAGCAGTTCCTATGGCTCCTCGAGTCTTCTTCCAGTCTCTTAGCTGATGCTTTGCCTATGCTGGTTTCAGTGAACAGTGTAATCAGAGAGACAATTGGCATCACAAACAGGGTAAACAATATAGCAGGGAAGCCGGGAGGTTTGCAGCCATGAGGCCACAGAGTCAAACATGACTTAACAACTGAACAATAACAATAACTTGAAATAAATTATACATATGTTACAGTTCAGTTAAGTTGCTCAGTTGTGCCCAACTCTTTGTGATCCCATGAACTGCTGCATGCTGGGACTCCCTGTCTTTCACCATCTCCCAGAGTCCACTCAAACTCATGTCCATTGACACATTGATGCCATCCAACCATCTCATACTCTATCATTACCTTTTCCTTTTGCCTTCTATTTTTCCAAACATTGGGGTCTTTTCCAATGAGCTGTCTCTTTGCATCAGGTGACCAAAGTATTGGAACTTCAGTTTAGCATCATTCCTTCCAATGAATATTTCAGATTGATTTCCTCCAGAATTGACTGGTTTGATCTCCTTGCAGTCCAAGGGATTCTAAAGAGTCTTCTCCAACAGCACAGTTCAAAGGTATCAGTTCTTCGGTGCTCAGCTTTCTATATGGTCCAACTAACAAATTCATATGTGACTACTGGGAAAACCGTAGCTTTGAATATACGGACTTTTGTCAGCAAAGTGATGTCTCTGCCTTTGAATATGCTGTTTAGGTGTGCCATCGCTTTTCTTCCAAGGAGGAAAACTCTTTTAAACATGCACTAATGGACATGAGTTCGAGCAAACTTTGGGAGATGGTAAGGAACAGAGGGGCTCAAATTAGCCAAGATGGTGTGGTCGGGCTCTCTCACCTCACGTTTTGTAAATACATGATTATGTAATGGCTAAGATCACTTATAGCACTGTGCATGCATATCAAGAGATTCTCGCTTGGTCATGGGTTTTGTGTGTGGTGTGCCTGTTTGAGCTTCACCATGAAATTCATGACTGCTGCTGCACTGGAACTACACTGGAGTGACATCATGGTTATGTTATATGAGGTTATGCTATGACTGCATTATAGCTATGCTACAACTGCTGCTATGGCTGCCGCATCAGCCAGAAGGGAGCCTGTGTGATGGCTGCAGTGCTGGGAAGGAGAGAATAAATGTGTCAGCAGTTCCTATGGCTCCTCGAGTCTTCTTCCAGTCTCTTAGCTGATGCTTTGCCTATGCTGGTTTCAGTGAACAGTGTAATCAGAGAGACAATTGGCATCACAAACAGGGTAAACAATATAGCAGGGAAGCCGGGAGGTTTGCAGCCATGAGGCCACAGAGTCAAACATGACTTAACAACTGAACAATAACAATAACTTGAAATAAATTATACATATGTTACAGTTCAGTTAAGTTGCTCAGTTGTGCCCAACTCTTTGTGATCCCATGAACTGCTGCATGCTGGGACTCCCTGTCTTTCACCATCTCCCAGAGTCCACTCAAACTCATGTCCATTGACACATTGATGCCATCCAACCATCTCATACTCTATCATTACCTTTTCCTTTTGCCTTCTATTTTTCCAAACATTGGGGTCTTTTCCAATGAGCTGTCTCTTTGCATCAGGTGACCAAAGTATTGGAACTTCAGTTTAGCATCATTCCTTCCAATGAATATTTCAGATTGATTTCCTCCAGAATTGACTGGTTTGATCTCCTTGCAGTCCAAGGGATTCTAAAGAGTCTTCTCCAACAGCACAGTTCAAAGGTATCAGTTCTTCGGTGCTCAGCTTTCTATATGGTCCAACTAACAAATTCATATGTGACTACTGGGAAAACCGTAGCTTTGAATATACGGACTTTTGTCAGCAAAGTGATGTCTCTGCCTTTGAATATGCTGTTTAGGTGTGCCATAGCTTTTCTTCCAAGGAGCAAACCTCTTTTAATTTCATGGCTAGAATCACCATCTGCATTGATTTTGGAGTCGAAGAAAATAATGTCTGTCACTGTTTCCATTGTTTGTCCATGAAGTGATGTGACTGGATACCATGATCTTCGTTTTTTGAATGTTGAGTTTTAGGCCAGTCTTCACTCTCCTCTTTTACCTTCTTCAAGAGGCCCTTTAGTTCCTCTTCTCTTTCTGCCATAAAAGTGGTGTCACCTGCATGCCTGAGGTTATTGATAATTCTGCCAGCAATTTTGATTCCAGCTTGTGCTTCATCCAGACTGGCATTTTGCATGATGTACTCTGCATATGAGTTAAATAAGCAGGATAATATACAGCCTTTAGGTATTCCTTTCCCATTTTGGAATCAGTCAATTTTTCCATGTTTGGTTCTAACTGTTGCTTCTTGTCCTTCATACAGGTTTCACAGGAGGCAGGTAATGTGGCCTGGTATCCCTTTAGTTTTCAGAATTCTCCACAGTTTGTTGTGATCCACACAGTCAAAGGCTTTAGTATAGTCAATGAAGCAAAAATAGATGTTTTTCTGGAATTCCCTTGTTCTTTCTATGATCCAACATAAGTTGGCAATTTATTCTCTGGTTCCTCTGCCTTTTCTAAATCCAGCTTGTGCATTTGGAGGTTCTCTGTTCACGTATTTTTGAATCCTAGCTTGATGAATTTTAAACATTACTTATCTAGTGAGTGAAATGAGTGCAATGGTGCAGTAGTTTGAACATTCTTTGGCATTGCCTTTCTTTAAGGGAGTCTTCTCAGTTTAGCATCATTCCTTCCAATGAATATTTCAGATTGATTTCCTCCAGAATTGACTGGTTTGATCTCCTTGCAGTCCAAGGGATTCTAAAGAGTCTTCTCCAACAGCACAGTTCAAAGGTATCAGTTCTTCGGTGCTCAGCTTTCTATATGGTCCAACTAACAAATTCATATGTGACTACTGGGAAAACCGTAGCTTTGAATATACGGACTTTTGTCAGCAAAGTGATGTCTCTGCCTTTGAATATGCTGTTTAGGTGTGCCATAGCTTTTCTTCCAAGGAGCAAACCTCTTTTAATTTCATGGCTAGAATCACCATCTGCATTGATTTTGGAGTCGAAGAAAATAATGTCTGTCACTGTTTCCATTGTTTGTCCATGAAGTGATGTGACTGGATACCATGATCTTCGTTTTTTGAATGTTGAGTTTTAGGCCAGTCTTCACTCTCCTCTTTTACCTTCTTCAAGAGGCCCTTTAGTTCCTCTTCTCTTTCTGCCATAAAAGTGGTGTCACCTGCATGCCTGAGGTTATTGATAATTCTGCCAGCAATTTTGATTCCAGCTTGTGCTTCATCCAGACTGGCATTTTGCATGATGTACTCTGCATATGAGTTAAATAAGCAGGATAATATACAGCCTTTAGGTATTCCTTTCCCATTTTGGAATCAGTCAATTTTTCCATGTTTGGTTCTAACTGTTGCTTCTTGTCCTTCATACAGGTTTCACAGGAGGCAGGTAATGTGGCCTGGTATCCCTTTAGTTTTCAGAATTCTCCACAGTTTGTTGTGATCCACACAGTCAAAGGCTTTAGTATAGTCAATGAAGCAAAAATAGATGTTTTTCTGGAATTCCCTTGTTCTTTCTATGATCCAACATAAGTTGGCAATTTATTCTCTGGTTCCTCTGCCTTTTCTAAATCCAGCTTGTGCATTTGGAGGTTCTCTGTTCACGTATTTTTGAATCCTAGCTTGATGAATTTTAAACATTACTTATCTAGTGAGTGAAATGAGTGCAATGGTGCAGTAGTTTGAACATTCTTTGGCATTGCCTTTCTTTGAGATTGGAATGAACACTGACCTTTTCTGGTCCACTGCTGAGTTTTTCAAATTTGCTGGCATATTAACTGCAGCACTTATACAGCATCATCTTTTAATATTTGAAATAGTTCACCCGGAATTCCATCACCTCCATGAGCTTTGCTCGTAGTAATGCTTCCTAGGGCCCACTTGACTTCACACTCTAAGATATCTGGCTCTAGATGACTGATAACACCATCATGGTCATCTGACTTATTAAGATATTTTCTTGTATAGTTCTTCTGTGCACTCTTTCTATCTCTTCTTAATATTTTCTGCTTCAGAAACAGTCCATACTGTTTCTGTCCTTTATTCTGCCTATCTTTGCATGAAATCTTCCCTTGGTATCTCTAAATTACTTGCAGAAATCTCTAGTCTTTCTCATTCTATTACTAACACTGGTAAAAGCAATAAAGTGGTTAGATCTTTACCTCAAATGAATCAATGCATAAAGATCTAGAATTATTAATATCTATACCTAGAACTAATATAATATTATATATCAATTATACCTCTAACATGGAAACTTACATTACCATATGTAAAATAGCCCATAGAAATTTGCCATATGATTCAGAGAACTCAAACAGGGACTCTGTAACAACCTAGAGAGGTGGTATGGGGAGAGAGATAAGAGGGAGGTTCAAGAGGGAAAAGACATATGTGTACATATGGTTGATTCATGTTTCTATTTGGCAGAAACAAACAAAACTCTGTAAGGCAATTATCTTTCAATTAAAAAAATACACTTCTAAAAAAGAAAGAAAAATAAATAAAAAGATCAAAAGAATAAATGCATAAATACTACCAATATATGCATGTCCCTGTCATGTATGTATTGCTTTTGTGCACCCCGTGTCTATGCACTTCACCTCAGCACGCCCTGACCTTGGTCTGGCACCCCACAGAAGTAAGGTACAGGCTCTGAAGGAGAACACAGTATGGTTGTAGAAATAGGAGTGTAACAGAGTGAAAGTAAAATTTCTCAGTCATGTCTGACTCTTTGTGACCCCATGGACAAGCCATGGAATTCTCCACACAAAAGAACTGGAGTGGGTGGCCTAAGTGGAAGTGGCCTCTTCCAACCCAGGGATCAAACACAGGTCTCCCACAAAACAGTCGGATTCCTTATTGTCTAAGCCACCAGAGAAGCCCAGGATTGTAACAAATGCAGAGATAAATGATGCAGGATGAGTCAGGGTTTCCCAGAAGAGGCTAGATTTTTGTTGGGTCTTTAAATGTCACCACATTGCTATGCATTACCTGAGTGAGCCTGTGACCATCCAGTACTCATCTTCCTTCCTAGCATTCTGATTTCTTTTCAGCACCCTCCTTGATCCCATTATTCCATTTCACTCACCACAGTGTTTGGTTATAGGATACCCAGGTTCCAGTCAGGGCCAACAAGAGTGTTGCCTAGGCCTTAGCTGGCACTGATCGAAATAGAGACTCTCTCTCTTATGGATGTAACAAGTGAGGGATGTCAGCACATAGCCCCAGAGGAGGCTCAGGAGACTAACACCGGTGGCTAAGAGATGAAAGACAACCTGACCTATCATGGAGCCTGATCCAGATACAACCAAGCAGCCCTGGACCTTGGACTATTCAGTTATTCCAACAAAGTCAATCCAATTTGAGTGAGATTTCCTCCAACAGAAATTTGAGAGACAAAGACATCAAGTGTGTTTGAACAGGCACTTCTCACCTTCTAATAGAAAATCTGGTGCAAATCCTTATCCAAATGTATCTAAGAGAACACTGTCTAGTCTGCTCTGCATCTTTTTCTCTTGTATCATCAGGTCCTGCAGGTTCTCACAGCTCTGCATTGAACCTTCATTTCCACTTTATATAGTTCTAGTAAGATTTAAACTAAAAATATATAGTCACAGTCTCTTGTCATAAGTTAGTCTAAGTTTGGAGTAATTTTCAAGTGTATAATCTGTTTTACTAAGTACCAAGCCCTTCCCAGGGTCTTGTAGAATTAAGAATGCCTTGTGTCCATCATATGTCACAACTGCAGAGGGAAGTCCCCAACTAACTGCTTGCCACTCTTCAAAGGGCTCAACTTTGAGTTATCAGGGTGCTTCCAGTCCTAAATTTTCTCACTTCTGCATACAGTTTTGTCTCTCACAGTGGCAAGCAGATATTTAGTCATTTTTTTAAAGAAACCTCCTGAGTAGGTCTGACCTGATACACTCCTTCCTGCTGAAAACAATTCCTGTGCTGCACTGTTAAAAATCCCTCTTGTCCTGGCAACTTTAGGCTTCATGTTTCGTGCTCACTTGCTTTCACATGGGTTATATTGTTTATATCCTTCCTTTCATCTGAAATGTCCTCTAGTCTGACAATTCCTCTTTGCTTTCCAGGTTCTCCTCTTTATAGGACCAGATGAAATTATTCCTTCTCCAAGGAGCCTTCTCTACTCATATTCTGAGGAATGGACCCTCCCTCTGCATTTGATATCCTCTGTGCCCCAACCTTGTTCATATGTGTGCCTTCCTCATTAATTTATGAGAGATGCTGAGAAAATAACTCTTGACCCAATCTCCTGGGACAATTTCTGGTTAACAGATGCATGTTAAAATAATATAATTGAACCAAACCTGAAGCAATGCAAAAACTAGCAATAGCAAAATATTTTAGTAAAGTAACATTTCTAGGCAGATTTGATCCCAGGATTTATGGTGGGAAGTATTTAATGATTTGGTGCATCCTTTCAGACTAAGATGTGCACCAGCTGTGCGGGCACTGTGGGTGGCATGCACAGCATTAATAATTCATAGTCTACATTTGGAGAGGCTCTTGTCTGTTCGGGTTGGGAGAAGAGGAAACATTACTCCAGCTGAGAAAGAAGGGTAGAAGAAAATGTACGCACACAGCCCTCATCTTGACTACTATTAAAAATCCCCAGTTATCAATTTTATATGCAGAGCATGTTAGACTCAGAAATGAACCAGAGGAGATTTCAATAACAACCAAGGAAGAGTATGATTTATGTGAGGGATTGAAAGAGAAGCATTAAAAATTACAAGTCTTGATTAATAATTTGGAGAAGTAAAAAAGAAAAAAACATTTGAGATGACAATTTTGAAGTGTCTCTGGGTATATGCATTGCTCAAGTGTTTTCCCCAAGGTTTTGTGTCATCTTGGTACAGAGAAAGCAGCATTTCTATGAAATCTTCCAGTCATAATGAAGGCAGGGCACCTTGGGAAAAGAAATCAGTTTAGATACAGAAGTGGAGGAGGAGAGGAAAGGAATTGCACTAGCTCTTAAAATGAACAAATATTTACTGTAGCCACCACTTCTGAGCTGGGAAAATGTTAAAAATCCCTCTTGTCCTGGCAACTTTAGGCTTCATGTTTCGTGCTCACTTGCTTTCACATGGGTTATATTGTTTATATCCTTCCTTTCATCTGAAATGTCCTCTAGTCTGACAATTCCTCTTTGCTTTCCAGGTTCTCCTCTTTATAGGACCAGATGAAATTATTCCTTCTCCAAGGAGCCTTCTCTACTCATATTCTGAGGAATGGACCCTCCCTCTGCATTTGATATCCTCTGTGCCCCAACCTTGTTCATATGTGTGCCTTCCTCATTAATTTATGAGAGATGCTGAGAAAATAACTCTTGACCCAATCTCCTGGGACAATTTCTGGTTAACAGATGCATGTTAAAATAATATAATTGAACCAAACCTGAAGCAATGCAAAAACTAGCAATAGCAAAATATTTTAGTAAAGTAACATTTCTAGGCAGATTTGATCCCAGGATTTATGGTGGGAAGTATTTAATGATTTGGTGCATCCTTTCAGACTAAGATGTGCACCAGCTGTGCGGGCACTGTGGGTGGCATGCACAGCATTAATAATTCATAGTCTACATTTGGGAGAGGCTCTTGTCTGTTCGGGTTGGGAGAAGAGGAAACATTACTCCAGCTGAGAAAGAAGGGTAGAAGAAAATGTACGCACACAGCCCTCATCTTGACTACTATTAAAAATCCCCAGTTATCAATTTTATATGCAGAGCATGTTAGACTCAGAAATGAACCAGAGGAGATTTCAATAACAACCAAGGAAGAGTATGATTTATGTGAGGGATTGAAAGAGAAGCATTAAAAATTACAAGTCTTGATTAATAATTTGGAGAAGTAAAAAAGAAAAAAACATTTGAGATGACAATTTTGAAGTGTCTCTGGGTATATGCATTGCTCAAGTGTTTTCCCCAAGGTTTTGTGTCATCTTGGTACAGAGAAAGCAGCATTTCTATGAAATCTTCCAGTCATAATGAAGGCAGGGCACCTTGGGAAAAGAAATCAGTTTAGATACAGAAGTGGAGGAGGAGAGGAAAGGAATTGCACTAGCTCTTAAAATGAACAAATATTTACTGTAGCCACCACTTCTGAGCTGGGAAAATGAAACCAAGTCCAAGGCTCTGCCTCTCCCTGCCCTGAGTATTTCACTGTGGAAAACAGGAGACAAGGAAAGAACCTATGAAAAAGTAGATAGTGCTCTAATATCTACAGGGCGCTGTGAACATGGGGAGACAGAAAAAGCAGTTCCTTCCCCACAAAGCATCCTTGGAAAACAACTCAAAAACCCACACATAATCACACAATAGAAGTTTACCAGTGACACCATAAAATGAAGAAAGACATAGCTTGCATACCACAGGCAGAAGTTGAATCTTGAGTTTAGCTCTAGTCAGCCCGAACCATCCTCTTTCCCTGCCAGAGTCTCCACTTCTCCATCCATAAGATAAAAATGTTAGAGGTTCATAATGTGTAGCTCCGTTTCAGCCTTTTGTGAAGTAAGTAGGTGGAAAGTTGGGGTTTGTAACAGGTGTAGCAAAACAGCATGGAGACTAATTCAAAAATATAAAGGGAGGAGGAGCATTTGGTTGTAGTACAGAGAGAATCAGACTTCGCCTATGGATCACCAGTAAAGAATCTGTCTGCAATGCAGAAGATACAAAAGACATAGGTCCTATTCCTGGGTTGAGAAGATCCATGGGGAAAGAAATACCAATCCACTCCAGGATTCTTGTTGGGAAAATGCTATGGACAGAAGAGCCTGGTGGAATATGGTCCATGAGGTTGCGAAGAGTCTGGCATGACTGAAGCTACTGAGAATACAGAATCAAGCAGCCAGCCTTGTAATGGCTGTGTTACATTGTTACCTTGGACTCACTGCACTCAAATATTGAGGATATTGTCAATAGTTCTTGTTTATGGATCAAAAAGTGTTTTGAAAACAAGGGTAAGTAATTTTTAAAATATAAACTAAGTTATGATAGTTTGGACTCGGTTAGGATATTTTTACAAAGCTTAGCTGAGAAGTCTAGGATTTTCCCAATCCAGCATAATTTCTGAGACAAGTTGGGTGCAGGGGGAACAGGAGATAGAATTACCATCATGATACTGGGGTAAGAATGTCAGAATTTCATCATTTCACTTACTTATGAATATTTTCACTTTTAAACAATATTCAGGTTAACTCACAAATATTAAATATTAAGAAAAAAGGAATATAAAAATGATATATCTGAAAAGAGGACATACAGATGGCCAAAAAGCACATGAAATGATGCTCAATCTCACTTATTATTAAAGAAATGCAAATCAAAACTACAATGAGATATTACCTCACACCCGTCAGAATGGCCATCATCCACAAATTGACAGACAATAAATGCTGGAGAGGGTGCAGAGAAAAGGAAACACTCTTGCATTGCTGGTAGGAATGTAAATTGATACAGCCTCTATGGAAGACAGTCTGGAGATTTCTTACAAAACTAAAAACAGAAGCACCATACGACCCAGAAATCCCACTGTTAGGTTTATACCTGGATGAAATCAACACTGAAAGAAACACCTGTCCCCTAATGTTCATTGCAGCTCTCTATACAATAGCTAGAGCATGGAATAGAGATGTCCATCGACAAATGAATGGATAAGGAAGCTCTGATACATATATACAATGGAATACTACTCAGCTGTAAAAAGAATTGCAGAAGAAGCAGTCCTAATGAGGTGGCTGGATTTAGAACCTATCATAAAAAGTGAAGTAAGTCAAAAAGAGAAAGACAAGTACAGTATACTAACACATATATATGGAATCTAGTAAAAGGGTAATAATAACACAGGAAGTGAACCCATGGGAAAATAGAGAGAGAATAGACATATGGACGTTGTCGGGAATGAATAGTGGGTGGGAGGCATAGAGGGAGTACCATGGAAACATATACTGTCATGTGTGAAAAAGTTGGCTATTGTCATTGCGCTGAGAGAAGAGGAGTTCCTACAGGGTTCAGTGCAACAGCCTGGAGGGGTGGGATGGGTGGGGCTGGGATGGGGGAAGGAACCAGGGATATGCATATGACTGATCTGGGAACATACATGTCTGTGAACAACTAAACTCTGTACAAACTTTCAAAAATAAAATAAAATAAAATTTAAAAATGATATATCTGGAAAATACTAATTGAAAATGGTTTAATAAAATATGTTTTAGTGCAAGAGACAATTTCTGCTGAGAAAACTATTTTGAACATGAAAAATAATGATTGAATTCACCAGAAAACTACAACCGAGAGCCTAACATAAATTTAAAGTATATAGCGGTAAAGCACATAAAATTATCTGGAGAAATTGAGTTATCTAAATATATAGGTGTGAATATTTAACTCATCTCTCAAAATCTGAGCACTCAGTAATTTGGGGGGGGGCGGGTTGGGGAGGAAGGGGGGTAGGCGGGCCACTTCTTTTGATCTTTCATTTATCTATTTTCATCCATCTTTGTTCTTTCGCCTGTGTGGGCCTCCCATCGCAGTGACCTCTTGTTGTCGCAGAGCACCAGTTCTGGGCACATGTGCTCCAGAGCTCTGGCTCAGTAGTTGGACACATGAGTCCAGCCACTCCTCGGTACATGGGATCTTCCCAGGCCAGGGATCGAACTGGCACCCCTTGCACTGCAAGGTGGTGTCCTTACCCACTGGACCACCAGGGAAGCCCACACTCAGTAATTTTTAAAAAATCAATAGAAATATTGAACAATATAAGACATATAGAATGTCACAAACTATAAATTTTAAAATCTACATTTTAAAGAATAGACCACATGCAGAGCAAGGATAACCAGAGATCAAATCATTTATAATGTATTTTTTCTGGTTTTAACATACAAATGAAAGAATAAGCAAAAAGCAACAAAAAGTAGACTTTACATTTCCTTAGAATTGTGAAAAACATATATTTGATTAATTGTCCAGAGAAAAATATCCTAATGGAGATTACAAATTAGTAAGAACTTCACAATGTTTTATTAGATAGTCCAAATCTAAAGACTAGTTCAGCTGTACATATTAGAAAAGAAAAAGTTTATCCAAACTTGCAGTTCAAGAGATTAGAGAAAGGACAAAAGAAAAAACTTAAAGTGTAGAACAATAGAAAAATTAAGATAGGTTAAAATTTATAAGGTAGAAAATAAAGAAATAGTAGTAGACAAGATTATGAAAAACAGAAGTATATGCTATTTTAAAAGCTAATAACATGACATATTCTAAAAATAAAGAAAATTAAGAAATAAAAAACACTGAGAAGAAAATAGGGCTGTAGCTATAAATATAGAGAGATTTTTAAACCATAAGGTAGGTGAACTATTTCATAACACTTAATTTAAAAGCTGTAAAGTGAACACTTTATTAAAAAAAAATAGACTTTGAGCCGTGAGAAAATGAAGGAATGTAAGTTGTGGCATGTTGACAATGGTTAACAATACAGTATTATATATTTGAAAGTTGCTAAGACTAAATCTTTACCATTCACAAGAAAAAATATGTAACTATAGCAACTTCCAAATATATAATATTGTATTGTAAACTATTGTCAATATGTTGTATCTTACATCCTCAGGACATACTTATTTAGTCATAGGAAGTTTATACCTTTAAACTTCACCCATTTAGCTGTCCTCAACCCACCTTCCCTGCCACTACCTTGGGCAACAACCAATATATTCTTTGTATCAGTGAGCTATTTTATTTATTTATTTTTAAAGAGTCCATATATAAATGAAATCATATGCAATTGTCTTTCTCACTTCACTTTTGTCTTACTTCACTTAGCATAATGTCCTAAAGGTCTATCCACGTTGTCTGAAATGTCAAGATTTCCTTTTTTTTACATTACTGATGATGGATGTGTACTTCCCAGGTGGCACAGTGGTAAAAAAATCAATCTGCCAATTCAGGAGACACAAGAGATCTGGGTTCAATCAGACATGACTGAGTGACTGAGAGACTGAGCACACAGCACACATGATGATGGATGTTAAGTAGATTTACTGTGGAGACCATTTTGCAAGACATACAAATATCTGACTAACCATTATATCATACACCTGAAAATAATGTTATATTTCAATTATGTATCAACTGAATATAATAAAATAAAATGAGGTAGATAGAAAAAAATAAAAATTATAGCCCACTCTTATGAAATAAATACAAAAATCCCAATTAAATTATATTAAGGTGGGTTTATACCAGAATTGTTCAATAGCTAAATACTAGAAAACCTAAAATGCAGGTCATTTAATATGAGCTTCTGTTGAATAGAATATACATCATATTTACTATACCACTAAGAAAGAAAAAAATGTTCTGTTCAAATAGTATAACAAACTACAATTGTAAGACACATTTTATAAAAGGTTGAAATATGAACAAAGTGTAAGTTAGAAACATGTTAACTAGTAGTCAAAATAAATCACACAAAGTTTTTTTAAATATATTCACTGACATTTTAATCAGGGAAAATAATCTCATAGCTGATAAAAAGATTAATAAAGATTATAGTTTATTACTTATGGTTTATAAGCAAATAACTTGAGTGAGTAAGAAATAAAATAAAATTTCCTAGTCATGACCACCATGAGGTCAAGTGAAACAAACAAACAAAAAAAATGGCAGAGATAATATGATTGCTTACTTAGAAGAAGATCTAAGGAATGTTACTAATTGCTAAATCTAATTAGTCAGTGGATGGATGTAAGGTAGATATACAAAAATTAATAAAATTTCTAATAACCAGTTAGGAAATAAAAGGAGTACCCCTCATAGTCAACAAAAGAGTCTGAAATGCAGTACTTGGGTGCAACCTCAAAAATGACAGAATGATCTCAGTTCAGTTCTAAGGCAAGCCATTCAATAGCACAGTAATCCAAGTAATCCATGTCTATCCAAGCACTCAGGCTGAAGAAGTTGAAGTTGAGCAGTTCTATGAAGGCCTACAACACCTTCTAGAACTAACACCAGAAAAAAAAAAAAAAAAAAAATGACCTTTTCATCATTGGGAACTAGAATGCAAAAGTAAGAAGGCCTGAGATAACTGGAGTAACAGGCAAGTTTGCCCTTGGAATCCAAAATGAAACAAGGCAAAGGTTAATAGAATTTTCCCACACTGGTCATAGCAAACACAATTTCCCAACAACAAAAGAGATGACTATACATATGGACATCACCAAATGGTCAATACTGTAATCAAATTAATTATATTCTTTGCAGCCTAAGATGGAGAAGCTTTATACAGTCAGCAAAAACAAGATCTTGAGCTGACTGTGGCTCAGATCATCAACTACTTACTGTAAAATATAGGCTTAGATTAAAGAAAGTAGGGAAAACCACTAAACCATTCAGATATGACCTAAATCTAATTGCAGACAAATTCAAAAGGTTAGATTTGGTAGACAGACTGCCTGAAGAACTATGGACAGAGGTGTCTAACACTGTACAGGAGGCAGTGACCAAAATCATCATAAGAAAAAGAAATGCAAGAAGGACAAATGGTTATCTGATGAAACTTTCCAAATAGCTTAAAAAAGAAGAGAAGAGGGCTTCCCTGGTGGTCCAGTGGGTAAGGATACCACCTTGCAGTGCAAGGGGCACTGGTTCGATCGCTGGCCTGGGAAGATCCCAGGTGCCACAGAGCAGCTGGACCTATATGTCCAACTACCAAGCCGGAGCTCTGCAGTGTATGCACCCAGAGCTGGTGCTCTGCAGTGACAGAGGCCACTGTGATGAGAGACCAACACAGGCCAAAGAACAAAGATGGATGAAAATAGATAAATGAAAGACCAATAGAAGTGGCCAAATAGAAAAAGAGAGAAGAGAAAAGAAAACAAGGGAGAGAGGGAAAGATATACCCAACAAAAGGCAGAATTTCAGGGAATAGCAAGGAGAGATAATAAGGTGACCTTCTATGAACAATGCAAAGAAATAGACAAAAACAGTTAAATGGGAAAGACTAGAGATCTTTTTAAGGAAATTGGAGACATCAAGGGAACATTTCATGCAAGGATGGGCACAATAAAGGACAGAAACAGTAAGGACCTAACAGAGGCAGGAGAGGTTAAGAAGAGGTGGCAAGAGTACACAGAAGAACTATACAAAAAAGGTCTTAATGACCTATATAACCACAACGGTATGGTTACTTACCTAGATTCAGATATCAAGAACTGTGAAGTTCTTAGGAAGCATTACTACAAACAAAGCTAGTGGAGATGATAGAATTCCAGCTGAGTTATCTAAAATCCTAAAAGACGGTGCTGTGAAAGTGCTGCACTCAATATGCCAGCAAATTTGGAAAATTCAGCAGTAGGTTCAGTTCAGTTGACTCTCTTAGTCATGTCCAACTCTTTGCCACCCCATGAACTGCAGCACTCCGGGCCTCCCTGTCCTTCACCATCTCCCAGAGCCTGCTCAAACTCATGTCCACTGAGTCAGTGATGCCATCCAACCATCTTGTCCTCTGTGGTCAACTTCTCCTTTTGCCTTTTATTTTTCCCACCATCAGACTCTTCACCAGAGTTGTCTCTTAGCATGAGGTGGCCAAAATATTTGAGCTTCAGCTGAAAGTATTATTTCTTCCAATGAATATTCAGGGTTGATTTCCTCCAGGATTCACTGGTTTCATCTCCCTGTAGTCCAAGGGACTCACAAGAGTTGTCAGCATCACAGTTTGAAAGCATCAATTCGTTGGTGCTGAGCATTCCAACTCTCACATCCATACATGGCTACTGGCAAAAACATAGCTCTGACTATACAGACTTTTATTGGCAAAGTGATGTCTCTGTTTTTGAATATACTTTCTAGGCTTGTCATAGCTTTTCTTCCAAGGAGCAAGAGCTTTTTACCTTCATGGCTGCATTTACCATCTGCAGTGATTTGGAGCCCAAGAAAATAAAGCAGTGGGTACAAGACTGGAAAATCTCTGTTTTCATCTGATCCCAACTAAAAATGTTCAGACTACCAGACAATTGCACTCATTTCCTATGCTATTACAATTATGTTCAAAATTCTTCAAGCTAAGTTTCAGCAGTACATGAACTGAGAAATTCCCAATATACAAACTGGTTTTAGAAAAGGCAGAGGAAACAGAACAAAATGCCAATACCCATGGGATCACAGAGAAAGCAAGGGAATTCAGGAAAAACATCTATTTCTGCTTAATTGGCTACAAGAAAGCTTTTGACTGTGTGGATCACAACAAATTGTGAAAAGTTCTTAAAGAAATGGCAATATCAGACCATCTTACCTGTCTCCTGAGAAACCTGTATGCAGGTCAAGAAGCAACATTTAGAAACTTACATGGAACAATTGACTGGTTCAAAATTGAGAAAGGTGTATGGAAAACCATGTACTGTCACCCAGTTTATTTAACTTTTATACAGAGTACATCCTGAGAAATTTCATGCTAGATGAATCACAAGCTGAAATCAAGATGGTCAGGAAAAATATAAGCAATCTCAGATATGCAGAGGATACCACCCTAAATGACAGAAAGCCAGGAGGGCCTTAGTGAAGGTGAAAGAGGAGAATGAAAAAGCTGGCTTAAAATTCAATATTCCAAAAAATAAGACCATGGTATCCAGTCCTACCACTTCTTGGTAAATAAAAGAGGGAAAAATAGAAGCAGTGGCAGGTTTTCTTTGTTTGGACTCTAAAATCACTGCAGAGGATGACTGCAGCCATGAAATTAGGAGATGCTTGCTTCTTGGAAGGAAAGCTTATAAACCTAGGCTGTTGGTTTATAAGCAAGGCATCACTTTGCCAACAAAAGTCCATATTGTCAAAGCTATGATGTTTCCAGTAGTCAAGTAGGGATGTGAGATTTGGACCAAAATACAAAAAGTCGCAAATTTGCATATTGCAAAGTGATGTCTCTGTTTTTGAATATACTTTCTAGGCTTGTCATAGCTTTTCTTCCAAGGAGCAAGAGCTTTTTACCTTCATGGCTGCATTTACCATCTGCAGTGATTTGGAGCCCAAGAAAATAAAGCAGTGGGTACAAGACTGGAAAATCTCTGTTTTCATCTGATCCCAACTAAAAATGTTCAGACTACCAGACAATTGCACTCATTTCCTATGCTATTACAATTATGTTCAAAATTCTTCAAGCTAAGTTTCAGCAGTACATGAACTGAGAAATTCCCAATATACAAACTGGTTTTAGAAAAGGCAGAGGAAACAGAACAAAATGCCAATACCCATGGGATCACAGAGAAAGCAAGGGAATTCAGGAAAAACATCTATTTCTGCTTAATTGGCTACAAGAAAGCTTTTGACTGTGTGGATCACAACAAATTGTGAAAAGTTCTTAAAGAAATGGCAATATCAGACCATCTTACCTGTCTCCTGAGAAACCTGTATGCAGGTCAAGAAGCAACATTTAGAAACTTACATGGAACAATTGACTGGTTCAAAATTGAGAAAGGTGTATGGAAAACCATGTACTGTCACCCAGTTTATTTAACTTTTATACAGAGTACATCCTGAGAAATTTCATGCTAGATGAATCACAAGCTGAAATCAAGATGGTCAGGAAAAATATAAGCAATCTCAGATATGCAGAGGATACCACCCTAAATGACAGAAAGCCAGGAGGGCCTTAGTGAAGGTGAAAGAGGAGAATGAAAAAGCTGGCTTAAAATTCAATATTCCAAAAAATAAGACCATGGTATCCAGTCCTACCACTTCTTGGTAAATAAAAGAGGGAAAAATAGAAGCAGTGGCAGGTTTTCTTTGTTTGGACTCTAAAATCACTGCAGAGGATGACTGCAGCCATGAAATTAGGAGATGCTTGCTTCTTGGAAGGAAAGCTTATAAACCTAGGCTGTTGGTTTATAAGCAAAGGCATCACTTTGCCAACAAAAGTCCATATTGTCAAAGCTATGATGTTTCCAGTAGTCAAGTAGGGATGTGAGATTTGGACCATAAAAAAGGCTGAGTGCCAAAGAATTGATGCCTTTGAATTGCAGTGCTGGAGAAGACTCTTGAGAGTCCCTTGAACAGCAAAGCAATCAAACAAGTCAATCCTAACTGAAATCAAACCTGAATATTCATTGGAAGGACTGAGGGTTGATGTTGAAGCTCCAATACTTTGCCCAACTTATGTGAAGAGATGACTTATCTGAAAAGACTCTGACGCTGGGAAAGATTGAGAGTGGGAGGCAAGAAAGGGGGCAGTGGATGACATGGTTAGATAGTATCACTGATTCAATGGACATGAACGTGAGCAAGCTCCAGGAAACAGTAGAAGACAGAGAAACCTGGCATATTGCAGTCCATGGAGTCACAAAAGTTGGACATGACTTAGGGACTGAACAACAACAATAGACAATAAAATAGAAGAATACAATCATTATAGCAAAGAAATATTATATAAAATGAAGTATAAAATAATTTAATATAAAATACTTTTAAGTAAATATAGGCAAGTTCCGTGTGAATAAGAATCACAACTTAATTGAAAAGCATAAAAAAGTTGAATAAATTGATAGCTATATCATGCTAATATCTGCCAAAACTCAATAGTTCTAACGTGTCAGTTCTCCCAAAACTAATCTAAAAACTCAATGTAAATCTAACCTGAATCTCAACAGAATTTTTCCTGAAACATGCTAGATAATCTTAATATTTATGTAGAATTTCAAATGCCCAAGAATATCAAGGATGAGTTTTACAAAAGAATAATAAGAAATTGCATAACATGTTAGAGTCAAGATTCGCTATAAACCAAACCATTTTTTTAAAAAGTTAGCAAATGTAGGAAAACAATATAATTAAAAAGAGAAGATGGAAATACATTTGCACATAGACAAAGACTTGATATATGGAAGTGGGGTCATTACAAATCAATGGGAAGGCTCTGATGATGCTAAGAGATGATGCTAAGACAGTTGGCAAATGTCAGACTTAAACGAGGGAGCAAAACTAAACTTCTGAAGAAAAATATGAAATGATATCTTTGAGATATAGGAGTCACCAAAAGCAAAATACATGAAGAAAAAATCCAGATGTTTGACAATAGGAAAGCATAGGTCATTTGTTTCATTTCAGTAAACTGAGGCAGGACATAGTTTGCACAAAAGTTCACTGGGTGCGCAGGATCACCTCCCTCATTTCACATGAGTGTTTTCAGGTATTAGAGAAGAAATACGATGCTGAGTTGTGCACACCGTGTAAGGCAAGCACCTCCTTGTCAGAGGGGAGGTGATAACTCAGTAAGAACCCAGGGTTCCTCATCATCAACCCACTGGTTTACCTTTCAAGATTTATAAATGGTTGTTGTGCACCAAATGAGCGAATGAGGAAAACTCAGGTGAGGAGGGTCACCTCCTTCCTATTCAACAGAAACCCAGCCAGGACCACTCTGGGTGTGATTGGGTTATGAAATCCACAAGGTCAAGAATTTACCTTTACTCTCCTGAAAGACTGAGCATGCTTTAGGATTAATCATATAAACCCACTATGCAGAAGTTGATGTGTTGGTGAGTTATTTATTGTCTAAGGGGCAGGAGAAAGGATGAAGGAGTCAAATGGGATGGCTAGCCCAGGACAGCTAAAGTCAACTGTATTTTAAAGTAAGACTTCTGGTATCGTGAGGATACAGGTGAAAAGGAATGGGTAATTTTGTCAGTTTAGCTTCTGGCACCATGACATTCAAAACAGTAAACACAACTTCCCTGGTGGTCCAGCAGTCAAGACTCCCAGCTCCTGGTGCAGGAGGCATAGGTTCAATTCCTGGTCAGGTAACTAAGATCCTGCAGACTGCACAACATGTCCTTCCCCTAAAAAAGTGGTAGACACAGATAAACTTGTTGAATATGAATGGATACATAATATGATGTAGCATATGTGCATGAATGTTCTATAAAGTACTTTATAAAAGGGTGGGATATCGCTAAGCCAGGAACTTTTTTATTATAACTTATTTAATCATAAAAACATCCCTTAGAATAAGCATGTTCTTCACATCTTTGATCGAACCAAATGAGGCTAACGGATTCTGTCCAAAGAAACTAGTTAAGGATTCTGGTACATGAAACCTGTACTCCTTTTTCTCTTCCGTCTCACCTCCTCAGGGAGGAAGGTGAAGCTAGAGAAAATCTAGAAACGCTTAGAATAAGGTCTGGAGGCCTTGAAGAGTCCACAGGAGCACTGTAGGTGGTGTTTAGACCTGGAGTCTAAGAGAAAAACCACCACCCATTGGACGTGTGGATAGCAGGCAGACACTGATCCCACTGGAAGTAAGGAAGGAGTGAGATCTGCTAGCTTGACAACCCAGTCTGAGGCTAAGTGCAGCAAGTGCAGCTTCTCCCCAGGCAGAGGTCAGCATTTACAGTTGATGTTCATTCAGCTTGACACAGGTGCTATTTGATTCTCTCTCTCCAATTAAACTCTGCAATTCTATCAGTCATGGGTATCACTTACAAATACACAATTAAGTTGCTATATGATGATGCTAGTTTGTAATGTAAAAAGTGATCATTTATACTGATAATTCTGGAAGGTAAAAAAAAAAAGAGAGAGAAACTTCTTGCTCCTGAGTAAAGCTCTTATCTTGTTTTAGCACATTTCTCTTTTCAAATATAGTGTGTTTGAACTGCTATCTTTCCCAGGGAGTAAGCTTGAATCATTAAAATGTTGTTCCCAAACAGTGCACTACTGTGCCTAGGTAGTCATCCCCCACACTACACACCCTTCCTGAACTCCCCAACAATGCATCTACAAGACTTGATATAACTCTCATCCATGATTCAAGGGTCTCCTCAAAACTCTGCCATCTCCAAGGCAGAAAGTCTCAGGGTTCCTCCATCCACACACACAGAACAAGAATCTCTTTGCTCTTGCTAACATCCCCACCCCAACTCCTGCAACCCCAGCCTTTTGCACTGGCTTCCACAAGAAGTGAGAGGTGGAGTCATTCTCAAGTGTTGCCAACTGGTCCAAGGAGGGAATTAGATAGATACAAAGTCTTGAGGATGACTTGCAGTGAAGGATTTGTGCCCAGGTGAGAAAGGGAATTTTGAGAAGGTTTATGAAATGACCATCAAACTAAGGTAATAGTTAAGCCAACAAATGGACAGTAGGTCTTCTGAAGAAAGTTTGATCGCAGGGAAGGAAAGATAGGGAAGCAAGCACATGACATGGCCATGGCAAGAAGGAAGTCCAGGTCAGGGCAGTGGGGAAAGATGTGTCAGTGTTATAGGGTTGTGGGGAAGGGGTACATATAGATAAGGTGCCCTTGGGAGAGGAAGGAGTTTATATAATTAGTATTTCTGCTTCTGTGCCAATGGTTTGTCCTAAGAGTAACCAAAAGCTCACATTTTCATTCTCTTCTTAGAGTCTCCCCTGAGTCCTACAACAAAACACATGTACGTACATGCATCCCCAAGCCAATTGTTCTAAGCATTAGAGACCTCTACACAAATTGTTAAAGGCTCTGCTTGAGAGGAAGCGGAGGCCTTTTCCCCGTCAGTCACTAGGCTAACAACTTGGCAGCAATAAGTGTTGCTGGAGAGGAAGAAAATTTTTCTACCTTTCTGGGCTTTTCTAGATGATCTAAGAAATAAACTGAGATGAGTAAAGCTCTTATCTTTTGGAAGGTAAAAAAAAAGAGAAACTTCTTGCTCCTGAGTAAAGCTCTTATCTTGTTTTAGCACATTTCTCTTTTCAAATATAGTGTGTTTGAACTGCTATCTTTCCCAGGGAGTAAGCTTGAATCATTAAAATGTTGTTCCCAAACAGTGCACTACTGTGCCTAGGTAGTCATCCCCCACACTACACACCCTTCCTGAACTCCCCAACAATGCATCTACAAGACTTGATATAACTCTCATCCATGATTCAAGGGTCTCCTCAAAACTCTGCCATCTCCAAGGCAGAAAGTCTCAGGGTTCCTCCATCCACACACACAGAACAAGAATCTCTTTGCTCTTGCTAACATCCCCACCCCAACTCCTGCAACCCCAGCCTTTTGCACTGGCTTCCACAAGAAGTGAGAGGTGGAGTCATTCTCAAGTGTTGCCAACTGGTCCAAGGAGGGAATTAGATAGATACAAAGTCTTGAGGATGACTTGCAGTGAAGGATTTGTGCCCAGGTGAGAAAGGGAATTTTGAGAAGGTTTATGAAATGACCATCAAACTAAGGTAATAGTTAAGCCAACAAATGGACAGTAGGTCTTCTGAAGAAAGTTTGATCGCAGGGAAGGAAAGATAGGGAAGCAAGCACATGACATGGCCATGGCAAGAAGGAAGTCCAGGTCAGGGCAGTGGGGAAAGATGTGTCAGTGTTATAGGGTTGTGGGGAAGGGGTACATATAGATAAGGTGCCCTTGGGAGAGGAAGGAGTTTATATAATTAGTATTTCTGCTTCTGTGCCAATGGTTTGTCCTAAGAGTAACCAAAAGCTCACATTTTCATTCTCTTCTTAGAGTCTCCCCTGAGTCCTACAACAAAACACATGTACGTACATGCATCCCCAAGCCAATTGTTCTAAGCATTAGAGACCTCTACACAAATTGTTAAAGGCTCTGCTTGAGAGGAAGCGGAGGCCTTTTCCCCGTCAGTCACTAGGCTAACAACTTGGCAGCAATAAGTGTTGCTGGAGAGGAAGAAAATTTTTCTACCTTTCTGGGCTTTTCTAGATGATCTAAGAAATAAATGGACATGACCCAGATTAGTAGAAGAAAATCAAACAAAGTTTAATAACATGTACACATGGGAGAGGGCTTTCCCAGTAGCTCAGCAGTAAAGAATCTGACTGCAGGAGAAATGGGTTCAATCCCTGGGTCCAGCGGATCCCCTAGAGGGGCATGTCAGCCCATTCCAGTATTCTAGCCTGGAGAATCCCAACAATAGAGGGGCCTGGCTGGCTATAGTCCACAGGGTAGCAAAGAGTCAGACATGACCAAAATGATGCAGCACACACACATGGGAGAAATGTACAAAGACTGAACAATTCACCAAAACCACTGAAATCCTCACCTAAATACAATTGTCAGCTAAAGACCAAAGAGAATGTTGGGTCATGAGCCTGAGTTATTGTTGAGCCATTGCAACCCTGTGGACTGCAGCACGCTAGGTTGCTGTGGTCTTCACTCTCTCCAGGAGTCTGCTCAGATTCACTTCCATTAAGTTGGTGATGTCATCTAACCATCTCATCCTCTGCCACTCCCTACTCCCTTTGTCCTCAATCTTTCCCAGTGTCAAAATATTTTCCAATGAAAAGAAAAGAGTTTGGTGTCTTTGACGTAAAAATAGAGAAGCACATGGTTGATGAACATTTTCTAGGCCATCACATACAATGGGAAAACTCTCACATACAGAGAGCTTTAACAAACAGACTTTTCTGGGTTCCTCTCTGTCTGCACACCTAGTTCATTTTCCAGTGATCTATGCTGATAACTCACTTCATGGAACAGGTCCTCTTGCTACATTCTTCTAAGCATTAGGGAGGAGTTCAAAGTTTCTTCCAGAGTCTTTTGGGTTTTGTTTTCAGTTTGAAATAATTCACATGCCAAGGTGACATTTGGAGTGGCAGCTTTTCATTCTCTCACCTGTAATATCAGCTCTGACCACCAAAACAAACACCACAGACTGAATGACTTAAACAACAGAAATTTATTTTCTCACAGTTCTCTAGTGTAGACGTCCTCAATCAAGGTGTTGACCACCAGGACTGGTTTCTCTCAGGATCCCCTGCTGATTTACAGGTGGCCATTTTCACACTCTGACAGATGAGGCAAGAATACACAAAACTGTACAAAAAAGGTCTTAATGACCCAGATAGCCATGATGTTATGATCATTCACCTAGAGTCAGATATCCTGGAGTGTTAAGACAAGTGGGCCTGAGGAAGCATTACTATGAACAAAACTAGAGGAGATGATGGAATTCAAGCTGAGCTATTTGAAATTCTAAAAGATGATCCTGAGAAAGTTTTGCACTCACTGCGCCAGAAAATTTGGTAAACTCAGCAGTGGACACAGGACTGGAAAAGCTCAGTTTTCATTTCAATCTGCAAGAAAGAAAAAGTCAAAGAATGTTCCAAGTACCACACAAATGCACTCATTTCACATACTAGCCAGGTAATAATATCTTTCAAGTTAGGCTTCAACAGTACATGAACTGAAGACTTCCAGATGTATACACTGGATTTAGAAAAGGCAAAGGGACCAGAGATAAAACTGCCAACATCCATTTGATCAGAATTTCAGACAAACACTTATTTCTGTTTCATAGACTACACTAAAGCCTATGACATTGTGGATCACAACAAAGTGTGGAAAATTCTTAAGGAGATGGGAATACCAGACTACCTTACCTGCCCCCTGAGAAACCTGTATGTAGGTCAAGAAGCTGCAGTTGGAACCAGACATGCCAAAACAGACTGGTGCAAAACTGGAAAGGTGTACAACATGGCTGTATCCTGTCACCGTGTCTCTTTCATCATGAGAAATGAAAGGCTAGATGCAGCAACCTGGAGACAAGAGTGCAGGGAGAAGTATCAACAACTTCAAATATACAGATGGCACCGCCTTACTGGCAGAAAGTAAAGAGGAACTAAAGAACCTCTTGATGAAGGTGAGTGAGGATAATGAAAAAGCTTGTTTAAATCTCAACATTGAAAAAACTAAGATCCTGGCATCTGCTCCCATCAGTTCATGGCAAATAGATTGGGAAAAAATGAAAACAGTGACAAACTATTTTCTTGGGCCCAAATCCCGTTATCGAAGAAAATTTATTTTCTCACAGTTCTCTAGTGTAGACGTCCTCAATCAAGGTGTTGACCACCAGGACTGGTTTCTCTCAGGATCCCCTGCTGATTTACAGGTGGCCATTTTCACACTCTGACAGATGAGGCAAGAATACACAAAACTGTACAAAAAAGGTCTTAATGACCCAGATAGCCATGATGTTATGATCATTCACCTAGAGTCAGATATCCTGGAGTGTTAAGACAAGTGGGCCTGAGGAAGCATTACTATGAACAAAACTAGAGGAGATGATGGAATTCAAGCTGAGCTATTTGAAATTCTAAAAGATGATCCTGAGAAAGTTTTGCACTCACTGCGCCAGAAAATTTGGTAAACTCAGCAGTGGACACAGGACTGGAAAAGCTCAGTTTTCATTTCAATCTGCAAGAAAGAAAAAGTCAAAGAATGTTCCAAGTACCACACAAATGCACTCATTTCACATACTAGCCAGGTAATAATATCTTTCAAGTTAGGCTTCAACAGTACATGAACTGAAGACTTCCAGATGTATACACTGGATTTAGAAAAGGCAAAGGGACCAGAGATAAAACTGCCAACATCCATTTGATCAGAATTTCAGACAAACACTTATTTCTGTTTCATAGACTACACTAAAGCCTATGACATTGTGGATCACAACAAAGTGTGGAAAATTCTTAAGGAGATGGGAATACCAGACTACCTTACCTGCCCCCTGAGAAACCTGTATGTAGGTCAAGAAGCTGCAGTTGGAACCAGACATGCCAAAACAGACTGGTGCAAAACTGGAAAGGTGTACAACATGGCTGTATCCTGTCACCGTGTCTCTTTCATCATGAGAAATGAAAGGCTAGATGCAGCAACCTGGAGACAAGAGTGCAGGGAGAAGTATCAACAACTTCAAATATACAGATGGCACCGCCTTACTGGCAGAAAGTAAAGAGGAACTAAAGAACCTCTTGATGAAGGTGAGTGAGGATAATGAAAAAGCTTGTTTAAATCTCAACATTGAAAAAACTAAGATCCTGGCATCTGCTCCCATCAGTTCATGGCAAATAGATTGGGAAAAAATGAAAACAGTGACAAACTATTTTCTTGGGCTCTAAAATCATGGTGAATGGTGACTTCAGCCATGAAATTAAAATCACTTTCTCCTTGTAAGAAAAGCTATGACAAACCTAGACAACATATTAAAAAGCAGAGGCATCATTTTGCCAACAAAGTTACATATAGTCAAAGCAATGGTTTTCCCAGTAGTTATGTATAGATGTGAGTTGGGCCATAAAGAAAGCTGAGTGTCAAAGAATTGATGCTTTCAAACTGTGGTGCTAGAAAAGACTCTTAAGAGTCCCTTGGACAATAAGCAGATCAAAGCAGTCAAACCTAAAGGAAATCAAACCCAAATGCTCATTGGAAGGACTGAAACTGAAGATCCAATACTTTGACCACCTGATGCAAAGAGACAACTCATTGGAAAAGACCCTGATTCTGGGAAAGATTGCAGTATTATTCAGCTCCCTCTTGGGGCACCTACACTGGCACCTTTGAGGACCTGCAGGAATAACTGTACAGTGAGCAGAGTGATAACTTTGCCCAGATCAGGAGAAAGGAGAGATGACCACCAAGTGCAAGCATTTCTGAATTCTGTCAAAAGCATTCCACCCACCATCCCCATCCTCCCCTGGTGGCACGATGCTGGCTCAGCAGTCACCAACTGAGAAACATGCCAGACAGACTGCAAGCCTTCTAAGATCCTAGAGCCAGCAGACTTCTTCCACTGATGTCCTTATAAGACTCCATCCAAGACTCAAAGCTTGCTGCTGGCTTGTCAAGTGTGCCTCCTCCAGATGCACAGGGTAACTTCTTTGCCTATTGAGAAAGAAATCTCAATTATTTCCCGAGACAACCAGCACAGTCAAAATAAAGCTCTGGCCATCTCAAATGAGATCACAGTGGATAAGCCTGAGTTTGAGCGGAGAAGAATAAATTCTAGCAGAAAACCAGTGCAGAGACTCAAAAAAGGGATTGTTTGCTTTGAGGGAGCCATAATGTTGCCCTACAAATCCCCTCTCCTGCCCCATGTTCTCTGACACTGGCCTAGAAAATTCATTGCCTCCAAAGGTGAAATCACAGAAATGTGTGGGAGGGTGTGTTGTGGGAACTTCTGAGGAGTTCTCGGTCTTTATTTTTCAGCACAGAAAGAACTCAGCTAGGAGCAAAGTGATAGATAAAAAAGTTTCTATCAGAATACAATAGACTGTTTGTGAAGCTTACAGCCAGGCAAGCAAGAGGGTGCTGCCCTCAGGACTTGGTGGGCTACAGTTTTAAAACCAAAGGAAAAGTCTGGAGGGGGAAAAGACCACTTTCTTCCTCGTTTCTGAGTAAACAGCAAGCTTTCATCATCAGCTCCCACTCCACATTAGGTGGGGGGAAGTTTTTTGTCACTACATGGTCAAATTGGGACTGCTATAAAAAGACTTATAAAAAGAAATTATGGACTTCCCTGGTGGTCCAGTGGGTAAGGACACCGCCTTGCAGTGCAAGGGGCACCGATTCGATCCCTGGCCTGGGAAGATCCCACGTGCTGCGGAGCAGCTAGACCGATGTGTCCAATTACCGAGCTGGAGCTCTGGAGTGCATGCGCCCAGAGCCGGTGCTCTGCGACGACAGAGGCCACCGTGATGGGAGGCCCACACAGGCCAAAGAACAAAGATGGATGAAAATAGATAAATGATAAACCAATAGAAGTGGCCCGCCTGCTCCCCTCCCTCCCCACCCCACCCCCCACCAATAATAAATAAATAAATAAATCTTTAAAAAAGAAAAAAAATGAAAAAAAAATTAAAAGAAATTATAAAAAGGCTCTCCCTGCCAATGGGACTGTTAAAATGAAATTCAATGACGATTTGATAAGTATGTTGTAGAGATTCCACCATCAAACAGAAGATTGGATGAGATGATCTTGAGGTTATTCCAAGTATAAGTCCTCAGGAAGGAAGGGGAGTAGCTCTTGTCTCACTTTCTCTCTTCTCTTCTTTGCTTGTTTCTTCACTATGTCCCTCTTGACACAGGCCTTGCAGAGGGGAACAGAGGTCCTTGTGTAGTCCCTGGGCATCTCAACCTTTTCCCTGGTGGCTACTTGGAAGGAACCCAATATGGCCTCACTATGCCCTGCTCAGGAGGCCTGGAAAATGACCTTATGCACAGGGCAGCAGAAATAGGGCAGTCACAGGCCAGGAAAAGGTGATACAGTGACAGAAGCTCCATAGCTGCCTTCCCGGGGAGGTAACACTGCAGTGTCACCAAGTCTGGGAAGAAGCACATCCCTGAAGGGTGTTAATATTGCCCAGGAAGGTGCTTCCCTCATGGACAGGGAACTCCAGGCTCTTACATGGGTGATTGTAGAGCACAGAGCACAGATGACCTTGATGACTAAGCTGGACCACTGCAAGTCCATTGCAGAAACAATGGTTAACTGTGGGGTTCTGTCTCAGCCTTGCAAAGTGAACACTGAAGAGTAAAGGGAAGAAAGTCAGACCATATCTCTGCCCAGCACAGAACCTCTGGGAAAGGAAAAGAAGAGAAAAAAAGGACTAAACTTCTGTAGGAAAAGCACCCTCACTGTGTGATTGTATACATGCGATTTACTCACCAAATTTTCCAGATGAAAATCCATCTCCTTATTTACCAGAAAGTTCATTTGACCTAAATGATTGCCCCTTCCTTTTCGATCATCTGGGAGTGGTTTGCTCCATCAAAAGGAGCAATCTATCAGTTAATTCAAGTGAAACACAAAGCGTGAGCATCTGTTCCCTCAAACTGCTTCCTGTCAGGAAGAAGAGGAAGACAACTTCTTCCTCATGGAGGAAATATTCCCGCTCTATGAGGGACTGAAAATGGCTAGGGATGAGGCAGGCCTTTGTAAGTATTAAGGGGGGCTCCCCAATCCACAGGAGTAGCTCACCACTTCTCAGAGGCGCTGACAGGTCAGTCAGTCAACAGTAGTGAACTAGACCAGGGACAAGGGCTGGGCCAAGAAGAGACTGGGACTGAACAAACACTCACATTCCAAGTACACAGCAGAGGTAATAGGCTGTAGTCACCAATTCAGCAGAAAAGGTGTGATGTGTTTGTGAACCCAGAACAGAGCATCAGGCAGGGAGTGAGAAGACAGATCTAGAAAAAGGGTAAAGGACTGAACATGGCCTGTTAAGAAGCCTGGCACTTAATTTAATCAGAGAAATTGAAGCCTTGGAAAGTTAATAAGTAGAAGCCTTGAAAACAAAGTGAGATGATCACCTTCTGTATTATCATATTAGCCGCATGTTTTATTTTTTCAAGCTAGTGAAGGAAACCTGGGTGCCCTGATGGGGCCTGTGGAGGACATCTAATGGATTGTTAGAAAGGTATGTGAGGCCCCGATCCACCCCGACTCTCCCTCAGTTTAATTATGTGTGTAGATAAAGGATTTTTCACAGGCATATTAGAGCAAAGTCCTGAAACCACTGCTGAATATTCAGGGATGGTTCTTGCTTTAAGAGCCATTTTGTATATAGATTCAGCCTCAGAGTTTCTTCTCCCATTACTCCAAGGACCCCCAAGAAGGAACGGGAGAAAGGAGGGAGCTTCTCTGGCTTTCACTGTAGTAGAAAACAGAAGTCAGTTAGCATCGTCTGAAACTGTTTTGAGGGTTAGGCTTCTGAAATCTCTTAGCAATAGGATTCAAGACAAGGGAATTTTGCTTCCCTGTAAAGCTTCTTTCCTGTTTGTGGGTTCGTGGTTTGCAGCAGATGTTCTCTCAGTCTGTGGGCAGCCCATTGAGGGCAACCTCCTAAATGTGGTTTGGAGAAAGTGAGAAGGAACTTTGAGGGCAACATGCCCACACCACAGAGCACAGAGTGGTTTAGGGAAAGATATCATTAACTGTATGTGTCTAGATGGCCCTTTGTTTTCTTCTTGCAGTAGAATTCTGTGTGTGGGGTCTATCCACAGCTGGTATGTTGGAAGAAGTACTGTAACTCCCCACAACATGCACTTCCTCCTGCCAGCACCTCACCAGGCTGTATCTACTTGTCTCACACCATACCCCTCACCTGAAAATGCAGGAGTCAAGCCAGGGCAAGGTAATAAGACCCTTCTGCCAACTAAAAATTCTCACTTGCCATCTGCCTCTGCTCCTAGTGAAGGAAAGTTTCTTATCTCATTGCATAAAGAATTCAGAAGCAAGACAGGGAGGTCAAGAAAGTAAAGTGAGGTTTTATTTAAGCAAAAGTATGCTCTCAACAGAAGAGCAAAAAATCTGCTGAGTATCTGAGCTGAGGTTCTTGGCAAGCTAGTCATGTGGGACATACACATGAAATGGAGTTTTTCCTGCCATATCAATAAACAAAGCTGTTAAAGCCACCCGTGATTCCAGCCCTCCAAATGGGAATTTCTGAGCCCAGAAAGATCAATATCTGCTATCAGGCAGCCATCCAGCTGCCACTGCTCCCTATGGTGAACAAGGAACTAAGGATGAATGCTGGTCCCAGATAGCTAAAATACATATGAAAGGAATAATTTCAGTGCACCCTGATTCTTGCATTTTCCTATATATAAGAAAGCGCTAAATTCCTTAACTTGAGATATCTGGTTTTCCTTAATTAACAATAATCTTTTGATGTTGAGACTACATGCCCCCTTGCTGCAAACCTCTATATAACCTGACTCCCTCTCTCTCACTCATCTCCTCAGAACAGTCCTCTCAAAGTTACTTGAAACTGTAACAGTCTCCTAGGCTTGAGGAAAAATTCCCACCAAATGAAACACAGCTCCCAACCTCTAGGTTGTGACTTTGCTTTTTTAATCGACAGACAAATGAAGGGATACTCACTGAGGAGGAAAGTGTTTGGGGCTGTATTTGTCATGGCAATCTGAACGTGGCTTGAAAAAGAATTTCCAGACATAGAGTACTGCAGAAAGGAGTGAGTTTATTAAGAACAAAGAGCAGAGATAATGTGAGTGCTGCAAGCATCATGCGCCGACCACCTGATAAACAGAGAAAGTCTTTGGGACACTGTTAGAACACTGGGCAGGCTCAAGGGAGAGCCAATGCTTTTCATGGGTTTGTAGTCAACATTTATAATCTCTAGACAAAGAAACTTTCTGCTGGAAGGGTGGCATTAGGTCACTGGTTAGGATGCTATCAGGATGGGAATTTGTGTCTAATTTGGGATCAGGAGACTGGCGGTAAGAACCAGGAGGGCTTTCAGCAATGGTTACAATGAGGCTCAGTCAGTTCGAGAAATGACTTTCGTTCTGGGCTCCATGTCTACGGCCATGGTGCAAGGCCTTAGGATAGGACTCCCCAGTGTTGTCTGATATTCATTCCAGCTCCACCCTCAAATGTGAAGGAGGGATTTTTGTCCTTATTTAGCCTTGATGGGAAGGATTAGGTTATAACTATTGCAGTCACTGACCTTTCTTTCATGCATCCTGAATGGAGTTCAGGGCCGAGATCAGGAATGAGGCACTCTGTGCTCTGGGAAAAACTGGCAGAAGAGATCCTCAGATAGTAATATATTTTCAGGAGACTATTGATTGAGCCCAATTTCTTGTATCTTCTCATATCTAGAAAAACACTAAAGTCATTAATGGAGACATCTATTTCTCATGACTAGCAACATGCCTTTGTCAAAATGTGTGTTTGATCAAAATTAGCCTCCTTACCAAAATTATTGCAGGTATACTGCCACCCCCTTACCTCTTTGGAACAGTTTCTCATAAATTTCTGAAGGACTGTCTCCTGGGCTATTGTTCTCATTTTACCACAGATAAAACTTAAGTTACAACTCCCACTCTATCCTTTTTTTTTTCTCTTTTAGTTTGCACTCTTCCCACCATCCATTTGAACACTAAGTTTGTGTACCCAATACACAGTGAGGTCAAGCGGGCCAGAATATCAGAGTTTGGAGCAGAGCAACATTAACTGCAGAGTCAAGCAAGGAGAAACAGTGGCTGGTGCTCAAAAAACTTAAAATCTTCAATGGCATTCAGGGAAAAGTTTTCACAGGCAACTCTTACCATTTTTTTTTATTGTGCTTTCTTTTATCTTTTGGCATCTTTTATAGATTTTTTATTTATATATTTTCATCCACCTTTATTCTTCAACCCATTTGGGCCTCCCATTGCAGTGGCCTCTCTCGTTGCAGAGCACTGACTCTGGGCACATGGGCTCCAGAACACTGGCTCCTAATGGGACACACCGGTCCAACCGCTCTGTAGCACATGGGATATTCATGGGTCAGGGATTGAGCCGGTGCCCCTTAATGGGCACTCCCCACCCACTGGACCACCAGGGAAGCTCTCACAGGCAACTGTTGAGGTGAGGGCTGCAGTTGTGTGGCTTTCTTCTGACTGGTAGTGAGGTGACAGGGTGATGGTCCATGAATCTTGTACTCAGCCTGAAGTTACTGTCATTTTCCTGAGTGTGGTCTTAGTTCCTGCAGAAAAACTCAAAGATATATTGTAATATAAATCCCTTGAGGAGAAACTAGGGCCCACTTTTGTATAACTATTTCTTTATTTCTGCCCTCTCTCACCTACCTAATTAGTAACTGTTAGTCTGCCTTTTGGAACCCAGGGAAGGTCTAGGAGGCTGAAGTCTTTTTTCCACAAATAAAAAGTGGGGGACACAGAAAGGCTTTTGTGTCCCTGGAGGGGCCCACAGGGCCTTGCTCAGTTTTCATCAGAAGATGGGGAAAATAGGGACAAAACAATTTTGCTCCAAAGTTTATCATAAGGTGTACTTATTCAGATAACTAAGATCATGGCATCTGGTCACATCACTTCATGGCAAATAGATGGGCAAACAATGGAAACAATGACAGATTTTATTTACTTGGGCTCCAAAATCACTGTCAATGATGACTGCAGTCATGAAATCAAAAGACGCTTCTCCTTGGAAGAAAAGCTCTGAAAAACGTAGACAGCGTATTAAAAATCAGAGACGTCACTTTGCTGACAGAAGCCCATAAAGTTGAAACTATTGTTTTCCCATTAGTCATGTACGGATGTGAGAGTTGGGCATAAAGAAGACTGAACACTAAAGAACTGATGCTTTTCGATTGTGGGAGAATTGGAGAAAAAGACTGAAGACTCTTGAGAGTCCCTTGGACAGCAAAGAGATCAAACCAGTTAATTCTAAAGGAAATTAACCCTGAATACTCATTGGAAGGACTGATGCTGAAGCTGAAGTTCCAACACTTTGGCCACCTGGTGCAAAAATACCACTCACTAGAAAAGACCCTGATGCTGGGAAAGATTGAAGGTAAAAGGAAAAGGGGGAAACAGAGGATGAGATGGTTGGATGACATTATCAACTCAATGGACATGAGTTTGAGTAAACTCTGTGAGATAGTAAAGAGAAGCCTAGTGTGCTGTAGTTCAAGGGAGTGCAAAGTATTGGACATGACTGAGCGACTGAACAACACTCAGGAGATCCTTATGAGATAACATATGAAAACCTTTTTTATCAATTTTTTTGCTATGTCACCTTTTATAGGTAAGAACAATGGGAGTCCTGTCTGACCCACACCACACATACTTAGTGTCCCTGACAGTGCTTCTAACCTGGTCACTGGCCTAAATTCAGTTTGACTGTGTAGTATTTATCATCCCAAGTGTTTCTTTGGCATATAAATTGCTTTAAGCTGGTTATTTTCTAAATAAAAATAGTGGACATGGGAAAATTCTGAAAACCAAGAAGAAATTATACTTTTGTAAGAAAGATTACATTTGTAAGATAAATTACCAGAGTAAGGGAGTCTCCTTTGCTGTGTCTAGAAGAAGAGGAAGAGGACTAGATCTCTAGAAAGTCATATTAATGGAAAAGGCAGTGACTTAAATTTGCATCACTATAGCCCTTATTTACTGTGCTCTTCCTGGTCATCTCCCAGAACTGACACCTCCTACCCTCAGCATTCTCTGGTCTTTAGTTGAAGATGATGTATAAGGTGAGTGTTTGGGGCACTTTCATGAGTCACTCAGTTTTCCTGGGTCTCTCCCATGTATGCACATTGCTAAACTTTTTTTGGTTTTCCTCTTTTAATCTTTCTCATGTCAGCTTAATTCTTAGACCAGCCAGAAGAACCTAGAAGGACAGAGGAAAATGTATTCCTCCCTGACAGCTGTTTACTAGGGCTTTCATTAGAGTTGCCAGATAGAATACAAGTCATCCAATTAAATTTAAATTTCAAATAAACAACTTTTTTAAAAGGTTTAAGTGTGATAGTTTCCCATTGCTACTGTAACAAATTACCACAGACTTGGTGACTTAAATGAACCAGGATTTATTATCATACAGCTCTGGAGGTCAGAAGATTGTAATGGGTCTCCCCGGCTAAGCTTAGGGCATCATCGGAACTGTGTTCTGGTCTGTAGGTTCTGGAGGAGAATCCAATTATCTGATTTTTCTAAATTCTAGATGCTGCTAGCATTCCTTGGCCTGTGGCTCCTTCTCCAACTTCAAAGCAGTTGAGTCTTTCTCACCCTGCATCACTCTGACACTGACTGTTCTGCCTCCTTCTCCATTTGATGTTCCTTGTGATTTTATTTGTCTCACCCAGATAAACCAGATAATGCTCTCATTTTAGAATCATTAGTAGGCTTAATTCCCTTCTGTAAGGTAAAGCAACATATTCACAGTTTTCTGGGGAGTAGGATATCTCCTTGATGGCTTTATTCTGCCTATCACTATAAATATCACCCAAATATTGCATGAGGCATCATTGCACCCAGATGTATCCACTGTTAATCTAAGATTCAAATTTAGCTAGACCTTCTGTATTTTACATATCCTACCTAACAGCCTTCACTCTGGTCCCAAGGTCTTGTTTCTGCCAGTCCTCTTCCAGGGACTGATGCTAAGAACTCAGCCTCTGTGCACCGGGACTGAATCAAGTCTCAGAGACAGAGTTTTAGATGGAGTAGAAAAGAATTGCTCAATTGCTTTCCCAGGGAAAGGGGCCCATGCCCCTCAAAATTGTATGTCCCAACTCAGGGGTAATTGGAAAACAGTTTTATAGCAATGGTTCAAAGGACAGGTTTGCTGATAAAGATTAGGGTGTGTGCAAGGTCTACGCTCTTTGATTCTGGCCTCAGGTGATCTTCTCTGGAATGAAGAATGCAAGCATATTTGTTGGAGGTATTAGTTCTGTAAGGGCTTCCCTGTAGTGTCAAACAGCAACGAATCTGCCTGCAGTGTAGGAGACCTGGGTTCAATCCCCGGTTGAGAAGATTCCCTGGAGAAGGGAATGTCTACCCATGCCAGCATTCTTGCTTGGAGAATTTCATGGACAGAAGAGCTTGGTATGCTACACCATGGGTCTCAAAGAGCTGGACACAACTGGGCAACACTTTCCTTCTTAGTTATGTAAAAAGCTCAAAGATACTGCGTGTATCCCTTGAGGGGGATCCAGGATCCTGCCCCATGACTGCACTATTGTTTCTTGACTGTTCTCCCTTCATATCTGTATCCCTTCCCTATCTTGATTATCAAAGCTCTGAAAGGCTTCCATGCCCAGAAATCCCACAGGGTCCTGCTTGTTTTAAGAATCACATACCATGTGGCAGGCTTCATTCCACATAAGGTCATTGTGCTAACATCTTCCCTGGAAATTCCCGTGTTTCCTGGGTCTAGTTGGATTTAACAGCTCAGGCTATCAGCACCTCCTAGTGATGACATCCAACCAGCCCAGCTCCTGAATGCCTTGTAGGACTCTTGAACTGCCAGCACCTCCCAGTGGTGTCCTGTGACCAGGCTCATTCCTGTTTGCCTTGCAGACCTCCTGTCCAATCTTAGCATCTTTCACAGGGAGATCAGGAAGAAGATGATACCAGCACTCCACATTTCTCAGAAGAGAGCTCATGACTGAGGTCAGATCAAGTTGGGCAGAGATACCAGAAACAGAGCTGTACCAAGAAAAGTGGGTGGTCAAGATACATCGCACATGTCAAGGCAAGACCTTTTAAGTTCAGAAAGGTGGCATGCATTTATTTCACAGGGGCTGAGTTAGAAGGCCCATAGGTAAGAAGACATTGAGACAAGCCACTCATTAGAGGATGGGTGGGAAGGGTGTGTGAGGAGGAAAAGAGTGAATGAAATGGAGATAAGGAGATAAAGGAGAGGAAATGGCAAAAGCTAACTATCTGAGTTAATAATGAGAAATGTATGCTGGCATAAAGCCAGGTCCACTGTTTGAGCTGAAAACAAGTGAGACAGGAGAAAACTCTTGCATCTCAGGTACCTCAGCACCACCTTTCAGGGGAGACTATCATAAGGCTTTTCAGGGGAGACTATCTGTAGTGTCCTCCTGGAACAGGATCACTTACTGCAGGTTCCTGCATTGCTATCTTCTTCTTTTATTTGCATAAACCTCCAAGACTCCAGAAGTTCCCTGTGGGGCTGCCCAGCATGCTAGCTGGAATTGCATAGCCTCTCATTTGGTGGTGTTCAGTCACCAAGTCGTGTCTGACTCTATCACTTTATGATGCCAGGCTTCCCTAACCTTCACTGTCTCCCAGAACTAGCTCAAATTCGTGTTCACTAAGTTGGTGATGTTATCCAACCATCACACCCTTTGCCTCAAAGCTCTGAAAGGCTTCCATGCCCAGAAATCCCACAGGGTCCTGCTTGTTTTAAGAATCACATACCATCTGGGCATTCATTCCACATAAGGTCATTGTGCTAACATCTTCCCTGGAAATTCCCGTGTTTCCTGGGTCTAGTTGGATTTAACAGCTCAGGCTATCAGCACCTCCTAGTGATGACATCCAACCAGCCCAGCTCCTGAATGCCTTGTAGGACTCTTGAACTGCCAGCACCTCCCAGTGGTGTCCTGTGACCAGGCTCATTCCTGTTTGCCTTGCAGACCTCCTGTCCAATCTTAGCATCTTTCACAGGGAGATCAGGAAGAAGATGATACCAGCACTCCACATTTCTCAGAAGAGAGCTCATGACTGAGGTCAGATCAAGTTGGGCAGAGATACCAGAAACAGAGCTGTACCAAGAAAAGTGGGTGGTCAAGATACATCGCACATGTCAAGGCAAGACCTTTTAAGTTCAGAAAGGTGGCATGCATTTATTTCACAGGGGCTGAGTTAGAAGGCCCATAGGTAAGAAGACATTGAGACAAGCCACTCATTAGAGGATGGGTGGGAAGGGTGTGTGAGGAGGAAAAGAGTGAATGAAATGGAGATAAGGAGATAAAGGAGAGGAAATGGCAAAAGCTAACTATCTGAGTTAATAATGAGAAATGTATGCTGGCATAAAGCCAGGTCCACTGTTTGAGCTGAAAACAAGTGAGACAGGAGAAAACTCTTGCATCTCAGGTACCTCAGCACCACCTTTCAGGGGAGACTATCATAAGGCTTTTCAGGGGAGACTATCTGTAGTGTCCTCCTGGAACAGGATCACTTACTGCAGGTTCCTGCATTGCTATCTTCTTCTTTTATTTGCATAAACCTCCAAGACTCCAGAAGTTCCCTGTGGGGCTGCCCAGCATGCTAGCTGGAATTGCATAGCCTCTCATTTGGTGGTGTTCAGTCACCAAGTCGTGTCTGACTCTATCACTTTATGATGCCAGGCTTCCCTAACCTTCACTGTCTCCCAGAACTAGCTCAAATTCGTGTTCACTAAGTTGGTGATGTTATCCAACCATCACACCCTTTGCCATCACATTCTTTTTTTGACTTCAGTCTTTCCCAGAATCAGGCTCTTTTCCAACGAGCCATCTTTTAGCATCAAGTGGCCACAGTACTGGAACTTCAGCTTCAGCATCAATCCTTCCCATGAATATTCACAGTGATATTTCCTTTAGGACTGACTTGTTTAATCTCCTTGCTGTCCAAGGGCCTCTCAAGAGTCTTCCTCATCCTTCTTTATGGCCCAAATCGTACATCTATAAATGACAACTGGAAAAACCATACCTTTGACTAAATGGACTTTTGTCAGCAAAGTGATGCCTTTGTTTTAAAATATGCTGTCTAGGTTTGTCATATATGTCCTTCCAAGAAATAAGTGTCTTTTAGTTTCATGGCTACAGTCACTGTCCACAGTGATTTTTGAGCCCAAGAAAATAAAATTTTTCACTGTTTCCCTTTCCATTTGCCATGAAGTGACAGAACCAGATGTCATGATCTTCATTTGAATGCTTAATTTTAAGGTAGTTTTTTTTCACTCTCCTCTTTCACCCTCATCAAGACACTCTGACTCCTCTTCACTTTCTGCAACTAGAATGGTATCATCTGCATATCTGAGGTTGTTGATGTTTCTTCTGGCAATCTTGATTCTAGCTTGTGACTCATTCAGTCTGACACATTTCATGATGTATTCTGTGGATGAGTTAAACAAGCAGGATAAGAATATACAGTTTTGTTGTACTTCTTTGCTAACTTTGAACCAGTCCTTTTATCCACGTCTTATTTTAACTACTGCTTCTTGACCTGCATACTGTTTTCCTGGGAGACAGGCAAAGTAGTCTGGTTCTCTCATCACGTTAAAATTTTTCCAGTTTGTTGTGAAATGAACACAACTGTAATGTAACTTGAAGATTCATTGGCATTAACCTTCTTGGAATTGTAATGAAAACTGATATTTTCCAGTCCCATGGCCACCGTCGAGTTCCAAATTTACTGACACATTGAGTGCAGCACTTTGTGTTTTTTTTAAAGATTTATTTATTTATTTATTTTGGGCAGGGGTCGGATTGGGGAGGAAGGGGAGCAGGCGGGCCACATCTATTGGTCTTTCATTTCTCTATTTTCATCCGTCTTTGTTCTTTGGCTCCTGTGGGCCTCCCATCACGGTGGCATCTGTCGTTGCAGAGCACCGGCTCCGGGCGCATGCGCTCCAGAGCTCTGGCTTGGTAATTGGACACTAGGTCCAGCCGCTCCATGGCACGTGGGATCTTCCCAGGCCAGGGATGGAACCGGCGCCCCTTGCACTGCAAGGCGGTGTCCTTACCCACTGGACCACCAGGGGAAGCCCGAGTGTAGCACTTTAACAGCATCATCTTTTATGATTTTAAATATGTCAGCTGGACTTCTCTGCTAGCTTGTACACAACAGTTCTTCCTAAGGCCCACTTTACTTCACACTCTAGGATATCCAGTTCTAGGTTAGTGACAAGATTATTGTGGTTATCCCTGTCATTAAGACTTTTTTGATATAGTTCTTTGGTGTATTCTTGCCCCTCTTCTTAATCTGTTGTGCTTCTGTTAGGTCCTTATCTTTTCTGTCCTTTATCATGCCAATCTTTGTATGAAATATTCCCTTTATATCTCTAGTTTTTGATTTCTAGTGTTTTCCATTCTATTGTTTTCCTTTATTTCTTTGTATTGTTCACTTAAGAAGACCTTTTTTTCTTTCATCTCTCCTTGCTATTTTCTGAAACTCTGCTTTCAGTTGGGTATACTTTTCCCTTTCTCTCTTGCCTTTTACTTCTCTTTTTCCTCGGCTATTTATAAAACCTTAGACAATCACTTTACCTTGTTGTATTTCTTTTTCTTTGGGATTTTGTTTTGGTCACTGTCTCCTGAACATTTTTTAGACAGGCAAAGTAGTCTGGTTCTCTCATCACGTTAAAATTTTTCCAGTTTGTTGTGAAATGAACACAACTGTAATGTAACTTGAAGATTCATTGGCATTAACCTTCTTGGAATTGTAATGAAAACTGATATTTTCCAGTCCCATGGCCACCGTCGAGTTCCAAATTTACTGACACATTGAGTGCAGCACTTTGTGTTTTTTTTAAAGATTTATTTATTTATTTATTTTGGGCAGGGGTCGGATTGGGGAGGAAGGGGAGCAGGCGGGCCACATCTATTGGTCTTTCATTTCTCTATTTTCATCCGTCTTTGTTCTTTGGCTCCTGTGGGCCTCCCATCACGGTGGCATCTGTCGTTGCAGAGCACCGGCTCCGGGCGCATGCGCTCCAGAGCTCTGGCTTGGTAATTGGACACTAGGTCCAGCCGCTCCATGGCACGTGGGATCTTCCCAGGCCAGGGATGGAACCGGCGCCCCTTGCACTGCAAGGCGGTGTCCTTACCCACTGGACCACCAGGGGAAGCCCGAGTGTAGCACTTTAACAGCATCATCTTTTATGATTTTAAATATGTCAGCTGGACTTCTCTGCTAGCTTGTACACAACAGTTCTTCCTAAGGCCCACTTTACTTCACACTCTAGGATATCCAGTTCTAGGTTAGTGACAAGATTATTGTGGTTATCCCTGTCATTAAGACTTTTTTGATATAGTTCTTTGGTGTATTCTTGCCCCTCTTCTTAATCTGTTGTGCTTCTGTTAGGTCCTTATCTTTTCTGTCCTTTATCATGCCAATCTTTGTATGAAATATTCCCTTTATATCTCTAGTTTTTGATTTCTAGTGTTTTCCATTCTATTGTTTTCCTTTATTTCTTTGTATTGTTCACTTAAGAAGACCTTTTTTTCTTTCATCTCTCCTTGCTATTTTCTGAAACTCTGCTTTCAGTTGGGTATACTTTTCCCTTTCTCTCTTGCCTTTTACTTCTCTTTTTCCTCGGCTATTTATAAAACCTTAGACAATCACTTTACCTTGTTGTATTTCTTTTTCTTTGGGATGGTTTTGGTCACTGTCTCCTGAACAGTGTTACGAACCTCGGTCCATAGTCTCTCAGGCAGTCTGTCTACCAAATTTAATCCCTTGATTAGATCATCACCTCCTCTGTATAGTCATAACAAGTTTGATTTAGGTCACACATGAATGGTCTAGTGGTTTTCTCTACTTTCTTCAATTTCAGTCTGAGTTTTGCAATAATCAGCTGATGATCTGAGCTACGATTGTTTTTGCTGACTGTATAGAGCTTCTCCATCTTTGGCTGCAAATAATGTATTCAAAATGATTTTGGTATTGACCATTTGCTGATGATACATGTAGAGTCAGCTCTTGTGTTGTTGGAAGAGGCTGTTTGCTACAGCCAGTGTGTTCTGAAAAAGTTCTGTTAGTTTTTTCCCTGATACATTTTGTACTCCAAGATCAAACTTGCCTGTTACTCCAGGTATCTCAGCCTCATTACCAGGTCTCATTTTTCCCAAAGAAAGTTCTCACTTTTCTAGGCATGGTGAGGACAGATCGAGAAGCCTGTACCCTAGGTAGATGGCAGCTAAGGAATAGGATGCTACTGTGTGTCCCCATCCATCTTCCATGAAGAAGGTCATGCCTGATGTTTCTGGTGATTCATTTCTTATTACTTCCTAGACTGTTGTGTTTTGTTCTAGATTAGCTTGTGACCTCATTTATTTGATTTGATTTATCATGCTTCTGGCTTCATAACTTAGCTGAATCTTACCCTACTCCAGTCACCAATCATTTCCTGATACTCTAGAGACCAAATTCTGGAGCATTCCACATTTTGATAGAAAAAGTGTTACTTTGAGAATGAATTCTAGATTGACTTTGATAAACCAGAGTGAATATATTCTGGAAATCTCAACTCCTTAAAAGTCTTTTCTGTTCTCTTCTTTCAAGATAAAGGAGCAAGTCACACACACACACACACACACACACACACCACAGAAAGGTCTTTTCACATAAAATTACAAAAGCAGATCTAAGTAACTTCTAATCTCCCAACTTTTGTAGGGTAAAGACCTAGGGATCTGAATTTTTAACAAGTTCTCAGATGAGTCCTCTGGTAAGGTCAAGGAACACCAAACAGACGACTGAAATAAGGCAAAGCCTCTTCCCCCTCCTGGGCATGATTTCAGGTACTGTACACCATTGTTCTGTTTTATCCCCATATCAAATCAGTACACAGCTATTATTTTGTCTATTCAGCTGTGAGGAAATGGACACACAGAGATTTTAAATAACTTATAAACTAAAGTTTATACTGATAGTAAATTGTGGAGGCAGAGGCAGACTTTGAATTAGGTCTTAAGCTTTTACACTATGGCAGTCACTTACCTTGGAACTTACCAATGATAGACAGGAGCCAGTGGACTCTTTGGTCCTCCAAGTGAACAATCACCACACTAGTTTACTCAAAAGACCTGCGGGTTGAGCCTCATTTGCTGATCATGGCTGAATTTTGTATGTTTCCTTATATTGGCTTCTTCCATTGTGCCCCTCTTTCTCTTGCTACCTGAAATTTCTTCCCCAAAATACTACCTTTATGCAGAATTTTCTTTCTGACTTTGCTTTTTAGAAACCTAAGTTAGATACTTGTGTGCTTTAAAAGACTTAGAGTTTCAAGCAAAATTCTATGACCTTTAGATCAAAGAGTTAAGTCACCTGGATGACCACAATATGCTCATTTTCCTGGCTTTCCATGATGCAGATTTGGAGTCATGAAACAACTGGGGCTTCTGGCTGGAGCCCTGCTTGTAATTGCCAAGCCCTAGGCATTTGTTTGCAAGGTGGTTTCTACTGCATCAGTACAAATGTGAATGATTTGAGTACATGAGACAATTGCAAAAGCCAAACATTTTACTGAAAAACCAAATAACTGGGCATTATGGGGGGGGGATTGCAATGCAGTGCAAATATATTTAAGATCTGCTTTAGGTCATGCATTGCCCTTCTGAGACCTTCTGGTCAGCCATGTGGAGACCTTCTCTCCTGCCTTCCTAATAATCCTAGTGTCCTCCCACCGTCCTGCACAACTGCAGTGCACATTGCAGTGAGACCAAGAGTCACAAAGTGGAATTTCCCAAGCATCCAGCTTATAGTAGCTAATTACCCCACCCTCCACAACCACCGCCACCTTGGTTTACATTCAAGGAAGCACTGGGTTCTTCCTTGAACATTACAATTACATTTTTTTGTTTTCCTATGTAATGTCTACCTCTTTCATTCATTTTTACAATAGTCAGTCATAACTAGCACTGGCCTGATAAAGATCTGGCTCTCAAAGCCTGTGCTGGACACATAAGGAAATGACTACCCTTTAGTGTCCCAGCTGAATCAGTGAAGATAGATAATGTTGAGACACTAAGGAGGAAACAATAGGCTATCCCAGGAAAGGACTGCTTAACTGAGAAGGTGGCCCTCACTGACTTCTCACGGAAGCAGGTGAACATTCAGCAGATGGAGAGGTTGGAAAGGGAAGGAGAACAGGACCACCACAATGCTTGAGGGTGTATATGCAGCATGACCTAGCAGGAGCAGGGGTACCCAGGGTCCAGTCAAATGGAGTGGCCACAGGTTGTTAGGGCTTCATCCTTTGCACAGTTTGCAATTCCAATTGCTAGCAGAGCAGTGCAGTCTAAGGACAGGAAGACATGAATATTTCAGGTCAAAAAGAGAGAGGGGGAACTGGCCTTCTTTGCTTTTTTTGTTCTATTTGAACTCTCAACAGATTGAATGACATTGGTGAGGTTGCTGTTTTTAATTCTATTTACTGGTTCAAATGTTAATCTCTTCCAGAAATGGGCAACTGGTCCTCTAGGAAAGACACAAGGTATACAGCTCCTTGTTTTCTGGTTCTGAGCAGCCATTCTTTTTTCCACACTTCCTTAAAAGCTCCTTGGTTTTCAGCTTGATATAGGCAACCAAAGCTGTTAGAATTATACTGAACACAGGAGTAAATTATCTTGAAAAAAAATAAAGATATTTTCTCACTGGTGAGTAAAATCATGAATATGATACATGAGCTTCATATATATATTTTCTACTTACAGGTTATGTTTTTGCTTGACTGGTTGGGTTTTTTTTTCCCTTGTTTATTTGCTGACATACTGATCTTTGTAGGGGAGCAACATTTAACATCCGAAAATGTCTCTTTGACAATGGATTATATAGAACTGAAAACAATAAAGGCCCAAAAGTCTAAGGAAAAAGCTTTGACCTTCCCCCAACTGCCTAAATGAATGTATAGGCAGGGAACTGATTCTAAGGAACTATCCCCACAGGTAACTATAGTATGAACTGGGTGTACAGACAGGGAGGAATCTAGCAGAGTTTGTTTGTTAAAATTTTTCTGTATCTCAAACTGTCTCTGTGTGACCCAACAAATATTTATCTACCAAACCCTAGCTTTTCCATCTTCATGTCAATTGCCCTTTTCCCCTTTGAAGTCCCAAACCCCTTCCCCCAACATATTCTTTTCTTTGGCTGAAGATGGAATTTAAGGTAAGGGTTTTAGTTATGTAGGTGAGTTACTCAGTTTTCCAGGGTCTCTCACCTACACGGGTCTCTCACTAAGGCAAAAGAAAGGACTAAAATCTAAAATTAACACAGAGGGAGAAATGTCAGAGCAGCCTCCCACTCTGGACCATTGATTTGAGTTTGGTTGCCATAGGACCTGGAGCAGCAGACTGTGACCACACCCTGTGCCTGAGCAAGCTCTCAGACACCAGCATGTGGACCCCGAGTCCTGCAAAGGCTGAGGATGTATAATACACTGCAGAATCAAAATGACTTTCTCTCAAAATGCACAGTGCTTCAAGCCTGTTAAATGTTATGCTGAGGCCCAGGATACATAATTCATGTGCCATTTAGAGTGCCCAGCACTTCTCGCTGGAGTGGCATACCAATGAGGCTGCACAGGATGCCAGTTGCACAGGCTTAACTGATTTTAGAGATCCTCAAGTGGAATTAGAGGCACTCTTTAGAAGGCTGTCTCTCCTGGTGGGATCCAAGGAGGGAGAAATGCAGTGTTGTCAAATCCAAGTTTGTGTACCCAATGCAATGAGATCAAATTAACCTGAATGTCTGAGTTTGGAGCAGAGGAAGGTTTATTGCGAGGGCCAGACAAGGAGAATGGGTGGCTGATTCTCAAAATATCTGTACTCCCTGATGGTTTTCAGGGAAGAATTTAGGGTGAGGGTAGCAGAAAGATAACTTTCTTCTAATTGGTTGGTGTTGAGGTAACAGATAGTGTTCCAGGAATCTCAGCCATCTATCTCCTGCTTCAGACCAGTCTGATGTCTCAGCTTGTGGTCACCATCCTTTACCTGGGGCCTTAGTTCCTGCAGAAGAACTCAAAGATAGCTTCAGATTTTTATGTACATCCCTTGGAGAGGAACTCAAGGACTCTACTATATCACTGCAGTATTGTTTCTTGACAGCTTTCCTTTCTTCCTGCCTTCCCTCACTACCCTAATTAGTAACTTCCAGAAATGGGATCTACATGCTTGAGTCGGCTCTTTGGAACTCAGATAAAGCCTAGAAGACTAAAGCATTTTCCTACAAACAAGAAATAGGGGCATTTTTTTTTCATTTTTTACCAAGGAGGAACTTGCAGAGCCCTATTAAGTTTCATTTCCTCCTTTTCTTTGATGCTTCTCAGTCTTGAGGGGTGGGCCAGGAAAGTGAATAAAGTTTGGGATGAAGAGGCTAATTATCAAACTAGCTATGAAACTCTGTTTTAGGGGGCCTCAGTTTCAGCAAAAGCGGACATGTACAAGCACATTCTAGAAAACTTGCTGACAAACTTATCTCTAGAAGTGTGCCAACAACAAAAAAATATGAAAAAGGAGGAGGATGGAAGAGAAGGACACAAAGGAAGAAGAAAAGAAGGAAGAGCAAAAAGAGGAAAAACGTGGTTTTTTTTTTTCTCTTCAGGAATGAATCTCAGACTGAATCTGGACTCTTGGAATCACCAAACAACAACTAATAATAATAAAAAGCCATATACTGAGTTTCTACCATGTGCCAAATACAATACTGATCCCTCAAAGTAGGTAGCAGTCATTTCCCCCATTTTATATATGAGATTACAAATACTAAGAAAAAGCAGAATAATTTGTCAAAATTCATCAGTCCATAAGCAAGAGTTCTAACCCTCAAATCCAAGCTCACTATTTTTTCTGTCTTTTACAGTAAAGGGGCTTAAGTCATTGCTTGTATGCAGTGCACCTGCATATGCTTGTTCCATTTGCATTTCTCAAAGTACAAGCTGTTGTTAGAGAAAGCCATGACAAGGACCTCTGCCAGGATGTATGATGCAGATGCCTATTCTACATCAGAGGTAGCAGAGGTTCTAATAGCTAGAGAAAGACCCAAAGTCTACACAAGTGACTTCTCACTGGCTTGTTCTCCCAAAGCATGTACACATAATCCTCCAAGTTTCTGAAACTCCATTGATCAATTTACTGACTTGTAAAATGCAAACTTGTAAAATTAGTTTTACATTTAGCTCAAATTCTGACTACTTAATATGCATATGCATTTTCAGATGCTTGGCGAATCCTAAAGGTTAAGATTATATATGTCTGATAGTCCAGGCAGTATTGCCTCTAGCACGATAGGGAACCTGTTTTAAATTACACACTTGAAGAGGAGCTAATGGGAACACATTGAATCATCCAGGGGATGGAAATTCAGTAATAGAACCAAATCCATGGTTATCAAAGTGTGGATCCTAGACCAACAACATTAATATTACCTGAGTTAATTACTTGTTAGACCTGCTGGCCCCACCCCAGACCTAAGAGTACATTTTAACAAGTCTCCAGGTAATTCAGGTACTGCTCAAATATGAGACCCATTACTCTCAGTTCATTTTTAAACTGCACATTTCCAACCTTCAATTCAGGGGATCTTCATCATCACCCTTATGGGAACCAAGTGTTATACACTGTTCTAAGTTCCCTGTATAATCTTATCAAATTAAAAAAAAATGTGTAACACCCCAATTTTACAGGTGAGAGAATTCAGTCTTAGGGAAGTTAAGTCATATATGCCCAAGGTACATAAGTAAAAGATACAAGGTACATAAGTTCATTTAAAGCCTACATCTATACCACAACACTAAGAGTGATGTGAAGAGCCTTTTCTCTTGGTGAAGAGGTACCAAGTATCAGAACTGATAGTTATAAACCCTGCTGTAGCTTAGCATCACCTGGGAGGTTTTATAGAGTTACTCATCCTTTTTTTATCATGTTCAATATACATAACACAAAATTTACTGCTTACTATTTTAACCAATTAGAGTTCAGAGGCATTAAGTACATTCACAATGTCGTCCAACTATCACACTATCAGTTCCAGAATTTTTTTAAATATCCTAACATAAACTATATAATAACTCTGTCTGTACCCCCTACTACCTCAGGCCTGGTAACCTCTATTTTACTTCCTGTATATTTGAATTTATGTATTATAGGTGCCTCACAGATGTGGAATCATACCATTTGGTGTCCTTTTGCATCTTGCTCACTTCACTTATTGGACTTCTCCTGTGGTGATAAAGAATTTGCCTGCAATGCAAGAGATGCTTTGAATGTGGATTTGATCCCTGGGTTGGGAAGAAACCTTGGAGGAGGAAATGGCAACCAACTCCAGTGTTCTTGCCTAGGAAATACCATGGACAGAGGAGCCTGGAGGGCTGCACTCACGGAGTTGCAGAGAGTTGAATGCAACTGAGCATGCACACATGTGATGCTATTTCACTTAACATATGCTTTCACGGATTATTAATATTGTGTTGTGTAACAGAATTTAATTTTTTAATGGTTAAAATATTTCATTGCATGTGTATACTACATTTTGTTTATCCGTTCTACAATTGATGAATATTTGGGTTGTTTTCACATTTTTGCTATTGTGAATATAATGCTGCTCTTAACATTGACATAATAATTATCTGGTTGAAACCTTATTTTCAATTATTTGGGTACATACCAGCAGTGGTGGGATTTCTGGATCATATGGTAGTTCTATATTGAAATTTTAGAGTAACTGGTTAACTATTTTCGACAATGGCTGTACCATTTGACATTCTATCAGTAATGCACCAGGTTTCCAACTTCCCCACATCTTTGCCAATATGTGTTTTCTTTTCTAAAAACAAAAAAAATTCCTCTTAATGGGCATCAAGTAGTACCTCACTACAGAACTTCTTTGGCAGAATTTATCAGCAATCCAACTTGTTCTGGGCTTTTTGTGGTTATGAGAAGTTGTTATTATTATTGCTATTATGTCAGTATTCTTATGAGCTGTAGCTTTATTCATCTTTTCTTGGGTTTCCTTTGTGACTCAGACAGTAAAGAATCTGCCTTCTATGCATGAGACCTGGGTTCAGTCCCTGGGTTGAGAAGATCCCCTGGAGAAGGGAATAGCCACCCATTCCAGTATTCTTACCTGGAGAATTCCATGGACAAAGCAGCCTGGAAAACTACAGTCCAAGGGGTAGCAAAGAGTCAGATATGACTGAGTAATTACCACACAATAGTTATTACTATTATTGTTATTATGTCAGTATCCTTATGAGCCATAGCTTTATTCAGATTTTCTGCTTCATACTTCAATCTTAGTAGGTTGTAGGTTTCTATGAATTTGTTCATCTAGGTTGGCCAATTCATTAGTGCATAGTTTTGGAGTTTCTTTCTGTAATACTCTTCTGTGATCCTTTGTATTTCTGTAATGTTGGTAGTAATGTCCCTTTTCTTTCCAATTTTATTAATATAAGTGTTATTTCTTAGTCAATATAGCTAAATTTTGTCAACTGTGTTAATCTTCTCTAATAACCAACTTTAAATTTTATTGTTTTTCTATCTGTATCTCTGTTCTAATCTTTGTTTCCTTCCTTCTGCTCATGATTTTGTCTTTTAAAATCTTATTTTATTTATTATTAAACTTTTTATCTTGTATCGACATATAGATGATTAATAATGTCACAATAGTTTCAGGTGAACAGGGAAGGGACTTAAGTTATACATATACATGTTTCCATTCTCCCCCAACCTCCCCCCCCATTCAAGCTGCCACATAACATTGAGCAAATTTCCACGTGCCATATGGTGGGTCTTTGTTGGTTATCCATTTAAAATATAGCAATGTGCACAAGACAATCCCAAGCTCTATAATTGTCCCTTGCCCTCATCCTTTCCTCTAGACAACCATAAATTTGTTCTCTAAGTCTGTGAGTCTGTTTCTATTTTGTGAAAGCAAAAGTGTTAGTTCAGCAATCCAACTTGTTCTGGGCTAGTATCCTCACTACAGAACTTTGGCAGAATTTATCAGCAATCCAACTTGTTCTGGGCTTTTGTGGTTATGAGAAGTTGTTATTATTATTGCTATTATGTCAGTATTCTTATGAGCTGTAGCTTTATTCATCTTTTCTTGGGTTTCCTTTGTGACTCAGACAGTAAAGAATCTGCCTTCTATGCATGAGACCTGGGTTCAGTCCCTGGGTTGAGAAGATCCCCTGGAGAAGGGAATAGCCACCCATTCCAGTATTCTTACCTGGAGAATTCCATGGACAAAGCAGCCTGGAAAACTACAGTCCAAGGGGTAGCAAAGAGTCAGATATGACTGAGTAATTACCACACAATAGTTATTACTATTATTGTTATTATGTCAGTATCCTTATGAGCCATAGCTTTATTCAGATTTTCTGCTTCATACTTCAATCTTAGTAGGTTGTAGGTTTCTATGAATTTGTTCATCTAGGTTGGCCAATTCATTAGTGCATAGTTTTGGAGTTTCTTTCTGTAATACTCTTCTGTGATCCTTTGTATTTCTGTAATGTTGGTAGTAATGTCCCTTTTCTTTCCAATTTTATTAATATAAGTGTTATTTCTTAGTCAATATAGCTAAATTTTGTCAACTGTGTTAATCTTCTCTAATAACCAACTTTAAATTTTATTGTTTTTCTATCTGTATCTCTGTTCTAATCTTTGTTTCCTTCCTTCTGCTCATGATTTTGTCTTTTAAAATCTTATTTTATTTATTATTAAACTTTTTATCTTGTATCGACATATAGATGATTAATAATGTCACAATAGTTTCAGGTGAACAGGGAAGGGACTTAAGTTATACATATACATGTTTCCATTCTCCCCCAAACTCCCCTCCCATTCAAGCTGCCACATAACATTGAGCAAATTTCCACGTGCCATATGGTGGGTCTTTGTTGGTTATCCATTTAAAATATAGCAATGTGCACAAGACAATCCCAAGCTCTATAATTGTCCCTTGCCCTCATCCTTTCCTCTAGACAACCATAAATTTGTTCTCTAAGTCTGTGAGTCTGTTTCTATTTTGTGAAAGCAAAAGTGTTAGTTTCTCAGTCCTGTTGGACTCTTTGTAACCCATAGACACCCTACTAGGCTCCTCTGTACATGGAATTCTCTAGTCAAGAATACTGAACTGGGCTTCCCTGGTGGTCCAGTGGGTAAGCAGTGCACGGGGCATCAGTTCAATCCCTGGCCTGGGAAGATTCCACATGCAGTGGAGCAGCTGCACCAATGTGTCCAATTATGGAGCCAGAGCTCTGGGGCGCATGTGCCCAGAGCCGGTGCTCTGTGACGAGAGAGGCCACAGAGGTGGGAGGCCCACACAGGCCAAAAAGAAGAACAAAGATGGAAATAAATGAAAAAATAAAGAATACCAGACTGGGTAGTCATTCCCTTCTCCAGCAGAATCTTCTCAATCCAGAGGTCAAACCCACATCTCCTGTAGTGTGGGCAGATTCTTTACCAGCTGAGCCACCGTCTGTTTTGTAAGTAACTTCATTTGTATCATTTCTTTTTAGATTCCACATACAAGGGATGTCATAAGATTATTTCTCCTTCTCTATCTGACTTATTTCCTGTTAGGCTTATTCCTCTCTTGCTAGTTCTTTCAGTGCAAAGTTAGGTTATGGATTTAAGGTTTTCTTCTTTTTAAAATGTATTTGCAACTGTAAATTTTCCTTTTAGCCCTACTTACCCAATAAATTTTCATTTTCATTGGCTGTTAGGTATTTTCTACTTTCCCTTGTGATTTCTTTTTGGCCTATTGCCTGTTTAAAAGTATGTTGTTTTAGAAACAGGAGATAGAACAGCAACATCAAAGGCTGAGAGGTAGATGAAATGGGGAGATATTGATCAAAGGGTGCGAAATTGAATTTCTGTAGGGTGAATAAGTCTAGGTGTAGGACGAATAAGTCTAATACAACATGATGGCTGTAATTAATGTTACTATATTGTATGCTGGAAATCTGCAAAGGACGTAGACTCAATGACAAAACAAAAAGAATGATAAGTATGTAGGGAGATAGATATATTTTAAATAGCTTGACTGTAGCAATTTCAGTATTTGTGTATATAAATATATACACACACATGTTATATATATATATTATTATAATTATATATATAACTATATATATATATAATTATATATTAATAATTATATATTATATATATGTATATATATATATACACATACATATAAGAACACATGTTGTGTGCTAAAAATATATGCAATTTTTATTTTAAAAAGAGTGTGTTGTTTAATTTCTGTAAATTTGTGTATTTTCCAGATTCCTTCTGTGGTTGACTTGGGGATTTTTTAAAGACAGTGATATTTATTATTTAGATTATATTAATCTATTCAAATTTATCAACACTTTTTTATGGCCTATCATGTGGTGTATCCTGCAGAATATTATGTGTGCACATGAGAAAAATATGTTTAGAACCATTTACTGACTTAAGACTGTTTTTAAAAAACTAGCAATACCAGTTGATAGTGAGAATGTAGAGTAACAGAATCACTCATTCATTACTAATTAGAATATAATTTTAATAGAAAATTCTGTGTACAATTACACAAAATTTTAATAGAATTTTCTAATTAGAATGGAAAATTCTAAGATAGTTTTGCACTTTCTTGCAAAGCCAAACAAAATCTTAACATAAGATCCAGAAATCTACTACTGGAAATCCATTCACCCAAATGATTTGAAAATTTATATCTACACAAAAAATCTGTATATGAATATTTATAGCAGCATTGTTAGTAATTGCCCAAACTAGAAGTGCTGAGATTCAGCAGATGAATGGATAAGCAAACTGTGATATATCTATTCATATGATTTCATCCATAGATAGGTACTATTCACAATAAAAAAGAGCTACTGAGCCATATGAAAGCATGGATAAATATTAAATGCATACTGTTACCTTAAAAAGCCAGTTTCTGAAGAGACTACTTACTGTATTATTGTGTTTACATGACATTCTGTAAAAGGCAAAACTATATAAGCAGTAAACAGAGAAGTAGGTGCCACAGCTTTGTGAGAAGAGAGGCTTGACTAGATGAAGCAGGAATTTTTTAGAACAGTGAAGCTCTTTGTATGATTCTATTGGTAAAAACATGATATCTTGCATCTGTAAAAAGTTTTAGAACTTTATACCACAAAGAGTAGAGCTTAATGAAAGCAAATTTTGAAAATAACATTCAACTGGTCAGAAAATTCCAGGATGGAATGCAGACTATGACCCAAATTACTTACTGTTATAGTGTATGAAATGACCTCTTCAGAGGATAGGAGGGAAAGCTTCTGACCTAAGCAACTTTGGAAATCAGTAGAGACTAAATGCAAAATACACCTTTCATAATCAGTGTGCATATGTGTGATGTCTCTTTAGACATGTTGGACTCTTTGCAACCCTATGGACCATAGCCAGCCAGGCTACTCTGTCCATGGGCATTCTCTAGGCAAGAATACTGGAGTGGGCTGCCATGCTCTCCTCCAGGGGATCTTCTTGACCCAGGGATCAAACCCACATTTCACTGCTGCATTGGCAGGCAATTTCTTTACCACTAGCATGACCTGGGAAGACCCAGTCACTGCACTATTGCACAGATAAAGTTTTAACATTGAGAGAAAACTAGAATAAACTTTAGATAATGGAGACAAGAGTGTGAATCCTTGTTGAGCTTACTATAGAATCAAATTGGATACATTTAGAAATATTTGTAGATATGTGTATAAATGGATCATTTCATATGTGTATTTCCTTATTCTGTCAAGTGAGAAGACCTACAAACAATGATGTACCAGTGGCACCCTTCAAACTTTGTCATTGTATCTTAATATCTATGAGGAAATAGCTGTTTCTAAAACTGGGAGAGTGAACCTGGGTTATCTCGTAGAGGAAGAAAGTACAGATGCATGAAAGCATGTTCAGTTGCTTCAGTCACGTCCGACTCTTTGCAACCCTGTGGGATTCTCCAGGGAAGAATTCTGGAGTAGGATGCCATTCCCTTCTCCAAGGGATCTTCCAGACCCAGGGATCAAAGCTAGGTCTCCTGTATTGCAGATGAATTCTTTGCCATCTGAGTCACCAGGAAACCAAGGTAGACTACCACAAACTGTACCTCAATGGCACACTGATTATTCTGAATAAAAGTTGCTTAAGAAACAACCAACAGGCCCACCGCGAGGAGCCGCCGGAACCCGCCCGCCGCGAGGAGCCGCGGACGCCGCGAGGAGCCGCGGACGCCGCGAGGAGCCGCGGACGCCGCGAGGAGCCGCGGACGCCGCGAGGAGCGGGTAAGTTCAGCCACTCCAACTGGAGGGTTTGCTGAACGGAGAGAGGAAGTCGTCCACGGGTTGCTGACCAGGGACTGGGCACGAGTTGGACGGGAAAGTTCGCGTCCACCTTTGGTACTTAGACACATAACCGGCAGTGTCGGAGGAGCCCGCGCTCCCCTAGAGCTGCAGTAGCAGCGGAGGAAGCCAGGGAAAGAGCAGGGATTGGAGACGACAGGCGGGTGCGCGGTCGAGCCGGGGCGCCCCCCTCCAACACGGGACTGCGCGCGCCGCGGCCTCCGCCCGACTGACTGGGATCAGCCCACCGTCCCGGCCAGCACCCAGTATGGCAGCAAAGCCCTCATTTTGCTGAACACAAAAACAGAAACCACAGCAACCGGCACTGTAAGGGAAAGACCACGCCATCAAGACACCACCATCAAGAGCAGATTGGTTTCCAACAGGCAGATATGAAGATAAAAACCAAGGACAGTATTTAACTTTTTTTTTTTTTCTTTTTTCATTTTTTTCTGCTTGTTTGTGGTGGACTATTTTGCTTATTCAATTGATTGGTTTGGGATTTATTAGTTTCTTTGTTTATTGGGGGTATTTTATGTTTTTTTTTTTTTTTTTTAGTTTTCATTTGTTTGATTTATTCTATGTGTTTTTTCTTTGTTTTTCGGTCTCATTAATTTTTTTTTTTTTGCTCTTTTTAATTTTTAACCTTCTTTTGACTTTTATTATATTTTTTTAACTTTAATTTTAATTCTTGAAAACCTCTAATTCTCTTTTCTCTTTCCTCTTTCCCACTACTTTCTTTCTCTATGTTCTAAATGTAAAACATCTTCCTAGCTATCAATATCCTCTAGATAAATTATTTCCTATCTTTCTGTCTGCACTATTCACTTCCAAATGCACTAAACAGTACACACACTAATCTTTGCTACCTAATCCTATAAAATACTTCCAAGACAAATCTTTTCCTTTTTATTACTTAGAGACTCTCCTCCTTGTCACCCCGAGCACATGTCCTAATTTAAAATTGCTTTCATTGTAATTATCCAAGCCAGGACCTTGTGCTAGATCTATTATTCAGGCACTATTTTAATTAATTCAAAGCTTAACGGGCAAGTATCATCTGTGATTGCATGAGTTGCTAGAAAGATTTCCTGCGCCTTATCTCTGTAAAACTGGTCAGTTGTGGAGATTGCTGTATATGTATGTGTATCTTATGATTATGTTAGAAAACATCTGCATGCTTTTATGACTGTCACCCATCAGGGATGCACCTCTTGTTCCTCAGATGCTAGTGTGTGAACTAGTATCACAGAACACCATAGCAAACCAGACATAGAGCCTACACTCCTGACCAATCATCAAACCGAGGATCCTCGAAGCGGAAGCCCGGATTCCAAGACCCCACACTGATTATCAAAGAACATACAACACTACAGATTATTCACCTGTAAACAAGGTCTATCACCACCCAAGACACAAGCCACTGAACCCTTCTACAAGGACAGAAACCCAAAGGAAAGGGGAATCCAACCAAGAAGCCTGGTGGGAATAAGAACTCCACACACACAGACACACACAAAGAAACAAAAATTAACCTAATAATGAAACGTCAGAGAAACACTGTACAAATGAAGGACCAAGCTAGAGAAACACCACTTCAAATGACAGAGGAGGAGATAGACAAGCTATCTGAAAGAGAATTCAGAAAAACTGTACTAATGAGGATGCAAAACACCGAAAACAGAATATTAGAGGAAATTAGTGCATTGAGAAAAGACATGCAGGAAATGAAAAATAAGCAAATAGAGACCACCAACTCAATTGCTGAACTCAAAAATACTATAGAAGGTCTCAACAGTAGAGTATCAGAGGCTGAAGAACGGATAAGTGAGCTGGAAGACAGAATGGTGGAAATAATCCTAGCTATCAATATCCTCTAGATAAATTATTTCCTATCTTTCTGTCTGCACTATTCACTTCCAAATGCACTAAACAGTACACACACTAATCTTTGCTACCTAATCCTATAAAATACTTCCAAGACAAATCTTTTCCTTTTTATTACTTAGAGACTCTCCTCCTTGTCACCCCGAGCACATGTCCTAATTTAAAATTGCTTTCATTGTAATTATCCAAGCCAGGACCTTGTGCTAGATCTATTATTCAGGCACTATTTTAATTAATTCAAAGCTTAACGGGCAAGTATCATCTGTGATTGCATGAGTTGCTAGAAAGATTTCCTGCGCCTTATCTCTGTAAAACTGGTCAGTTGTGGAGATTGCTGTATATGTATGTGTATCTTATGATTATGTTAGAAAACATCTGCATGCTTTTATGACTGTCACCCATCAGGGATGCACCTCTTGTTCCTCAGATGCTAGTGTGTGAACTAGTATCACAGAACACCATAGCAAACCAGACATAGAGCCTACACTCCCTGACCAATCATCAAACCGAGGATCCTCGAAGCGGAAGCCCGGATTCCAAGACCCCACACTGATTATCAAAGAACATACAACACTACAGATTATTCACCTGTAAACAAGGTCTATCACCACCCAAGACACAAGCCACTGAACCCTTCTACAAGGACAAAAACCCAAAGGAAGGGAGAATTCAACCAAGAAGCCTGGTGGGAATAAGAACTCCACACACACAGACACACACAAAGAAACAAAAATTAACCTAATAATGAAACGTCAGAGAAACACTGTACAAATGAAGGACCAAGCTAGAGAAACACCACTTCAAATGACAGAGGAGGAGATAGACAAGCTATCTGAAAGAGAATTCAGAAAAACTGTACTAATGAGGATGCAAAACACCGAAAACAGAATATTAGAGGAAATTAGTGCATTGAGAAAAGACATGCAGGAAATGAAAAATAAGCAAATAGAGACCACCAACTCAATTGCTGAACTCAAAAATACTATAGAAGGTCTCAACAGTAGAGTATCAGAGGCTGAAGAACGGATAAGTGAGCTGGAAGACAGAATGGTGGAAATAAGTGCTGAAGAACAGAACAAAGCCCAAAGAATTAAAAGAACTGAGGATAGCCTCAGAGACCTATGGGACAATATTAAACGCACCAACATTAGAATTATAGGAGTTCCAGAAGAAGAAGAAGAGAAGAAAGACTATGAAAAAATTCTTGAAGAGGTTATAGTTGAAAACTTCCCCAGCATGGGAAAGGAGATAGTCAGCGAAGTCCAGGAAGCACAAAGAGTTCCATACAGGAGAAACCCCAGAAGAAACACACCAAGGCACATTCTAATCAAACTAACGCAGACTAAATATAAAGACAGATTACTAAAAGCAGCTAGGAGCAAACAACAAATAACATATAAAGGAAACCCCATACGTTTAACTGCGGATCTCTCAACAGAAACCCTACAGGCCAGAAGAGAATGGCAAGATACATTTAAACGGCTAAAAGAGAATAAACTGCAACCACGAATTCTCTACCCAGCAAGAATCTCATTCAAAATCAATGGTGAAGTCAAAAGCTTCACAGACAAGCAAAAACTAAAAGAATTCTGTACCACAAAACCAGCACTACAACAAGTGTTAAAGGGCCTGATATAGCTAATAAATACAAGAGTAGGAGAAGCCTTACAAATCAAACCCCAAATTTCTAAGAAGATGACAATAAGAATATTCGTATCAATAATTACTTTGAATGTAAATGGACTAAATGCTCCAACCAAACGACACAGGCTGGCTGAATGGATCCAGAAGCAAGACCCATATATATGCTGTTTACAAGAGACCCACTTCAGACCTAGAGACACTCATAGACTGAAAGTGAAAGGCTGGAAAAAGATATTTCATGCAAATGGAAATGAAAAATAAGCAAATAGAGACCACCAACTCAATTGCTGAACTCAAAAATACTATAGAAGGTCTCAACAGTAGAGTATCAGAGGCTGAAGAACGGATAAGTGAGCTGGAAGACAGAATGGTGGAAATAAGTGCTGAAGAACAGAACAAAGCCCAAAGAATTAAAAGAACTGAGGATAGCCTCAGAGACCTATGGGACAATATTAAACGCACCAACATTAGAATTATAGGAGTTCCAGAAGAAGAAGAAGAGAAGAAAGACTATGAAAAAATTCTTGAAGAGGTTATAGTTGAAAACTTCCCCAGCATGGGAAAGGAGATAGTCAGCGAAGTCCAGGAAGCACAAAGAGTTCCATACAGGAGAAACCCCAGAAGAAACACACCAAGGCACATTCTAATCAAACTAACGCAGACTAAATATAAAGACAGATTACTAAAAGCAGCTAGGAGCAAACAACAAATAACATATAAAGGAAACCCCATACGTTTAACTGCGGATCTCTCAACAGAAACCCTACAGGCCAGAAGAGAATGGCAAGATACATTTAAACGGCTAAAAGAGAATAACCTGCAACCACGAATTCTCTACCCAGCAAGAATCTCATTCAAAATCAATGGTGAAGTCAAAAGCTTCACAGACAAGCAAAAACTAAAAGAATTCTGTACCACAAAACCAGCACTACAACAAGTGTTAAAGGGCCTGATATAGCTAATAAATACAAGAGTAGGAGAAGCCTTACAAATCAAACCCCAAATTTCTAAGAAGATGACAATAAGAATATTCGTATCAATAATTACTTTGAATGTAAATGGACTAAATGCTCCAACCAAACGACACAGGCTGGCTGAATGGATCCAGAAGCAAGACCCATATATATGCTGTTTACAAGAGACCCACTTCAGACCTAGAGACACTCATAGACTGAAAGTGAAAGGCTGGAAAAAGATATTTCATGCAAATGGAAATCAAAAGAAAGCTGGAGTAGCAATCCTCATATCAGACAAAATAGACTTTAAAGTAAAGAAGATTCTAAGAGACAAGGCAGGTCACTACATCATGATTAAGGGATCTATCCAAGAGGAAGACATAACAGTCATGAATATCTACGCACCCAACACAGGGGCACCTCAATACATAAGACAGGTACTTTCAGACATAAAAGAAGAAATCAACAATAACACAATAATATTAGGAGACTTTAACACTCCTCTCACACCAATGGACAGATCAACAAAACAGAAAATTAATAAAGAAACACAAGCCTTAAATGCCACACTGGAAAAGATGGACCTCATCGATATCTTTAGGATGTTCCATCCAAAAGCAGAAGAATACACTTTCTTCTCAAGCGCTCACGGAACATTCTCCAGGATAGACCACATCTTGGGCCACAAATCTAACCTCAGTCAGTTCAAGAAAACCGAAATTATATCAACCATCTTCTCGGACCACAATGCAATGAGACTGGAGATCAACTACCAGAAAAAAAACCCTAAAAACAGAAACACATGGAGATTAAACAATACATACCTAAAAAACCAACTGATCGTTGAGGAAATCAAAGGAGAAATTAAACAATTCCTAGAAGAAAATGACAATGAACACACGACAGTGCAAAACCTATGGGATACAGCAAAAGCAGTTCTAAGAGGGAAATTTATAGCAATACAATCCCACCTCAAGAAACTAAGAAAATATGAAGCAGATGACCTAACCCTCCGCTTAAAGCAGTTGGAGAACGAAGAACAAAAACATCCCAGAGCCAGCAGAAGAAGAGAAATCATAAAGATCAGAGCAGAAATAAATGAGAAAGAAACAAAAGAAACAATAGTAAAGATAAATAAAACAAAAAGCTGGTTCTTTGAAAAGGTAAACAAAATTGACAAGCCACTGGCCAGACTCATTAAGAAAAAGAGAGAAGAACCAGATCAACAAAATCAAAAACGAAAAAGGAGAGATTACAACAGATAATGCAGAAATCCAAAGGATTCTAAGAGACTATTATGAGCAACTCTATGGCAACAAACTGGACAACTTGGAAGAAATGGACAGTTTCTTGGACAGGATTAATCTCCCAAGACTGAGCCAGGAAGAAACAGAAACTGAACAACCCAATCACAAGCTCAGAAATCGAATTTGTGATTAAAAATCTACCCAAAAATAAAAGCCCAGGACCAGATGGCTTCACAGCCGAATTCTACCAAACATTTAAAGAAGAGCTAATGCCTGTCCTTCTAAAACTCTTTCAAAAAATTGCACAGGAAGGAAAACTCCCAAACACATTCTACGAGGCCACCATCACCCTGATACCCAAACCAGGCAAAGACAACACAAAAAAGGAAAACTATAGGCCAATTTCACTGATGAACTTAGATGCCAAGATCCTCAACAAAATCCTAGCAAACAGAATTCAACGACATGTCAAAAAACTCATACATCACGATCAAGTTGGGTTCATCCGAGGCATGCAAGGCTTCTTCAACATCCGCAAATCAATCAACGTGATACACCATGTCAACAAGTTGAAAGACAAAAATCACATGATCATCTCAATAGATGCAGAAAAAGCCTTCGACAAAGTACAACATCCATTTATGATCAAAACTCTTCAGAAAATGGGCATAGAAGGAACCTATCTCAACATAATAAAAGCCATCTATGAGAAGCCTACAGCGAACATTATTGTTAATGGTGAAAAACTGAAAGCATTCCCTCTAAGATCAGGAACAAGACAGGGGTGCCCACTTTCACCACTGCTATTCAACATAGTCCTGGAAGTCCTAGCAACAGCAATAAGACAAGAGAAAGAAATCAAAGGAATCCAGATTGGAAAGGAAGAAGTCAAACTCTCTCTATTTGCAGATGACATGATATTATACATAGAAAATCCCAAAGACACGGTTACAAAGCTACTAGAACTAATCAATGAATTCAGCAAAGTTGCAGGATATAAAGTCAACACACAGAAGTCACTGGCATTCCTATACACAAACAATGAAAAATCAGAAAGAAACAAAAGAAACAATAGTAAAGATAAATAAAACAAAAAGCTGGTTCTTTGAAAAGGTAAACAAAATTGACAAGCCACTGGCCAGACTCATTAAGAAAAAGAGAGAGAAGAACCAGATCAACAAAATCAAAAACGAAAAAGGAGAGATTACAACAGATAATGCAGAAATCCAAAGGATTCTAAGAGACTATTATGAGCAACTCTATGGCAACAAACTGGACAACTTGGAAGAAATGGACAGTTTCTTGGACAGGATTAATCTCCCAAGACTGAGCCAGGAAGAAACAGAAACTGAACAACCCAATCACAAGCTCAGAAATCGAATTTGTGATTAAAAATCTACCCAAAAATAAAAGCCCAGGACCAGATGGCTTCACAGCCGAATTCTACCAAACATTTAAAGAAGAGCTAATGCCTGTCCTTCTAAAACTCTTTCAAAAAATTGCACAGGAAGGAAAACTCCCAAACACATTCTACGAGGCCACCATCACCCTGATACCCAAACCAGGCAAAGACAACACAAAAAAGGAAAACTATAGGCCAATTTCACTGATGAACTTAGATGCCAAGATCCTCAACAAAATCCTAGCAAACAGAATTCAACGACATGTCAAAAAACTCATACATCACGATCAAGTTGGGTTCATCCGAGGCATGCAAGGCTTCTTCAACATCCGCAAATCAATCAACGTGATACACCATGTCAACAAGTTGAAAGACAAAAATCACATGATCATCTCAATAGATGCAGAAAAAGCCTTCGACAAAGTACAACATCCATTTATGATCAAAACTCTTCAGAAAATGGGCATAGAAGGAACCTATCTCAACATAATAAAAGCCATCTATGAGAAGCCTACAGCGAACATTATTGTTAATGGTGAAAAACTGAAAGCATTCCCTCTAAGATCAGGAACAAGACAGGGGTGCCCACTTTCACCACTGCTATTCAACATAGTCCTGGAAGTCCTAGCAACAGCAATAAGACAAGAGAAAGAAATCAAAGGAATCCAGATTGGAAAGGAAGAAGTCAAACTCTCTCTATTTGCAGATGACATGATATTATACATAGAAAATCCCAAAGACACGGTTACAAAGCTACTAGAAGTAATCAATGAATTCAGCAAAGTTGCAGAATATAAAGTCAACACACAGAAGTCACTGGCATTCCTATACACAAACAATGAAAAATCAGAAAATGAAATCAAAGAAGCAATCCCCTTCACCATTGCAACCAAAAGAATCAAATATCTAGGAATAAACCTACCCAAAGAAACAAAAGAATTGTACACAGAAAATTACAAGACACTCATGAGAGACATTAAAGAAGACTTAAACAGATGGAGAGATATTCCATGTTCCTGGATTGGAAGAATCAATATTGTGAAAATGACCATACTTCCAAATATCATCTACAGATTCAATGCAATACCTATTCAACTACCACTGACATTTTTCACAGAACTAGACCAAAGAATAACACAGTTCATATGGAAACACAGAAGACCTAGAATAGCCAAAGCAATCCTGAGGAAGAAAAACGGAGTTGGAGGGATCAGCCTCCCTAACTTCAGACTCTACTACAAAGCAACAGTTATCAAGACAGTATGGTACTGGCACAAAAACAGAACTATAGATCAATGGAACAAGATTGAGAACCCAGAGATCAACCCACGCACCTATGGGTACCTTATTTTTGATAAAGGAGGAGAAACTATAAAATGGGACAAAGACAGTCTCTTTAACAAGTGGTGCTGGGAGAATTGGACAGCTACATGCAAAAAAATGAAATTGGAACATTCCCTGACGCCATACACTAAGATCAACTCAAAATGGATTAAAGACCTCAATGTAAGACCAGAAACCATCAAACTCTTAGAGGAGAATATAGGCAAAACCCTCAAGGACATCAATCAAAGCAAGATCTTCTCTGACCCACCAACTAAAATAGCAGAACTGAAAAGAAAAATGAACATATGGGACCTCATGAAACTTAAAAGCTTTTGTACAGCAAAAGAAATTACAAAAAAGTTCAACAGACACCCCACAGAGTGGGAGAAAATCATAGCAAATGAAACAACAGACAAAGAATTCATCTCCAAAATCTACAAACAACTCAGACAACTCAGCACAGGGAAAATGAGCAGCCCAATCAAAAAATGGGAAAAAGATCTAAAGAGACGCCTCTCCAAAGAGGACATACAAATGGTCCAAAAGCACATGAAACGATGCTCAACCTCGCTTATTATTAGAGAAATGCAAATTAAAACCAGAATGAGATACCACCTCACACCTGTCAGAATGGTCATCATCAACAAATCGACAGACAACAAATGCTGGAGAGGGTGTGGAGAAAAGGGAACCCTCTTGCATTGCTGGTGGGAATGTAAATTAATACAACCTCTATGGAAGACAATATGGAGATTCCTTAAAAAACTAAAAATAGAAGCACCCTATGACCCAGATTCAAGCAAAACCAGCTGGAGAGATATTCCATGTTCCTGGATTGGAAGAATCAATATTGTGAAAATGACCATACTTCCAAATATCATCTACAGATTCAATGCAATACCTATTCAACTACCACTGACATTTTTCACAGAACTAGACCAAAGAATAACACAGTTCATATGGAAACACAGAAGACCTCGAATAGCCAAAGCAATCCTGAGGAAGAAAAACGGAGTTGGAGGGATCAGCCTCCCTAACTTCAGACTCTACTACAAAGCAACAGTTATCAAGACAGTATGGTACTGGCACAAAAACAGAACTATAGATCAATGGAACAAGATTGAGAACCCAGAGATCAACCCACGCACCTATGGGTACCTTATTTTGATAAAGGAGGAGAAACTATAAAATGGGACAAAGACAGTCTCTTTAACAAGTGGTGCTGGGAGAATTGGACAGCTACATGCAAAAAAATGAAATTGGAACATTCCCTGACGCCATACACTAAGATCAACTCAAAATGGATTAAAGACCTCAATGTAAGACCAGAAACCATCAAACTCTTAGAGGAGAATATAGGCAAAACCCTCAAGGACATCAATCAAAGCAAGATCTTCTCTGACCCACCAACTAAAATAGCAGAACTGAAAAGAAAAATGAACATATGGGACCTCATGAAACTTAAAAGCTTTTGTACAGCAAAAGAAATTACAAAAAAGTTCAACAGACACCCCACAGAGTGGGAGAAAATCATAGCAAATGAAACAACAGACAAAGAATTCATCTCCAAAATCTACAAACAACTCAGACAACTCAGCACAGGGAAAATGAGCAGCCCAATCAAAAAATGGGAAAAAGATCTAAAGAGACGCCTCTCCAAAGAGGACATACAAATGGTCCAAAAGCACATGAAACGATGCTCAACCTCGCTTATTATTAGAGAAATGCAAATTAAAACCAGAATGAGATACCACCTCACACCTGTCAGAATGGTCATCATCAACAAATCGACAGACAACAAATGCTGGAGAGGGTGTGGAGAAAAGGGAACCCTCTTGCATTGCTGGTGGGAATGTAAATTAATACAACCTCTATGGAAGACAATATGGAGATTCCTTAAAAAACTAAAAATAGAAGCACCCTATGACCCAGCAATCCCACTATTAGGCCTATATCCTGATGAAATCAAAACTGAAAGAGGCACCTGTACCCCAATGTTCATTGCAGCTCTCTATACAATAGCCAGAACATGGAAGCAACCTAGATGTCCATCGACAAATGAATGGATCCAGAAACTCTGGTACATATATACAATGGAATACTACTCAGCTGTTAAAAGAAATGCAGAAGACTCAGTCCTAATGAGGTGGCTGGCTTTAGAACCTATCATAAAAAGTGAAGTAAGTCATAAAGAGAAAGACAAGTATAGTATACTAACTCATATATATGGGATCTAGTAAGATGGTCATGATAACATACGCAGTGAGCTCATGAAAAAACAGAGAATAGACATAAAGACATTGTGGAGACCGAACAATGGGAGGGAGTAACATGGGAACCTATACTGTCATGTGTAGAAAAGATAGCTATTGTCATTGTGCTAGGGGAATAGGAGTACCTACAACCACTTGGAGCAATGGTCTGGAGGGATGGCGGGGGGGAACCTGGGTGGGGGGAGGGTCAAGGGATATGCATCTGATTGATCTGGGAACATACATGTACAAAAATAAATAAATAAATAAATAAATAAAAAATAAATAAATAAATAAATAAATAAATAAAAAAGAAACAACCAACAAAAGAGGAATACTCTGACCCTCCTTTCTATTACACTAAAAGCAAGAAATAAATCACTTGTGAAATACACATCTCAAAATAGAAGCACTCCCTTATCACTAGAGATTTTAAAACTTGGGCTGGAAAGCCTATGTAAACAAACTTTGCTGCTTCTTTAATTGATTCAGTTAAGCTCAGTCGCTCAGTTGTGGCTGCCTCTTTTGACCCCATCGACTGCAGCGCACCAGGCTTCCCTGTCCTTCACCATCTTCTGGAGTTGGCTCAAACTCATGTCCATTGAGTCCACGATGCCATCCAACCATCTTGTCCTCTGTCATCCCCTTCTCCTTCTGCCTTTGATTTCTCCAAGCATCAGGGTCTTTTCCAGTGAGTCATCTCTTCATATCAGACGGCTAAAGTATTATAGCTTCAGCCTCAGCATGGGTCCTTCCAATGAATATTCAGGGTTGATTTCCTTTAGAACTGACTGGTTTGATCTCCTTGCAGTTCAAGGGACTCTCAAGAGTCTTCTCCAGCACCACAGTTCAAAGGCATCAATTATTCAGTGCTCAGTCTTCTTTATGGTCCAACTCTTGCATCCATACATGACTACTGGGGAAACTTTAACTTTGACTTTCTGAACTTTTGTCAGGAAAGCGGTGTCTCTGTCTTTTAATACATTGTCTAAATTTGCCACTGTTTTCTTCCAAGAAGTGTGTGTCTTAATTTCATGGCTGCAGTCACAATCCACAGTGATTTTTGAGCCCAAGAAAATAGTCTATCAGTTTCCATTGTTTATCTATTTCCCATGGAGTGATGAGACTGGATGCCGTGATCTTTGTTTTTTTGAGTGTTGAACTTTAGGCCAGCTTTTCCACTCTCCTCTTTCACTTTCATCAAGAGACTGTTTAGTTCATCTTAGCTATCTGCCATATTGGTAAAGAATCCACCTGAAGTTCAGGAGACCCAGGTTTGATCTCTGGGTCAGTATATTCCCCTGGAGAAGGTAATGGAAACTCATTGTAATATTCTTTCCTGGAGAATCTCATGGACAGAGGAGCCTGGTGGGTTATAGACCATGGGGTCACAAAGAGGTGGACATGACTGAGCGACTAAGCACAAGCACATCTTGAGACAAATGTGCCATACTAATGTGTGGTGTTAATAAAAAAGCAAGTGGGGTGAGGTGTCAGGAAACTAACAATTTTCTGTAAATCTACAACTATTTTAAGTAAAAGTTTATTTAAATAAATATATCTGTGTGCATTTTGGTTACTCCACAAATTATTCATTCACCTGTGCATTCTCACCCTAGGCTATCAGAGACTGGTTACTGACTGTGTTTTCAAAGGCAGCCAGCATGGGAGATGTCCTTTCACCTTTCAGGAGCTTGAGCCTGATGCTAAGGGCTGAGGGTTCATTGATCAGATCCTATGTGTTGTCAGAAAGCATTACAAGGTGCAAATGGTTTTGCACCAGATTGGCCTTTTTAGTACATATGCTGTTGTTGTTGTTGTTTTTGGCATCTCTGATCCTGCAGCAAAGAAATCTACATAGCATCTCATTTCAAGAGACTCTGCTACAGGAGGAGGTCATATGAAGTTCCCAGAGAAAGCAGACCTCATCAAGCTACAGTCTGGCCCTATGAAGATTTCCTTCCTTCCTTAAGCCCGATGGGACCACAGAGTTAGTGATAAGGAAGACTATGCATTAGGAGACTGACACTCACCATGTCAGCATCCTGAGGAATAATTCCTACCCCGTAGCCAATGAAGTGACTCTATTAGCCTTCTCTTGGAGAGAATATATTATTAAGGATTTGTCCAAACTCACAGCTGTGCCATTTTTGAATGCCTTTTGATGGCACACATTCCTCCAACTCATTTGGAACTCTCTCCATGACTTATGAGGAAGGATGACACACTAGAGGTGCTTTTGAACCAAACTTTCTGTCTTGTTATTGTCCCTGAGATGCATCATTAAAACAGAAAACTGCCTTCTAAACAGAAACATCCTCCTCCTCTTGGTGTGACAACTAAAAGGCTCAAGGAGAGAAGTTAGTGTCATAAGTGCTACCCAGCATAATGCTCTGAACTTTTCTGCTTTTCTATACCTATAAAAGATTAATTTAGATGTATTAAATCAGATAGAACAGTTTATGCAATGCAAAGTGAATACAGTTATTTGGTTTTGAAGAGGTACAGACCTCTCTTCTCAGACTGCCATATCTCCTCTGATATTCCTTTGTGATCTTTTAGAAAGAATGTGAGGGAATGTTATCATAGCGCCAGGGGGGCTGGTTTCAAAGAGATGCCTAAAGATTTAGCTGTGCCATTTTATTCAACAGCTATGGTAGCTACATAGCCAAGTCCCCAGGAGCTTCAGTGCAAATTTCCTGTGGGTTTGCAGTTTCACATTTATGGAGTCTATGGAGCGGTGTTCAGGCATAGGCCTAGGCAATTGAAAGAGTTCCTAAAGGCAGCATGCAGGGCTGCTGGTCAGTGAGACAGAGCCTCTTCCTCTGATTCTCTGGGCTCCTCAACCAGGGATTGTTTCTATCTCCTTAAAAAAAAGAAGATGAAAGGCTTATGCCCAGCCTCCCTGTCTGGGCTCCTGGTGTTGCCATGAAAAGAAGCATCAGGGAAGATCAGCAAAGATGAGGCTATCAAGGGGGCCTGTCCATCATAACTGGAGACAGAGACAAGAAAGCCCTAGAAGATGACACCTATAGTCCTATCTTTTTGTAACCCCTGCCAGCCTTTGGACTAGATACACACATCACAGGTGTTTCCTGTACCACTGCACAATTGTCTCCTGTCAATAAGAAGCTTTCCCTCCTCCCTGTTCTATCCCAAGCTAAGTGAAAAATGTCTCTGTTCTCACAATCTTTTTCTTTGCCTCCAGGCTGCTAGGAAACACTTCTCATTTTACAGATTTGCTGAAAGCAAAAACCAAAACAAACAAACAAAAAAATAATTCCAGCTCATCATCATTTTTAGAGGAAAAATATGTTTTATTAAAAAACATGTCACTGCCAAAATGCATTATGTTTGCCTTCGTTATTGTCCCTGAGATGCATCATTAAAACAGAAAACTGCCTTCTAAACAGAAACATCCTCCTCCTCTTGGTGTGACAACTAAAAGGCTCAAGGAGAGAAGTTAGTGTCATAAGTGCTACCCAGCATAATGCTCTGAACTTTTCTGCTTTTCTATACCTATAAAAGATTAATTTAGATGTATTAAATCAGATAGAACAGTTTATGCAATGCAAAGTGAATACAGTTATTTGGTTTTGAAGAGGTACAGACCTCTCTTCTCAGACTGCCATATCTCCTCTGATATTCCTTTGTGATCTTTTAGAAAGAATGTGAGGGAATGTTATCATAGCGCCAGGGGGGCTGGTTTCAAAGAGATGCCTAAAGATTTAGCTGTGCCATTTTATTCAACAGCTATGGTAGCTACATAGCCAAGTCCCCAGGAGCTTCAGTGCAAATTTCCTGTGGGTTTGCAGTTTCACATTTATGGAGTCTATGGAGCGGTGTTCAGGCATAGGCCTAGGCAATTGAAAGAGTTCCTAAAGGCAGCATGCAGGGCTGCTGGTCAGTGAGACAGAGCCTCTTCCTCTGATTCTCTGGGCTCCTCAACCAGGGATTGTTTCTATCTCCTTAAAAAAAAGAAGATGAAAGGCTTATGCCCAGCCTCCCTGTCTGGGCTCCTGGTGTTGCCATGAAAAGAAGCATCAGGGAAGATCAGCAAAGATGAGGCTATCAAGGGGGCCTGTCCATCATAACTGGAGACAGAGACAAGAAAGCCCTAGAAGATGACACCTATAGTCCTATCTTTTTGTAACCCCTGCCAGCCTTTGGACTAGATACACACATCACAGGTGTTTCCTGTACCACTGCACAATTGTCTCCTGTCAATAAGAAGCTTTCCCTCCTCCCTGTTCTATCCCAAGCTAAGTGAAAAATGTCTCTGTTCTCACAATCTTTTTCTTTGCCTCCAGGCTGCTAGGAAACACTTCTCATTTTACAGATTTGCTGAAAGCAAAAACCAAAACAAACAAACAAAAAAATAATTCCAGCTCATCATCATTTTTAGAGGAGGAAAAATATGTTTTATTAAAAAAACATGTCACTGCCAAAATGCATTATGTGTGCCAGAGCTGGCCCTGGCTCCAAAATGTACAGAGGCTTTGTACCTTACACTGTTTGAGAACTGTCCTTTCCAGTATTCAGACTGGTGCTTCCCTGTTATAGGAGCTTCTCTGTGGAAGTGGCCTCCTTACCCAGGAAGGAGGATCCAGGCCTCTACTCACAGATTCCAAAATTGCTAGGTTTCTGTTAGTTCACCTCTGTGCCTAGAAGTCTCAGCCTTTGATGGGGACAGGGTACTCTTTTCAGAAATCACCTCCATTCCCCATCTTTTCTCTCTTTTTTTCTTCTTCTAGTTTTAATGAAATGTAGTTTACATACAGTACTGTATAATTTTGGAGGAGGGCATGGCAACCCACTCCAGTATTCTTGCCTGGAGAATTCCATGGACAGAGAAGCCTGGTGGGCTACAGTCCATAAGAGTCACACAGAGTCAGACATGATTGAAGTGACAGAGCATGCACACGTTTACGATATAATTTTAAGGCACACAGCATAATTACTTAACTTACGCATATCAGAACCTAAAGTAAGTCACCACAAAATGTGTCTCAATCACATATTGATTATTTTGAATTAAGTTGCTTAAGAAATGGCCAACCCAAGGGCAGGGGCAAGGAGGAAAGACGGGGAGATGGGGAGAGTAAACTATCTGACACTGGAAGCCAGTGCCCTGTGTAGCATTAATGGAAAAAACAGGAGATCAGCAAAGATGAGGCTATCAAGGGGGCCTGTCCATCATAACTGGAGACAGAGACAAGAAAGCCCTAGAAGATGACACCTATAGTCCTATCTTTTTGTAACCCCTGCCAGCCTTTGGACTAGATACACACATCACAGGTGTTTCCTGTACCACTGCACAATTGTCTCCTGTCAATAAGAAGCTTTCCCTCCTCCCTGTTCTATCCCAAGCTAAGTGAAAAATGTCTCTGTTCTCACAATCTTTTTCTTTGCCTCCAGGCTGCTAGGAAACACTTCTCATTTTACAGATTTGCTGAAAGCAAAAACCAAAACAAACAAACAAAAAAATAATTCCAGCTCATCATCATTTTTAGAGGAGGAAAAATATGTTTTATTAAAAAAACATGTCACTGCCAAAATGCATTATGTGTGCCAGAGCTGGCCCTGGCTCCAAAATGTACAGAGGCTTTGTACCTTACACTGTTTGAGAACTGTCCTTTCCAGTATTCAGACTGGTGCTTCCCTGTTATAGGAGCTTCTCTGTGGAAGTGGCCTCCTTACCCAGGAAGGAGGATCCAGGCCTCTACTCACAGATTCCAAAATTGCTAGGTTTCTGTTAGTTCACCTCTGTGCCTAGAAGTCTCAGCCTTTGATGGGGACAGGGTACTCTTTTCAGAAATCACCTCCATTCCCCATCTTTTCTCTCTTTTTTTCTTCTTCTAGTTTTAATGAAATGTAGTTTACATACAGTACTGTATAATTTTGGAGGAGGGCATGGCAACCCACTCCAGTATTCTTGCCTGGAGAATTCCATGGACAGAGAAGCCTGGTGGGCTACAGTCCATAAGAGTCACACAGAGTCAGACATGATTGAAGTGACAGAGCATGCACACGTTTACGATATAATTTTAAGGCACACAGCATAATTACTTAACTTACGCATATCAGAACCTAAAGTAAGTCACCACAAAATGTGTCTCAATCACATATTGATTATTTTGAATTAAGTTGCTTAAGAAATGGCCAACCCAAGGGCAGGGGCAAGGAGGAAAGACGGGGAGATGGGGGAGAGTAAACTATCTGACACTGGAAGCCAGTGCCCCTGTGTAGCATTTAGGAAACAAGTAGGGGACTGGGCACTGTTAGTTTCTAAGAACTTTTCAATGTCTACAAATATTCATGTGGTCCATAAAATGAAGAGTCATTTTAATTGCAACATTTCCAATTAAAGGTTATTTCTTTTTAAAGCAAGAAATAAACCTCTCACATGAAAGGTGCACTCCCTATATTTGACGTTAGAAGGACACCATTATCACCAGAGAAAAAGAGAAGGAAAAAAAAAGTTTAAGTTGAGAAGCTTACATAAACAAACCTTGTTATTTCTTTTTTATATTTCCAATTTAATTTTATAAACATTTGGTTTCATATTTGTATTTTTCTCTTTTGCTGAAAATTTTTCTACCTAATGCCATTAACATTGTCGCTTTTTCTTGGTTTTAAATGGAGGATACCAATTTTACTATTAACAATATGATTCCTGATTTCCTTGTAGTACTTGATTTTATTTTTATAAGTGGGGTATATTTGTGGTGACTATTATGTTACAGGTGTATAATACAATGATACATAATTTTTGCAGATCATTATAAAATATTACAGCATACTGACTATCTTTCCTATGTATATTATTTTATACATAGCAGTTTGTACCTCTAAATCCCCTACCCTCAATGTTACCCCTCCTGCTTTCCTTCTCCCCACTGTTAACCACTAATTTGTTATCTATGTCTGTGAGTCAGCTTTTCTGGTTGTTATATTCACTAGTTTATTGTACTTTTTAGGTTCCACATATAAGGGATATCATACAGTATTCATCTTTGTCTTTCTGACTTATATCACTTATCATAATACCCTCTTTGTCCATCCACAGAATTTCACTCTTTTTTATGTCTGAGTAAAATGTCAACTGTCTTCTCTGTTTTAGGAGACAGACCCAAAAAGTACTCCTACAATCTATTCCAAGAGTGTTCTGCCTATATTTTCCTCTAAGAGTTTTATGGTATCTAGTCTTACATTTAAGTTTTTTATCCATCTTGAGATTATTTGTATATGGATTCTTGTATATGGTTAGAGATTGCTCTAATTCCATTCTTTTCCATGTATCTGCCCAAGTTTGCCATTACCACTTAGTGAAGATATTATAATTTTTTCCATTTTATATTATTGCCTCCTTTTCATAGATTAATTGACCATAAGTACATGGTTTTATTTCTTGGATCTCTCCTGTTCCATTGACTTATGTGTCTATTTTTGTGCCAGTACAGTATTGCTTTAATTACTGAACTTTTATGGCATAAACTGAAGTCAAGGAGAGTGATTCATCTCACTCTCCTCTTTCCCAAGTTTGTTTTGGTTATCCAGAGTCCTTTTGTGTTTCCAAACAAATTTTAAAATTATTAATTCTTCCAGTCTAAGAACAGAGCTTTTCCTTCTGTCTATTCTGTTGTCTTCTTTCATTGGTGTCTTGCAATCTTCCAAATGCAGGGTGTTTTTTTTTTTAACCTCTGTAGGTAGGTTTATTCCTGAGTATTTTATTATTTTTATACAATGGTAAATGAGATTGTTTCCTCAATTTCTCTTTCTGATAGTTTGTATAGAAATGCAAAAAAATTTCCATATATTAATTTTATTTCCTAAAACTTTATTGAATAATTGATAAACTGTAGTAGTCTTCTGCTTTCTTCATGGCTCAGATGATAAAGAATCCACCTGCAATGCAGGAGATCTGGGTTTGATACCTGGGTTGGGAATATGCTCTGGAGGAGGGCATCGCAACCCACCCCAGTATGCTTGCCTAGAGAATTCCCATGAACAAAGGAGCCTGTTGGGCTATAATCCATGGGGTTGCACAGAGTCAGACATGATTGAGTGACTAAGCACAGCACAGCACAGTAATATTCTGGTGGTTTCTTCAGAGTTTTCCCTCTATAGAATTATGTCATCTGGAAATAGTGAAAGTTTTACTTCTTCCTTTCCAATTTGAATTTATTTTATTTATTTTATTTATTTTCCTTTTCTGATTGCTCTTGTTAGGACTTCCAATATTATGCTGAATAAAATTAATGTGAGTGGACATCCTTGTCTTGCTCTTGATCTTAGAGGAAATGCTTTCAGCTTTTCACCACTGAATATTACCTTAGCTGTGGCTCTGTCATATTTGACCTTTATTATATTGAGGTATTTTCCCTCTATGCTCGTTCCCTGAAGAGTTTTTGACATAAATTAATTTTATCAAAAGCCTTTTCTGAATTTATTGGAATGATCACATGGTTTTAATTTAATTCTTTAATTTGGTAACCTGATGCTATCACATTGATTAACTTGTGAATATTGGAAAATGCTTAAATCTTTAAGATAAATCCCACTTGACTTTTTAATGCATTTTTGGATTCAGTTTTTTAATATTTGGTTGAGGATTTTTGGCATCTATGTTCACCAGTGATATTAGCCTGTAATTTTCTGATTTCTGTGGTATCTTTTTCTGATTTTGGAATCAGGGTGATGTTGACCTCATATAATGATTTTGGAAGTGTCCCTTCCTAGGCAACTTTTTGGAATATTTTCAGAAAATAGGTGTTAATTCAGCCTTTCCAGGTGGCACTAGTGGTAAAGAAGCCACCTGCCAATGTAAAGGATGTAAGAGATGCAGGTTTGATCCCTGGATCAGGAAGAGCCCCTAGAGGAAGGCATGACAACCCACTCCAGTATTCCTTTTTTTTTATTTTTTGACCAATTCTATTGGCCTTTCATCTATTTATCTTTGTTCTTTGGCCTGGGTGGGCCTTCCATCGCAGTGGCCTCTCTTGTTGCAGAGCACTGGCTCTGGGAGCATGTGCTCCAGAGCTCCGGCTCAGTAGTTGGACACATCGGTCCAGCTGCTCTGCAGCATGTGGGATCTTCCCAAGCCAGGGATTGAACCAGCTCCCCCTACACTGCAAAGTGAGGTCCTTACCCACTGGACCACCAGGCAAGCCCCCCACTCCAGTATTCTTGCCTGGAGAATCCCATGGACACCAAAGAGCTGGACATGACTGAAGTGACTTGGCATGCATCAGGTGATAATTTTCTAAATATTTGGTAGAATTCACCTGTGAAACCATCTGGTCCTGGACTTTTGTTTGTTGGATGTCTTTAAAATTATTGATTTAATATTATTATTGAACATTTGGATGTTAGTGATCTTTTATATTTCTTCCTAGTTCAGTTTTGTACGTTTCTAAGAATTTTCCCATTTTTTTAAAAAAAACATTTATTTAATTTGATGGGGGGTGGGGAGGGAGGTGGGCAGGCAGGCCGGCCACTTCTATTGGTCTTTCATTTATCTATTTGCATCCACCTTTGTTCTTTGGCCCGTGTGGGCCTCCCATCGTGGTGGCCTCTGTTGTCACAGAGCACCGGCTCTGGGTGCATGCGCTCCAGAGCTCCAGCTCAGTAATTGGACACATCGGTCCAGCCGCTCTGCGGCACATGGGATTTTCCCAGGCCAGGAATCGAACCGGCGCCCCTTGCACTGCAAGGCGGTGTCCTTACCCACAGGACCACCAGGAAAGCCCTAGAATTTTCCAATTTTTTAAGACCGTCCATTTTATTGGTATATGTTTCTCAATATTATTATAATAATCTCTTGTATTTTTGTGGAGTCTGTTTGGAACTTCTTTTCATGTGTGATTTTATTGATTTGAGTCCTATCCCTTTTTTTCCTGAAGAATCTGGCTAAAAGTTTATCAATTCTGTTTATCATTTCAAAGAAACAGCTTTTAGTTTCATTGATCTTTTCTCTTTGGTGTTGGATGTGTGTGTGTATTTGATTTATTTTTGTTCTGGTCTTTGTAATTTCTTTTTACTGTTAATTTTGGGCTTTGCTTGTTGTTCTTTCTCTAATCCATTTAGAAGCAAGGTTATCTGTTTATCTGACAATTTTTGTATTTCTTGGGGTAAGCTAATATCACCATAAACTTCCCTCTTAGAGCTGTTTTTATTGCACTCCACAGATTTTGGATCATTATGTTTTCATTTCCATTTGTTTCTACGTTTTCCTTTTTTAAATTTCCTCTTTGATTTCTTCAATAGTCCATTGGCTATTTAGTACCATATTGTTTAACCCATACGTCTTTGTGTTTCTTGTATTTTTGTTCTTTTAAGTTGATTTCTAGTATTATAGTTTTGTGATCAGAAAAAGATACTTGATATGATTTCAGTTTTCTTCAGTTTACTGGTGCTTGTTTTGTGGCCTACCATGTGATCTTTTCTGAAGAATATTCCACGCACCCTTGTAAATAATGTGTATTCTGTTGCTTTTAGATGGAATGTGAGATATATATATATGTATATATATATATACATATATATATATAAAACTTTTTTTAAGATTTATTTATTTATTTATTTTGGGGGGGTGGGGAGAGAGGGGAGCAGGTGGGCTACTTCTATTTGTCTTTCATCTGTCTATTTTCATCCATCTTTGTTCTTTGGCCTGTGTGGGTCTCCCATCACAGTGGCCTCTGTTGTCGCAGAGCACCAGCTCTGGGCGTATGCACTCCAGAGCACCAGCTCGGCAATTGGACACATGGGTCCAGCCACTCCACGGCATGTGGGATCTTCCCAGGCCAGGGATCGAACCAGCGCCCCTTGCACTGCAAGGTGGTGTCCTTTCCCACTGGACCACCAAAGAAGCCCTATATAACTTATTTTTAAAGGCATTATATTTGGGGGTGATTTGTTACAAAACAGTAGATAAATGAAAAATATTTCTTTATTCAAAAGTTAAATGGTGAGTGGATGCTGGAAGGCCACTGTGGAGACTGTTAGTGTAAACCTAAAGACCTCAGATAGGTGGCAGTCAGGGCTTAAAGCAATGTGAAGTATAACTGCAAATTGAAAGAAAGAGAATCTTTGTTATGTGGTAGCAGAAACTCTGACAACATTGTTGATTGTGAAAATGTATAAAATAGGAAGTGTTTTTATAAACTAAATGATCTAGTTATGGAGATTTCTAAAAAAAATTGAAAATTCTGCTCAGCTTTAAACTTAAGCTAATATCACCATAAACTTCCCTCTTAGAGCTGTTTTTATTGCACTCCACAGATTTTGGATCATTATGTTTTCATTTCCATTTGTTTCTACGTTTTCCTTTTTTAAATTTCCTCTTTGATTTCTTCAATAGTCCATTGGCTATTTAGTACCATATTGTTTAACCCATACGTCTTTGTGTTTCTTGTATTTTTGTTCTTTTAAGTTGATTTCTAGTATTATAGTTTTGTGATCAGAAAAAGATACTTGATATGATTTCAGTTTTCTTCAGTTTACTGGTGCTTGTTTTGTGGCCTACCATGTGATCTTTTCTGAAGAATATTCCACGCACCCTTGTAAATAATGTGTATTCTGTTGCTTTTAGATGGAATGTGAGATATATATATATGTATATATATATATACATATATATATATAAAACTTTTTTTAAGATTTATTTATTTATTTATTTTGGGGGGGTGGGGAGAGAGGGGAGCAGGTGGGCTACTTCTATTTGTCTTTCATCTGTCTATTTTCATCCATCTTTGTTCTTTGGCCTGTGTGGGTCTCCCATCACAGTGGCCTCTGTTGTCGCAGAGCACCAGCTCTGGGCGTATGCACTCCAGAGCACCAGCTCGGCAATTGGACACATGGGTCCAGCCACTCCACGGCATGTGGGATCTTCCCAGGCCAGGGATCGAACCAGCGCCCCTTGCACTGCAAGGTGGTGTCCTTACCCACTGGACCACCAAAGAAGCCCTATATAACTTATTTTTAAAGGCATTATATTTGGGGGTGATTTGTTACAAAACAGTAGATAAATGAAAAATATTTCTTTATTCAAAAGTTAAATGGTGAGTGGATGCTGGAAGGCCACTGTGGAGACTGTTAGTGTAAACCTAAAGACCTCAGATAGGTGGCAGTCAGGGCTTAAAGCAATGTGAAGTATAACTGCAAATTGAAAGAAAGAGAATCTTTGTTATGTGGTAGCAGAAACTCTGACAACATTGTTGATTGTGAAAATGTATAAAATAGGAAGTGTTTTTATAAACTAAATGATCTAGTTATGGAGATTTCTACAAAAAAAAATTGAAAATTCTGCTCAGCTTCTTAACATGCCTTATGGCAAAATCCCAAAGATGCAGATGAGAGAAAAATTTAACTATTAAATTAAAATGAGCTAAGACTTGTAGTTTTGAAAACAAATAAGTTATTCCTTATTCATGAGATTCCTGAAGGGTGAATAATATTCAAATTGTTAAATATCTGAGACAAAAGATTATTTCCAAATTGGAACTAGCAAATTTTTCTTTAAAACCTCACAGAGATCTAGTGTGTGTTATTTCATAAAAACTTTCCAGTAAGTGGAAGGATGACTAAGAATTTCAAAGGTATTCTTATAGATCCTCATTAAACACATCTCCTAATTATCTTATGAGAATCATCCCATAAAAGCTTTGCAGGGAACTCATTTACTTAATCAATGTTTACTTTAAAATCTTAATTAATATTAATGTAATTTATATGATAAAATCATATATTAAGCCTGGCCATTTAAAATGTATACACATATACATATACAAATGTATACTGTATATGTCTACACACACACATGTACATAGACTATATATGAATCTATATATAATTGCTGTGGAAGTAGAAATTTTTCCCTACTCTCATAGGCTCTTTTGACTGAGTCTAAGAATTTAAATTAACATGAGATGGATTCACAAATGAAAATCAAACAGGAAAACCAAATAACTCTCCCAAATAGCCAAAGCCGTCAACTCAAGTACCATCCTCAGCTAGAAAGAGAAGATTTTGAGGGTGGGGAGGGTTAGTTTTGGGACTTGACAGAAAAAAATCACAGTAAACAAGGAAACGGTGTCCTTCAGATCTGAATCACTGCCTTCTCCATTGGTAAGAGTTTCTAGAGATTCAATCATCCTCCTCTTACTGCTACAAGGAAGGAGACACCCTTACACAAAGAGATTTCACTTAGAGATGTGAATGTTTCTTACAAAGGAGTGCATGCTAAATTGCTTCAGTACTGTCTTACTCTTTGAGACCCTACAGATTGTAGCCTGTCAGGTTTCTTTGTCCATGGAATTCTCCAGGCAAGAATCCTGGAGTGAAATACTGTGCCCTCCTCCAGGGATCTTCTCAACCCAGGGACTGAACCTGAGTCGTTTATGTCTCCTGCATTGGCAAGTGGGTTCTTTACCGCTAGTGCCACCTAAGAAACCCTGTAAAGGAATAACTCTTACTTATTTTTCAGAGTTTTCCTGTGTCTTCTGTTTCTTAGAAAATAACCAGAGCTCCCTTCGTGTCTCAGTGGTGAAGAATCCACAATTCAAGCCAGGAGACATGGGCTTGATGCCTGGTCCAGGATGCCACAGAAAAATTAAGCCTGTGCACCGCAACTATTGAGCCTGTGCTCTAAGAACCTGGGAACTGCAAGTACTGAAGCCCACATGCCCTAGAGCCCATACTATGCTGAAAAACAAGCTACTGCAATAAATAACCTGTGCACAACAGCTAGAGAGCAACACTGAATGGCTGAAACTATAGAAAAGTCCATGTAGCAAAGACCCAGCATAGCCAAAAATTAGAAAAAAGAATAGAAAAGAACCAAGTTAAAATAATTGACAAATCAAAGAGATATAGTTTGGGGTGTCTAATTCGGTCCGCATTTTAGATCAAATTAAGAGCCACACCTAGAATATTCTTTTGGGGGGGGGCGGGGGTCAGGTTGGGGAGGGCGGAGAGCAGGCGGGCCACCTCCATTGGTCCTTCATTTCTCCATTTTCTTCTGTCTTTGTTGTTTTGGCTCCTGTGGGCCTCCCATTGCTGTGGCGTCCATCGCTGCAGAGAGCCAGCTCTGGGCGCATGTGCGCCAGAGCTCCGACTCCGCAATTGGACACATCGGTCCAGCCGCTCCGCGGCCCTTGGGATCTTCCCAGGCCAGGGATCAAACCGGCGACCCTTGCACTGCAAGGCGGTGTCCTTATCCACTGGACCACCAGGGGAAGCCCTAGAATATTCTTGAAGAAAAACAGAAAGTATAATCTCCCTGTAAAAAGTACACAGACTCCTAAAGGAATGCTGCTAGTATTGAATCCCTGATGCCACACGTGAAAGGAAAAGCACAATGAAGTCATTATTTATAAAAGAACTCTAAAATGGAGCTGGGAGCTCCAAAAAAGACATATAGATTGCAAATAGGAACATGAAAAGATGCTCAACATTGCTAATTTTTAGGGAAATGCAAATCAAAACTATAAGATACCACCTTACACCAGTCAGAATGACCAACATCAAAAAGTCTACAGACCATAAATGCTGGACAGTATGTGGAGCAAAGGTTATCCTTCTACTGTTGAGAATAAAAATTGATGCAACTACTATGGAGAACAGCATATAGGTTCCACAAGAAACTAAACATGGAACAATTTTATGATCCATCAATTCCATTCCTGGGCGTAATATGGTTAAAAAGGATACATATACCCCCAAATTATTGCAGCACTACTTCCAGACAACATGGAAGACACCTGGAAGCAACCTAGATACCCATCAAGAGATGAATGGATAAAGAAGATGCAGTATGGTATATTGCTCAGCCATTAAAAAAAATAAAATGCCATTTGCAGCAACATGGATGGACTTAGAGATTATTATTATATACTAGCTCAGCCATTAAAAAAAAAAAATTTTGACAAATCAAAGAGATATAGTTTGGGGTGTCTAATTCGGTCCGCATTTTAGATCAAATTAAGAGCCACACCTAGAATATTCTTTTGGGGGGCGGGGTCAGGTTGGGGAGGGCGGAGAGCAGGCGGGCCACCTCCATTGGTCCTTCATTTCTCCATTTTCTTCTGTCTTTGTTGTTTTGGCTCCTGTGGGCCTCCCATTGCTGTGGCGTCCGTCGCTGCAGAGAGCCAGCTCTGGGAGCATGTGCGCCAGAGCTCCGACTCCGCAATTGGACACATCGGTCCAGCCGCTCCGCGGCCCTTGGGATCTTCCCAGGCCAGGGATCAAACCGGCGACCCTTGCACTGCAAGGCGGTGTCCTTATCCACTGGACCACCAGGGGAAGCCCTAGAATATTCTTGAAGAAAACAGAAAGTATAATCTCCCTGTAAAAAGTACACAGACTCCTAAAGGAATGCTGCTAGTATTGAATCCCTGATGCCACACGTGAAAGGAAAAGCACAATGAAGTCATTATTTATAAAAGAACTCTAAAATGGAGCTGGGAGCTCCAAAAAAGACATATAGATTGCAAATAGGAACATGAAAAGATGCTCAACATTGCTAATTTTTAGGGAAATGCAAATCAAAACTATAAGATACCACCTTACACCAGTCAGAATGACCAACATCAAAAAGTCTACAGACCATAAATGCTGGACAGTATGTGGAGCAAAGGTTATCCTTCTACTGTTGAGAATAAAAATTGATGCAACTACTATGGAGAACAGCATATAGGTTCCACAAGAAACTAAACATGGAACAATTTTATGATCCATCAATTCCATTCCTGGGCGTAATATGGTTAAAAAGGATACATATACCCCCAAATTATTGCAGCACTACTTCCAGACAACATGGAAGACACCTGGAAGCAACCTAGATACCCATCAAGAGATGAATGGATAAAGAAGATGCAGTATGGTATATTGCTCAGCCATTAAAAAAAATAAAATGCCATTTGCAGCAACATGGATGGACTTAGAGATTATTATTTATACTAAGCAAAGTAAGTCATACAGAAAAAGACAAGTATCATTATATAGCTCTTATGCAGACTCTAAAAAAATCGTGGAGCATGAATCAGTACTTCATTTCTTTTTATTATCAAATAATATTCCATTGTATTACAGTCTGTTCATTCTTAATTTGATGGGCATTTGGGTTGTTTTCATTTTTTGGTTCTTATAAAAAGTGCTGCTCTCAACATTTGTGTACAACTTCATCTCTATTATTCTGAATTCTGTGTAAATATGTTTTTGCATAGCATCCATGGACAATATAAACTAAAGTCTACCTAATGGCTTTCATGTTGTTGGACATTTTGGTGGTTTTCAGTGCTTTTTACTGCCACTCTAAATATTTAAAGTCTAAAGTCTTCTTAAAAAATAAAAATAAAAAAGATACAAATGAACTTATCTACCAAACAGAAACAGACTCAGAGAGTGAACTTATATTTATGGTTACCTGGAGGAAGAGTGGTGAGATGAAGGGGAGGGGCAGACTGGGAGTTTAGTATTGAAATGTTCATGCTGTTATATTTAAAATAAATAACAAACAAGGGCCTACTGTACAGCACAGGAAACTTCTCATTACTCTGTAACAACTTAAATGGCAAAAGAATATGAAAAAGAATAGATATATATATGTACATATATCTGAATCATATTGCTGTAGACCTGAAACAAACACAACATTGTTAATCAAATCTACTCCGTTATAAAATTTTAAGATTTAATAAACAAAGTAAAATGAATCTAAAGAAGAAATAATCCAATGAGAGGCAAAGAAATACTTATTTAAGTTAGGACAAGAAGAATTTAACATAAAATTTTCTCTGTCATTTTTTCCTCTCCCCTTTAAAGCACATTGTGCATCTGCATTACACATTAGATTCCCTAAAAGGATACAGAACTGTCTGCTCACCAAAAACAGCATTTTTTTTTCTGTTGCTAGCAAGGTGACTCCTTACTAGATAACGTTCTTTTCTCAATCCTGTAAGAGTTCATGACAATTCACTACTTGTCTTACTAGACCATGTAAACATTCAATATGTTACTTTGATGTATATCCCTTTGTCTCAAAAACAAACAAACAAAAAAATCATTCCTTCAGGTCCAGGAGGCACACTGGGCTTCTCTGCCACCAGACATGATCCTACAATTTAGGGCCCTCTTTTATCATGGGAATCTAATGATCAAACACATTCAATGACAAACAGGTTCAGGCTGTTTCTATTTCCATGGTTTCTAATGGAAAAGCATGCTTCTTCCCTCCAGGGTCATAACTTTGTGAGTCAACAGGGCCTTCTAAACTCAGCAACCTCAACACTGACCCCAGGTGGAAAGTGATGCCTGTGCTGAGAAGCCCAACATTTCTGTTCAGTCTTCTGCTGTACTTTAGTCTAAATGTATTTTCTCTTTCCAGGGTGAACTGAACTCAGGTGTACTCTGCTAACATGCAGCAAGGCCAACCTATTGATACTGGGTTGTGGTGAAGGACAGTACAGCATTTATTACAGGACCAAGACAGGAGAATGGGACTAGTGACCAAAACTCCCAGTGACTTTCGGGGAAGAGTTTCTTTGTTTGCTTTCATTTTTCCATTTGGAGGATAATTGCTTTACAGTGCTGTGTTGGGTTCTGCTGTACAACAAGGTGAGGGATTTTAAAGGCAATATTAAAAGTGAAGATTGTGGGCTGTGTGGTCAGTTTGTGGACTTTCTCCTGACTGGTTGGTATTGAGAGAACAGGGGAGCATTTCAGAATCTCAGTCATCAACTTTCTAGCTCCAACTAGCTTGGAATCTATGTACTTGTGGTTAGCATGTAGTCACCATCCTCCATCTGGTTGGGGATCTTAGTTTCTTTAAAACAACTCAGATATAGGTGTCATATTTTTGCCTATGAAAGAAGGAACTAGGAGCCCTGTGAGTCCTTTACGGTTGAACTGTTATCTCTTGACTGCTTTCTCTTTGTTTCTGTATTTTCTTGCTTCTCTAATCATTAACTACTTGAGTTCAACATAAACTGTACAGAGGAACTTGACTTTAGGGGAACTTGGTTTCAGGAGATCTCTTGTCCAGTTATTGAAAAATGCCTTAGAGCCATTTTAACTTTAAGTAAAAAAGATGTGTTATTTATAACAATAATTGTTAGTAGTATGTTGAATTTCTTTAAAAGATAACAGGTAATGAGGTATTTTTTTCTTATTTTATTTATTTATTTATTTTCTTGTGTATTTATTTTTGGCCACATCTCACAGCTTGAGGGGTCTTAGTCCATCACCAGGGATCGAGTTTTTCAGCCCCTCTGACAGTAAGAACACCACGTAATAACCGATGGATTACCAGGTTATTTCCAAATGGTATCTTTGATGACAAAGTGTTACAAGAAGCAGAAATATCCAGACTTTTTTTTAGTATTATTCTTTGTTTTAAAGATTTTACAGAGTTTTGTTGTTCACCGACATGTATGTTCCCAGATCAGTCATATGCATATCCCTGGACCAATCCCCCCACCCAGTTCCCCCCTCCCACCCCTCCGGACCATCGCCCCAAGTGATTGTAGGCACTCCTATTCCCTTACCACAATGACAATAGCCATCCCTTCCATACGTGCCAGTATAGGTTTCGATGTTACTTCTTCCATGCCTCCCTCTCACTGTTCGGTCCCAACAATGTCCATATGTCTATATTCTGTCTGTTTTTCCATGAGTTCACTGCGTGTGTTATCATGACCATCTTACTAAATTCCATATATATGAGTTAGTATACTATACTTGTCTTTCTCTTTTTGACTTACTTCACTTTTTATGATAGGTTCTAGAGCCAACCACCTCATTAGGACTGATTCTTCTGCATTTCTTTTAACAGCTGAGTAGTATTCCATTGTATATATGTACCAGGGCTTCTGGATCCATTCATTTGTTGATGGACAATTAGGTTGCTTCCATGTTCTGGCTATTGTATAGAGAGCTGCAATGAGCACTGGGGTACAGGTGCCTCTTTCAGTTTTGATTTCATCAGTATATAGGTCTAAGAGTGGGATTGCTGGGTCAAAGGGTGCCTCTATTTTTAGTTTTTTAAGGAATCTCCATGCTGTCTTCAATAGAGACTGTATCAATTTACATTCCCACCAGCAATGCAAGAGGGTTTCCTTTTCTGCGCACCCTCTCCAGCATTTATTGTCTGTCGATTTATTGATGATGGCCATTCTGACGGGTGTGAGGTGGTATCTCATTGTGGTTTTAATTTGCATTTCTCTATTAATAAGCGAGGTTGAACATCATTTCATGTGCTTTTGGGCCATCTGTATGTCCTCTTTGGAGAGGCGTCTCTTTAGATCTTTTTCCCATTTTTTGATTGGGTTGTTCGTTTTCCCTGTGTTGAGTTGTCCGAGTTGCTTGTAGATTTTGGAGATGAATTCTTTGTCTGTTGTTTCATTTGCTATGATTTTCTCCCACTCTGTGGGGTGTCTGTTCAGCTTTTTTGTAATTTCTTTTGCTGTACAAAAGCTTTCAAGTTTCATGAGGTCCCACATGTTCATTTTTCTTTTCAGTTCCACTATTCTAGTAAGAGGTGGTTCATTTTTCATTTTCGGAGTTCCCTTTTCCCACGTCATATGCATATCCCTGGACCAATCACCCACCCAGTTCCCCTCCACCCCTCCGGACCATCGCCCCAAGTGATTGTAGGCACTCCTATTCCCTTACCACAATGACAATAGCCATCCCTTCCATACGTGCCAGTATAGGTTTCGATGTTACTTCTTCCATGCCTCCCTCTCACTGTTCGGTCCCAACAATGTCCATATGTCTATATTCTGTCTGTTTTTCCATGAGTTCACTGCGTGTGTTATCATGACCATCTTACTAAATTCCATATATATGAGTTAGTATACTATACTTGTCTTTCTCTTTTTGACTTACTTCACTTTTTATGATAGGTTCTAGAGCCAACCACCTCATTAGGACTGATTCTTCTGCATTTCTTTTAACAGCTGAGTAGTATTCCATTGTATATATGTACCAGGGCTTCTGGATCCATTCATTTGTTGATGGACAATTAGGTTGCTTCCATGTTCTGGCTATTGTATAGAGAGCTGCAATGAGCACTGGGGTACAGGTGCCTCTTTCAGTTTTGATTTCATCAGTATATAGGTCTAAGAGTGGGATTGCTGGGTCAAAGGGTGCCTCTATTTTTAGTTTTTTAAGGAATCTCCATGCTGTCTTCAATAGAGACTGTATCAATTTACTTTCCCCACCAGCAATGCAAGAGGGTTTCCTTTTCTGCGCACCCTCTCCAGCATTTATTGTCTGTCGATTTATTGATGATGGCCATTCTGACGGGTGTGAGGTGGTATCTCATTGTGGTTTTAATTTGCATTTCTCTATTAATAAGCGAGGTTGAACATCATTTCATGTGCTTTTGGGCCATCTGTATGTCCTCTTTGGAGAGGCGTCTCTTTAGATCTTTTTCCCATTTTTTGATTGGGTTGTTCGTTTTCCCTGTGTTGAGTTGTCCGAGTTGCTTGTAGATTTTGGAGATGAATTCTTTGTCTGTTGTTTCATTTGCTATGATTTTCTCCCACTCTGTGGGGTGTCTGTTCAGCTTTTTTGTAATTTCTTTTGCTGTACAAAAGCTTTCAAGTTTCATGAGGTCCCACATGTTCATTTTTCTTTTCAGTTCCACTATTCTAGTAAGAGGGTCAGAGAAGATCTTGCTTTGATTGATGTCCTTGAGGGTTTTGCCTATATTCTCCTCTAAGAGTTTGATGGTTTCTGGTCTTACATTTAGGTCTTTAATCCATTTTGAGTTGATCTTTGTGTGTGATGTCAGGGAATGTTCCAATTTCATTTTTTGTATGTAGCTGTCCAATTTTCCCAGCACCATTTGTTGAAGAGGCTGTCTTTGTCCCATTTTATAGTTTCGCCTCCTTTGTCAAAACCAAGGTGCCCACAGGTGCATGGGTTTATCTCTGGATTCTCAATCTTGTTCCATTGGTCTATAGTTCTGTTTATATGCCAGTACCATACTGTCTTGAGGACTGTTGCTTTGTAGTAGAGTCTGAAGTTAGGGAGGCTGATCCCTCCAACTCCGTTTTTCTTTCTCAGGATTGCTTTGGCTATTCGAGGTCTTCTGTATTTCCATATGAACTGTGTTATTGTTTGGTCTAGTTCTGTGAAAAATGTCAGTGGTAGTTGGATAGGTATTGCATTGAATCTGTAGATGATATTTGGTAGTATGGTCATTTTCACAATATTGATTCTTCCGATCCAGGAACATGGAATATCTCTCCATCTGTTTAAGTCTTCTTTAATTTCTTTCATGAGTATCTTGTAATTTTCTGTGTCCAGTTCTTTTGTTTCTTTGGGTAGGTTTATTCCTAGATATTTGATTCTTTTGGTTGCAATGGTGAAGTGGAATGCCTCTTTGATTTCGTTTTCTGATTTTTCATTGTTTGTGTATAGGAATGCCAGTGATTTCTGTATATTGATTTTGTATCCTGCGACTTTGATGAATTCACTGATTAACTCTGGTAGTTTTATAATAGTGTCTTTGGGATTTTCTATGTATAATACCATGTCATCTGCAAATAGAGAGAGTTTGACTTCTTCTTTTCCAATCTGGATTCCTTTGATGTCTTTCTCTTCTCTTATTTGCTGTTGCTAGAACTTCCAGGACTATGTTGAATAAGAGTGGTGAAAGTGGACACCCTTGTCTTGTTCCTGATCTTAGAGGGAATGCTTTGAGTTTTACACCATTGAGGATAATGTTCGCTGTGGGCTTCTCATATATGGCTTTCACTATGTTAAGATAAGTTCCTTCTAGGCCCATTTTTTGAAGAATTTTTATCATAAATGGATGTCGTACTTTGTCGAAGGCTTTTTCTGCATCTATTGAGATGATCATGTGATTTTTGTCTCTCAGTTTGTTGATATGGTGTATCACACTGATTGATTTACAGATATTGAAGAATCCTTGCATGCTTGGGATGAACCCGACTTGATCATGATGTATGAGCTTTTTGATGTGTTGTTGAATTCTGTTTGCTAGGATTTTGTTGAGGATCTTGGCATCTAAGTTCATCAGAGAAATTGGCCTATAGTTTTCCTTTTTTGTGTTGTCTGCCTGGTTTTGGTATCAGGGTGATGGTGGCCTCATAGAATGAATTTGGAAGTTTTCCTTCCTGTGCAATTTTTTGGAAGAGTTTTAGAAGGGCAGGCACTAGCTCTTCTTTAAATGTTGGGTAGAATTCAGCTGTGAAGCCATCTGTCCCTGGGTTTTTATTTTTGGGTAGATTTTTAATCACAGATTCGATTTCTGAGCTTGTGATTGAGTTGTTCAAAGTTTCTGTTTCTTCCTGGCTCAGTCTTGGGAGATTGATCTTCCCCAAGAAACTGTCCATTTCTTCCAGGTTGTCCAGTTTGTTGCCATAGAGTTGTTCATAATAGTCTCTCACAATTCTTTGAATTTCTACATTGTCTGTTGTAATCTCTCCTTTTTCGTTTTTGATTTTGTTGATCTGGTTCTTCTCTCTCTTTTTCTTGATGAATCTGGCCAGTGGCTTGTCAATTCTGTTTACCTTTTCAAAGAACCAGCTTTTTGTTTTATTTATCTTTACTATTGTTTCCTTTGTTTCTTCTCATTTATTTCTGCTCTGATCTTTATGATTACTCATCTTCTGCTGGCTTTGAGGTGTTTTTGTTCTTCTTTCTCCAATTGTTTTAAGCGTAGGTCTAGGTCATCTGCTTCATATTTTCCTAGTTTCTTGAGGTGGGATTGTATTGCTATAAATTTCCCTCTTAGAACTGCTTTGAGTTTTACACCATTGAGGATAATGTTCGCTGTGGGCTTCTCATATGGCTTTCACTATGTTAAGATAAGTTCCTTCTAGGCCCATTTTTTGAAGAATTTTTATCATAAATGGATGTCGTACTTTGTCGAAGGCTTTTTCTGCATCTATTGAGATGATCATGTGATTTTTGTCTCTCAGTTTGTTGATATGGTGTATCACACTGATTGATTTACAGATATTGAAGAATCCTTGCATGCTTGGGATGAACCCGACTTGATCATGATGTATGAGCTTTTTGATGTGTTGTTGAATTCTGTTTGCTAGGATTTTGTTGAGGATCTTGGCATCTAAGTTCATCAGAGAAATTGGCCTATAGTTTTCCTTTTTTGTGTTGTCTGCCTGGTTTTGGTATCAGGGTGATGGTGGCCTCATAGAATGAATTTGGAAGTTTTCCTTCCTGTGCAATTTTTTGGAAGAGTTTTAGAAGGGCAGGCACTAGCTCTTCTTTAAATGTTGGGTAGAATTCAGCTGTGAAGCCATCTGTCCCTGGGTTTTTATTTTTGGGTAGATTTTTAATCACAGATTCGATTTCTGAGCTTGTGATTGAGTTGTTCAAAGTTTCTGTTTCTTCCTGGCTCAGTCTTGGGAGATTGATCTTCCCCAAGAAACTGTCCATTTCTTCCAGGTTGTCCAGTTTGTTGCCATAGAGTTGTTCATAATAGTCTCTCACAATTCTTTGAATTTCTACATTGTCTGTTGTAATCTCTCCTTTTTCGTTTTTGATTTTGTTGATCTGGTTCTTCTCTCTCTTTTTCTTGATGAATCTGGCCAGTGGCTTGTCAATTCTGTTTACCTTTTCAAAGAACCAGCTTTTTGTTTTATTTATCTTTACTATTGTTTCCTTTGTTTCTTCTCATTTATTTCTGCTCTGATCTTTATGATTACTCATCTTCTGCTGGCTTTGAGGTGTTTTTGTTCTTCTTTCTCCAATTGTTTTAAGCGTAGGTCTAGGTCATCTGCTTCATATTTTCCTAGTTTCTTGAGGTGGGATTGTATTGCTATAAATTTCCCTCTTAGAACTGCTTTTGCGGTATCCCATAGGTTTTGCAAGGTCGTATGTTCATTATCATTTTTTCTAGGAATTTTTTAATTTCTCCTTTGATTTCCTCAGTGGTCAGTTGGTTTTTTAGGTATGTGTTGTTTAATCTTCATGTGTTTGTGTTTTTAGCGGTTTTTTTTTCCTGTAGTTGATCTCTAGTCTCATTGCATTGTGGTCTGAGAAGATGGTTGATATAATTTTGGTTTTCTTGAACTGACTGAGGTTAGATTTGTGGCCCAAGATGTGGTCTATCCTGGAAAATGTTCCGTGAACACTTAAGAAGAAAGTGTATTCTTCTGCTTTTGAATGGAACGTCCTAAAGATATCGATGAGGTCCATCTTTTCTAGTGTGGCATTTAAGGCTTGTGTTTCTTTATTAATTTTCTGTTTGGATGATCTATCCATTGGTGTGAGAGGAGTGTTAAAGTCTCCTACTATTACTGTGTTATTGTTGATTTCTTCTTTTATGTCTGAAAGTACATGTCTTATGTATTGAGGCGCCCCTGTGTTGGGTGCGTAGATATTCATGACTGTTATGTCTTCCTCTTGGATTGATCCTTATTAAGCATGATATAGTGACCTGCCTTGTCTCTTAGAATCTTCTTTACTTTAAAGTCTATTTTGTCTGATATGAGGATTGCTACTCCTTTTTGATTTCCATTTGCATGGAATATCTTTTTCCAGCCTTTCACTTTCAGCCTATGAGTTTCTCTATGTCTGAAATGGGTCTCTTGTAAACAGCATATATATGGGTCTTCCTTCTGGATCCATTCAGCCCAGCCTGTGTCTTTTGGTTGGAGCATTTAGTCTGTTTACGTTCAAAGTAATTATTGATACAAATATTCTTATTGTCATCTTCTTAGAAATTTGGGGTTTGATTTGTAGGACTTCTCTTACTCTTGTATTTATTGGCTATATCAGGCCCTTTAGCACTTGTTGCAGGGCTTGTTTTGTGGTATAGAATTCTTTTGGTTTTTGCTTGTCTGTGAAGCTTTTGACTTCTCCATCAATTCTGAATGAGATTCTAGCTGGGTAGAGAATTCGTGGTTGGAGGTTATTCTCTTTTAGCAGTTTAAACGTGTCTTGCCATTCTCTTCTGGCCTGCAGGGTTTCTGTTGAAAGATCCGCAGTTAAACATATGGGGTTTCCTTTATATGTTATTTGTGATTTGCTCCTAGCTGCTTTTAGTAATCTGTCTTTATATTTAGTCTGCATTAGTTTGATTAGAATGTGCCTTGGTGTGTTTCTTCTGGGGTTTATCCTGTATGGAACTCTTTGTGCTTCTTGGACTTGGTCGACTATTTCCTTTCCCATGCTGGGAAAATTTTCAACTATAACCTCTTCAAGAATTTTTTCATAGAGTTTCTTTCCCTCTTCTTCTTCTGGAACTCCTATAATTCTAATGTTGGTGCGTTTGATATTGTCCCATAGGTATCTGAGGCTATCCTCAGTTCTTTTAATTCTTTGGGCTTTGTTCTGTTCTTCAGCACTTATTTCCAGAATTCTGTCTTACAGCTCACTTATCTGTTCTTCAGCCTCTGATACTCTACTGTTGAGACCTTCTATAGTAGTTTTGAGTTCAGCAATTGAGTTGGTGGTCTCTATTTGATTATTTTTCATTTCCTGCATGTCTCTTCTCAATGCACTAATTTCCTCTAATATTCTGTTTTCGGTGTTTTGCATCCTCATTAGTATAGCTTTTCTGAATTCTCTTTCAGATAGTTTGTCTATCTCCTCTGTCATTTGAGGCAGTGTTTCTCTAGCTTGGTCCTTCATTTGTGCAGTGTTTCTCTGTTGTTTCATTATTAGGTTAATTTTTGTTTCTTTGCGTGTGTCTGTGTGTGCGGAGTTCTTTCCCCGGCCCCCCCACCAGGCTTCTTGGTTGAATTCTCCCTTCCTTTGGGTTTTTGTCTTTGTAGAAGGGTTCAGTGGTTTGTAACTTGGATGGTGTTAGGTCTTATTTACAGATGAATGATCTCTAGTGTTGTATGTTTTTTAATAATGTGGGGCCTTGGAAGCAAGGCCTCCCCTCCGAGGATCCTTGGTTTGATGATTGGTCAGGGGGTGTAGGCTCTATGTCTGGTTTGCTATGGTGTTCCATGATATAAGTTCACATACTAGCATCTGAGGAACAAGAGGTGCATCCCTGATGGGTGACAGTCATAAAAGCATGCAGATGTTTTCTAACACAATCGTAAGATATACATACATACACAGCAATCCCCACAACTGACCAGTTTTACAGAGATAAGGCACAGGAAATCTTTCTGGCAAATCACACAATCATAGATGGTACTTGTTAAGCTTTGAATTAGTTAAAATAGTGCCTGAATAAATAGATTCAGCGCAAGGTCCTAGCTTGGATAACTACAATGAGAGCATTTTTTAACTAGGACATGTGTTGGGGGTGACGAGGAGGAGAGTGTATGGGTAATGAGAAGGAATAGATTCGTTTTGGAAGGATTTTATAGGGTTAGGTAGCAAAGATTAGTGTGTTGTATTGTTTAGTGCTGTTGGAAGAGAATAGTGGAGACAGGACAGTAGGAAATAATTTATCTAGAGGATATTGGTAAATAGGAAAGGGTTTTACATTTAGAACATAGAGGGAGAAAGCAGTAGGGAAGAGGAAAGAGAATTAGAGGTTTCCAAGAATTAAAATAAAAAAAAAACCCAATAAAATAAAATAAAAGTCAAAAAAAAAAAAGAAATTAAAAATTAAAAAGGGCAGAAAAAATTGATAAGAGACCAAAAACCATCAAAGAACAAAACAAAAATTAAAAAACAACAAACAAAAAAACCCAACAAAATAACCAAACAAACTAACAAATAAACCCCAAACCAGACCAAACAATCGAATAAACAAAATAGTCCACAACAAATAAACAAGCAAAAAAAAAAAAAGCTAAATACTGTCCCTGGTTTTTATCTTATCATCTGTTTGTTGGTAACCAATCTGCTCTTGATGGTGGTGTCTTGATGGCATAGTCTTTCCCTTATAGCGCCGGTTGCTATGGTTTCTGTTTTTGTGTTCAGCAAAACAAGCAATGTAGTCAATGAAACTTGGATGGTGTTAGGTCTTATTTACAGATGAATGATCTCTAGTGTTGTATGTTTTTTAATAATGTGGGGCCTTGGAAGCAAGGCCTCCCCTCCGAGGATCCTTGGTTTGATGATTGGTCAGGGGGTGTAGGCTCTATGTCTGGTTTGCTATGGTGTTCCATGATATAAGTTCACATACTAGCATCTGAGGAACAAGAGGTGCATCCCTGATGGGTGACAGTCATAAAAGCATGCAGATGTTTTCTAACACAATCGTAAGATATACATACATACACAGCAATCCCCACAACTGACCAGTTTTACAGAGATAAGGCACAGGAAATCTTTCTGGCAAATCACACAATCATAGATGGTACTTGTTAAGCTTTGAATTAGTTAAAATAGTGCCTGAATAAATAGATTCAGCGCAAGGTCCTAGCTTGGATAACTACAATGAGAGCATTTTTTAACTAGGACATGTGTTGGGGGTGACGAGGAGGAGAGTGTATGGGTAATGAGAAGGAATAGATTCGTTTTGGAAGGATTTTATAGGGTTAGGTAGCAAAGATTAGTGTGTTGTATTGTTTAGTGCTGTTGGAAGAGAATAGTGGAGACAGGACAGTAGGAAATAATTTATCTAGAGGATATTGGTAAATAGGAAAGGGTTTTACATTTAGAACATAGAGGGAGAAAGCAGTAGGGAAGAGGAAAGAGAATTAGAGGTTTCCAAGAATTAAAATAAAAAAAAAACCCAATAAAATAAAATAAAAGTCAAAAAAAAAAAAGAAATTAAAAATTAAAAAGGGCAGAAAAAATTGATAAGAGACCAAAAACCATCAAAGAACAAAACAAAAATTAAAAAACAACAAACAAAAAAACCCAACAAAATAACCAAACAAACTAACAAATAAACCCCAAACCAGACCAAACAATCGAATAAACAAAATAGTCCACAACAAATAAACAAGCAAAAAAAAAAAAAGCTAAATACTGTCCCTGGTTTTTATCTTATCATCTGTTTGTTGGTAACCAATCTGCTCTTGATGGTGGTGTCTTGATGGCATAGTCTTTCCCTTATAGCGCCGGTTGCTATGGTTTCTGTTTTTGTGTTCAGCAAAACGAGGGCTTTGCTGTCAGATTGGGTGCTGGCCGGGGCAGTGAGCTGATCCCAGTCCGCCGGGCGGAGGCCGCGGTGCACACAGTCCGGTGTTGGAGGAGGGCGCCCCTGCTCTACCGCGAACCCGCCAGTAGTCTCCAATTCCTGCTCTTTCCCTGGCTTCCTCCGCTGCTGCTGCAGCTCTAGGGGTGCGTGGGCTCCTCCGCCGCTGGCACACGTGTACTGCCAGTTACGTGTCTAAGTCCCAAAGGCGGGCATGAGTTTTCCCACCCAGCTCGTGCAGAGTCCCTGATCAGCAACCCGTGGGCGACTTCCCCTCTCCGGTCAGCAAGCCCTCCAGTTGGAGTGGTTGAATTTACCCTCAGACTCTGCCTCTCGTGGCCACTGCAGCTTCTTGCAGCCTCCACAGCCTCACTCCAGGTCCGGTGCTTACCGCTTCTCGCTCCAGGCCCGGTGCGTGCTCTATCCAGACTATTTTGATGCTAGACTATGTATGCTTACATACACATTCACTTTTTTCTTAAAAACACTGATACGAATCACACTGCAACAAGGTTTTTTTCTGGAGATGCTGCTGTGGCCTCTAAAGGCCTTTCATACCTGTGCAGTCAGAGACATGAATAGTTGATGAAGAATCCACTGAAAAGAAAAGCTACTGATGCTGCCTCAGTCAGGCCTGGGCTTCCCATGCTTCTACTTTTTGATGGCTATTTGACAATGGAAAGTATTAATCCTTGTTTTGGATGTCATCTTTGCCAAAGACAACCATCAAACCTGCTGATCAGACAAAGCTAAGTTTATTAAACCAGTCATAATAAAGGAGATCGCCCTGACTGAGACTTAGAAATGGGAAATGGGGTAGGATTGAGACTGGAGCCTTACAAGGCAGGCAATTGATCAGGCAGAGTTAATGACAGAGTAGCTTTTAGTTGGTAGTAAGTTGAGGGGTCACGAGTGGGCCTGGATGATAAATAGTTTTCAGCATACTTGCAGTCATATATCCTATTGTTTGTTGTTCAGTCACTAAGTCCTATCCAATGTTGTGAACCCGTGGACTGGGGAGCATGCCAAGCTCCCCATCTCCTGGAGCTTGCTCAGATTCATGTCCACTGAGACAGTGGTGCCCTCTAACCATTCTATCCTCTCTCACTCCCTTCTCGTTTTGCCTTCAGTCTGGATAATGTCCAGTGATTCAGCCCTTTGCATCAGGTGGCCAGAGTACTGGAGCTTTGGCTTCAGCAACAGTCCTTCCAATGAATATTCAGGATTGATATCTTTTAGGATTCATTGGTTTGATCTCCTTGAAGTTCAAGGTACTCTCAAGAGTCTTCTCCAGCACCACGATCCAAAAGTATCAAATTATTCAATGTTCAGCCTTCTTTCAATGTTCCAGCTCTCATATCTATACATGACTATTCAAAAATCATTGCTTTGACTATACAGATTTTGTCATCAAAGTGATGTCCCTGCTTTTTAATATGCTGCATAGGTTTTCATAGCTTTCTTTTCAAGGAACAAGTGTCTTTTAATTTCATGGCTGCAGTCACCATCCTCAGTGATTATGGAAACCGAGAAAACTAAATCTACCACTGCTTCCACTTTTTCTCCTTCTATTCACCATGAAGTGATGGGACTAGATGTCATGATGTTAGTTTTTTGAATGTTGAGTTTCAAAGCAAGTTTTTTCACTCTTCTCTTTCACTCTCATCAGAAGACTCTTCAGCTCCTCTTCATTTTCTTCCATTTGATCTGAATGTCTGGGATTGTAGATATTTTTCCCAGCAATCTTGATTTCAGCTTGTAATTCTTCCAGCCCAGGGCTTGCATGGTGTACTCTGCATATAAATTAAATAAGCAGGGTAACAATATACAGCCTTGCCATACATCTTTTACAATTTTGAACAAGTCAGTTATTCCATGGTCTGTTCAAATTTTTGCTTCTTGACCTGTACACAGGTTTCTCAAGAGACAGGTAAAGTGGTCTAGTACTCCCATCTGCTTTAAGAATTTTCCAGTTTTTTTTTCTTTTTTTTTTTTGTGATCCACACAGTGAAATGTTTTAGTGTAGTCAGTTGAGGGGTCACTGGGCCTGATGATAAATAGTTTTCAGCATACTTGCAGTCATATATCCTATTGTTTGTTGTTCAGTCACTAAGTCCTATCCAATGTTGTGAACCCGTGGACTGGGAGCATGCCAAGCTCCCATCTCCTGGAGCTTGCTCAGATTCATGTCCACTGAGACAGTGGTGCCCTCTAACCATTCTATCCTCTCTCACTCCCTTCTCGTTTTGCCTTCAGTCTGGATAATGTCCAGTGATTCAGCCCTTTGCATCAGGTGGCCAGAGTACTGGAGCTTTGGCTTCAGCAACAGTCCTTCCAATGAATATTCAGGATTGATATCTTTTAGGATTCATTGGTTTGATCTCCTTGAAGTTCAAGGTACTCTCAAGAGTCTTCTCCAGCACCACGATCCAAAAGTATCAAATTATTCAATGTTCAGCCTTCTTTCAATGTTCCAGCTCTCATATCTATACATGACTATTCAAAAAAATCATTGCTTTGACTATACAGATTTTGTCATCAAAGTGATGTCCCTGCTTTTTAATATGCTGCATAGGTTTTCATAGCTTTCTTTTCAAGGAACAAGTGTCTTTTAATTTCATGGCTGCAGTCACCATCCTCAGTGATTATGGAAACCGAGAAAACTAAATCTACCACTGCTTCCACTTTTTCTCCTTCTATTCACCATGAAGTGATGGGACTAGATGTCATGATGTTAGTTTTTTGAATGTTGAGTTTCAAAGCAAGTTTTTTCACTCTTCTCTTTCACTCTCATCAGAAGACTCTTCAGCTCCTCTTCATTTTCTTCCATTTGATCTGAATGTCTGGGATTGTAGATATTTTTCCCAGCAATCTTGATTTCAGCTTGTAATTCTTCCAGCCCAGGGCTTGCATGGTGTACTCTGCATATAAATTAAATAAGCAGGGTAACAATATACAGCCTTGCCATACATCTTTTACAATTTTGAACAAGTCAGTTATTCCATGGTCTGTTCAAATTTTTGCTTCTTGACCTGTACACAGGTTTCTCAAGAGACAGGTAAAGTGGTCTAGTACTCCCATCTGCTTTAAGAATTTTCCAGTTTTTTTTTCTTTTCTTTTCTTTTTTTTTTTGTGATCCACACAGTGAAATGTTTTAGTGTAGTCAGTGAACCAAAAATAGGTGTTTTTATGGAACTCCTTTGCTTTCTCCATAATCCAACGAATGTTCACAATTTGATCTCTGATTCCTCTGCTTCTTTGAAATCCAGGTTGTGCACTTGGAAATTCTTCATATACTGTTGAAGCCTAACTTGAAGAATTTTGAACATAACCTAGCTAGCATGTGAAATAAGTGCAACTGTTTAATAGTTTGAACATGCTTTGTCATTTACCTTTTTGGGAATTAGAATGAAAACTGATCTTTTCCAGTCCTGTGGTCACTGCTGGGTTTTCAAAATTTATTGGCATATTGAGTGCAGCATTTTAACAGCATCATCTTTTAGGATTTGAAATAGCTCAACTGGAATTCTGTCACTTCCACTAGCTTTGTTTGTAGTAATGCTTCCTGAAGCCCAGTTGACTTCACACTCTAGGATGTCCTGATCTAGGTGAGTGACCACATCATCATGTTTATCTCGGTCATTAAGACCTTCCTTGTAGGAACAGGTGACTGAGACAGGGACCTGGGCAGGGGGGCAAGGATGGCCTAATCATCCTTGTCCTTGGCACCATGTTTGAGGATGTGGGCAAACTCCATGTAGCTGAAATTCCCTTTCTTATCAATGGGCACCTCTTGGTGCATCTCATCCACCTCCTTATCGGTGAAATGGTTGCCCATGGTGGTGAGCAGCTGCTGAAGGTAGTCCTCATGGATGAAACCTGAGGCCTTCTTGTCAAAGCAGGTCAAGGCATTGAGGATCACATCTTGCAGTTCATGCCTTTCAGTTTCTCCCGAAACATGGTGAGGAACTTTGTGAAGTTGATGGGTTCTGCAGCCTCACTTACCATATACTCCAGGTACTCATCCGTGGGGTTCTTCCCCATTAAGACCAGCATGTCATGCACGTCCCCCTTATCAGTGAAGTTGTCTCAGTTCTGGTACATCATGCTGAAGGTCTCCTTGAACTCCTAGATCTGGAACTGATGAACTTGGCAAATGCATTGGATGTGGCCTTGTGAGGCCACTTCTTGATGGTCTTGGCCTTAAGCCATTTACTGGACATCTTGGCTACAGGTATGTGGGGTGCTCCTGGTGCAGAGAAGGCACTGGCATGCTGCACAGAGCAGGTACAGAGCCGGGGCTGGTGGGCCATCCGTGGGGTCTGGGCCTAGTCGTTGGGGGCCCAGGCCCCTGTCCCAGTCACCTGTCCTCACATGTACTGTCTGCTCTGGCTCCATGCCCATGAGTCTAAAGGTCCCTCTAGAGGACTCTCTCTCTGAGGAGTTGGGGACCCAGCTTCAAGGGAAGGAAACAGGCATAAATAGCACAGCAGCAGGCAAGGAGCATAGCCAACATGAGGCAGGAGCTACCACCATGACCCTGCATGGAAACCCCATCTTCCTGGGAGCTGGACTGGAGGGCTGGACCTGGAGGCATCAAGGGAAGGCCTCTAGGAGAGCCCAGGCCTCAGCTGTTGCCTGCCTATTTCCAGGCTGCTCCCCACAGGAAAGGCCCTGTGTCCTGGTCTGGGACACCATCCCACTTACAACCCCATGCAAGCCCTTCCCCAGCCACTGCCACAAACACACGAATCCCCCAGAGGTTCTGTCTCAGAAGATAGCATGCCAGGCCACTCCCTTATAGCCTGCCCAGCCACAAGAGCACATGCCACCCCACCAAAAGTGTACTCCAGGAGACAACTGAGGACAGGTGCCTGTCTTGGGGAGGCAGAGTCTAATGGAAGGCTGAGCACTGCTTTGGTTGTGTGTGTCTGTGGTTGGGGTGAAATAAAAGAACCCTGAGCCCTGCGCCTCCCCTCCAAAAGACCTTTCTTATATAGTTCTGTGTATTTGTGTCACTTCTTAATTTCTTCTGCTTCTGTTAGGTCCTTACTGTTTCTGTCTTTTGTCACATCCATCCTTGTATGAACTGTTGCCTTGATATCTTCAATTTTATTGAAATTATCTCTAGTCTTTTCCATTCTATTGTTTTCCTCTATCTCTTTGCATTGTTCATTTAAAAAGGCCTTCTTATCTTTGCTTGCTAGTCTTTGGTACATCATGCTGAAGGTCTCCTTGAACTCCTAGATCTGGAACTGATGAACTTGGCAAATGCATTGGATGTGGCCTTGTGAGGCCACTTCTTGATGGTCTTGGCCTTAAGCCATTTACTGGACATCTTGGCTACAGGTATGTGGGTGCTCCTGGTGCAGAGAAGGCACTGGCATGCTGCACAGAGCAGGTACAGAGCCGGGGCTGGTGGGCCATCCGTGGGGTCTGGGCCTAGTCGTTGGGGGCCCAGGCCCCTGTCCCAGTCACCTGTCCTCACATGTACTGTCTGCTCTGGCTCCATGCCCATGAGTCTAAAGGTCCCTCTAGAGGACTCTCTCTCTGAGGAGTTGGGGACCCAGCTTCAAGGGAAGGAAACAGGCATAAATAGCACAGCAGCAGGCAAGGAGCATAGCCAACATGAGGCAGGAGCTACCACCATGACCCTGCATGGAAACCCCATCTTCCTGGGAGCTGGACTGGAGGGCTGGACCTGGAGGCATCAAGGGAAGGCCTCTAGGAGAGCCCAGGCCTCAGCTGTTGCCTGCCTATTTCCAGGCTGCTCCCCACAGGAAAGGCCCTGTGTCCTGGTCTGGGACACCATCCCACTTACAACCCCATGCAAGCCCTTCCCCAGCCACTGCCACAAACACACGAATCCCCCAGAGGTTCTGTCTCAGAAGATAGCATGCCAGGCCACTCCCTTATAGCCTGCCCAGCCACAAGAGCACATGCCACCCCACCAAAAGTGTACTCCAGGAGACAACTGAGGACAGGTGCCTGTCTTGGGGAGGCAGAGTCTAATGGAAGGCTGAGCACTGCTTTGGTTGTGTGTGTCTGTGGTTGGGGTGAAATAAAAGAACCCTGAGCCCTGCGCCTCCCCTCCAAAAGACCTTTCTTATATAGTTCTGTGTATTTGTGTCACTTCTTAATTTCTTCTGCTTCTGTTAGGTCCTTACTGTTTCTGTCTTTTGTCACATCCATCCTTGTATGAACTGTTGCCTTGATATCTTCAATTTTATTGAAATTATCTCTAGTCTTTTCCATTCTATTGTTTTCCTCTATCTCTTTGCATTGTTCATTTAAAAAGGCCTTCTTATCTTTGCTTGCTAGTCTTTGGAACTCTGCGGTTGGGTACATCTTTCCCTTTCCTCTTTCACTCCTCTTCTTTCCTCAGCTGTTTGTAAAACCTCCTCAGACAGCCACTTTGCCTCTTGCATTTCTTTTTCTTTGGAATAGTTTTGGTCACTGCCCTCTGTACAATGTTATGAATTGTCATTCATAGTTCTTCAGGCATTCTGTCTACCAGATCAAAATACTTGAATCTATTTTTCACCTCCACTGTATAATCATAATGGATTTTATTTATATCCTATATATCCTAGGAGTCAGTATTTCCTTGAAAAAGGAGTTAAACATCTTTAAAATAGCAGAATAGTTAACAGAACAAGGAAGAATGCTGGGGATATAATTAGGGCAGGCATGATAAGTTAGGTGGTTTTAAGTCTCTCTTTCTAAAATGCATTTAGCAAGGAGCCCTACACCTCACAAGGACATGGTCAGGGATTTCTATCATTGCGATGAAATATAGCATTTGTGATATGCCAGTAATGAAAGTGGAGTATAATGCACTTTATTGGTGCGGAAGTTGTAGAATTTAAGTGTAGGTCTAAGTCAATCTTCTAGGTTGGGGTTACTAACATGGCACACTCGGCATACTCCATAGTCTAGAACATGATCTGTAGAAAAGCTGTTGTCTTTAAAGAAGAATTACTGACCAAGATTGGTTTTGAAAGAAATTTTTTTCAAATGGAAAAGGGAGAGAAGGACATACAGCACGGAAGAAATAATATGCCCCAAAAGTACATGTTGAGAATGATGATATACTGGTGAAACTTACTGCTTTGGTTGTGTGTGTCTGTGGTTGGGGTGAAATAAAAGAACCCTGAGCCCTGCGCCTCCCCTCCAAAAGACCTTTCTTATATAGTTCTGTGTATTTGTGTCACTTCTTAATTTCTTCTGCTTCTGTTAGGTCCTTACTGTTTCTGTCTTTTGTCACATCCATCCTTGTATGAACTGTTGCCTTGATATCTTCAATTTTATTGAAATTATCTCTAGTCTTTTCCATTCTATTGTTTTCCTCTATCTCTTTGCATTGTTCATTTAAAAAGGCCTTCTTATCTTTGCTTGCTAGTCTTTGGAACTCTGCGGTTGGGTACATCTTTCCCTTTCCTCTTTCACTCCTCTTCTTTCCTCAGCTGTTTGTAAAACCTCCTCAGACAGCCACTTTGCCTCTTGCATTTCTTTTTCTTTGGAATAGTTTTGGTCACTGCCCTCTGTACAATGTTATGAATTGTCATTCATAGTTCTTCAGGCATTCTGTCTACCAGATCAAAATACTTGAATCTATTTTTCACCTCCACTGTATAATCATAATGGATTTTATTTATATCCTATATATCCTAGGAGTCAGTATTTCCTTGAAAAAGGAGTTAAACATCTTTAAAATAGCAGAATAGTTAACAGAACAAGGAAGAATGCTGGGGATATAATTAGGGCAGGCATGATAAGTTAGGTGGTTTTAAGTCTCTCTTTCTAAAATGCATTTAGCAAGGAGCCCTACACCTCACAAGGACATGGTCAGGGATTTCTATCATTGCGATGAAATATAGCATTTGTGATATGCCAGTAATGAAAGTGGAGTATAATGCACTTTATTGGTGCGGAAGTTGTAGAATTTAAGTGTAGGTCTAAGTCAATCTTCTAGGTTGGGGTTACTAACATGGCACACTCGGCATACTCCATAGTCTAGAACATGATCTGTAGAAAAGCTGTTGTCTTTAAAGAAGAATTACTGACCAAGATTGGTTTTGAAAGAAATTTTTTTCAAATGGAAAAGGGAGAGAAGGACATACAGCACGGAAGAAATAATATGCCCCAAAAGTACATGTTGAGAATGATGATATACTGGTGAAACTTACTTCCCCTAAAATTGAATCCCCTTTCTAAAATTAAGGTTCTTTGATGAATTTATTATGTTTTCCTCTATCCAAAATGCTATTGCTCATCTCATCTCATATCTGTTCCCCCTGAAGATTAAGGAATAGCAAAGAAAAGAGTGGGTCAAAACCTAGCAGGGGGCTTCCCTGGTAGTCCAGTGGGTAAGGACACCGCCTTGCAGTGCAAAGGCCTCCGGTTCGATCCCTGGCCTGGGAAGATCCCACATGCGGCTGGACTGATGTGTCCAATTACCGAGCCAGAGTTCTGGAGTGCATGCACCCAGAGCTGGGGCTCTGCAACAACAGAGGCCACCGCGATGGGAGGCCCACAAGGGCCAAAGAACAAAGATGGATGAAAATAGAGAAATGAAAGACCAATAGAAGTGACCTGCCTGCTCCCCTCCCTCCCCAGCCCACCCCCACCAAAACAAATAAATAAATAAATCTTTAAAAAAAAATAAATGAAAACCTAGCAGGGCCCCACAGGGCCCTCCCAGATACAAAAATCTTCCCATGTTGCTGTTCCCTGGTTGTTGTTTTTGGTAAAAGGATTCACGTTCCTAGACCTTCCCTAAGTTCCAGAAAGGAGATTCACATAGTTACTAGTTAGAAAAGAGAAGGAATGCACAACCAGAGAAAAGCAGCCAAGAGAAAACTACAGTGATAAAAGAGAGCCCTAGTTTCTCCTCGGGGCAGGGGGAGGGTGCTATGTGTAACTATCTGATGCATATCTTTAAGTTGTTCAGCAAGAACTAAGTCTTCCACCCAGAGTAAAAATGGTAACTTCAGGGTGAACACAAGTACTAGACCCCAGACTATTTGGAAATGGAAGCCTGATGATTAAGGTACATGGGACACCATCCTGTTGCCTCGCCCCCAAACAATAAGGAAGAAGTTATGTACCCTGCAGTATTCACCTAAAATTTTGCCTTTAAAACAGTTTTCCCTGAGAGTATCAAGGAGCTCAGGTCTTTTAAGCATGAACTGCCTATTCTCTTTGCTTGACCCTGCTCAAAGAAAACTCTCTCTGCTCCAAACTCTGAAATTTTAGGTTTTTGGACCTCACTGTGGATTGGAAAATGAAATTAGGTTTGACAACAGTCCCATTGCTTTTATCATGAAGGAAATTCCAAGAATTTTGGAAGCTATGAGCCAGGAACTGTGAGCAAAAACCTCTCTCATATACATGAGAAACATATATTCATCCTCTGAATGACAAAATGCCTACTTCTTATGTTAAAAAATTTAACTAAGTGAACTTGAAGATCAGATTGATTTTAGTCAATGATTCCTGATTTGGGCAGCATCCCATCTAGTAAACAGAAGGGCATTCTGAGAGATTGTACAAAATGGAAAGCTTTTATAAAAAGAAGGTAGTTGCAGGTAAGTGATTAACAAACAAACAAAAAAAGTACAGGATTATTTCACGCTCAGTCACTTTTGTTTGAGTAAAGAGCAAAGGTCTATCACACAGATTACCATTTCCTCCTTTGGGAGTGGATTAGCTAGAAACAAGATCATATTCATGACCATATAACATAATTGTAATATATATATATATATATATATATATATGTGTGTAATTTTAGTATACATATGTTCCAGTTATGTTATATGGTGTCATAAATGTGATCCTGTTAAGCCATAATCAATTTTGTCAGAGACTTACTTAGACATTGGGTAATAATAAGAGACAGCAATCTTATAAACAGGATATAAGTAACACCAATAGTAACACTAATAAAGTCACAGTACAGCAGAGAAAAATCACAAAACATAAGCTACTTGGAAATAAAGAGCTAATTAAAACAAAGATTAGTATAATTAGTTGTAATCCAACTGCAATAAACCATCAAGTCTGCACAAGAGCCCCTAGAGAAGTCAAATTTTGGAAAGATAAAATAGAGAGAAAGAGACAAACATTCTTTTTCAGAAAGTTACACTTTATCAATTTGTCATAGGTCATAGCATAGGTGTCGAGGTCCATGCACAGGTCAGAAAAGAATTTCCAGACACGAGGGAGAGTGAGAGGAAAGTAAAGTTTATTAGAGCGGGGAAAGGGAGAGTCGCTGCCAGAACAGCGGGCAGGTTCAAGATGAATCAACGCTATTAGAACAGCGGGTCGGCTCAAAGAAGAACCAACCCTAAGCAGGGGTTTTTGATTCCTTTTATAGCGAGGGTCTAAGGAGTGGCATGGGGGTCTTGACGGTCACTGTGGATTGGAAAATGAAATTAGGTTTGACAACAGTCCCATTGCTTTTATCATGAAGGAAATTCCAAGAATTTTGGAAGCTATGAGCCAGGAACTGTGAGCAAAACCTCTCTCATATACATGAGAAACATATATTCATCCTCTGAATGACAAAATGCCTACTTCTTATGTTAAAAAATTTAACTAAGTGAACTTGAAGATCAGATTGATTTTAGTCAATGATTCCTGATTTGGGCAGCATCCCATCTAGTAAACAGAAGGGCATTCTGAGAGATTGTACAAAATGGAAAGCTTTTATAAAAAGAAGGTAGTTGCAGGTAAGTGATTAACAAACAAACAAAAAAAGTACAGGATTATTTCACGCTCAGTCACTTTTGTTTGAGTAAAGAGCAAAGGTCTATCACACAGATTACCATTTCCTCCTTTGGGAGTGGATTAGCTAGAAACAAGATCATATTCATGACCATATAACATAATTGTAATATATATATATATATATATATATATATATGTGTGTAATTTTAGTATACATATGTTCCAGTTATGTTATATGGTGTCATAAATGTGATCCTGTTAAGCCATAATCAATTTTGTCAGAGACTTACTTAGACATTGGGTAATAATAAGAGACAGCAATCTTATAAACAGGATATAAGTAACACCAATAGTAACACTAATAAAGTCACAGTACAGCAGAGAAAAATCACAAAACATAAGCTACTTGGAAATAAAGAGCTAATTAAAACAAAGATTAGTATAATTAGTTGTAATCCAACTGCAATAAACCATCAAGTCTGCACAAGAGCCCCTAGAGAAGTCAAATTTTGGAAAGATAAAATAGAGAGAAAGAGACAAACATTCTTTTTCAGAAAGTTACACTTTATCAATTTGTCATAGGTCATAGCATAGGTGTCGAGGTCCATGCACAGGTCAGAAAAGAATTTCCAGACACGAGGGAGAGTGAGAGGAAAGTAAAGTTTATTAGAGCGGGGAAAGGGAGAGTCGCTGCCAGAACAGCGGGCAGGTTCAAGATGAATCAACGCTATTAGAACAGCGGGTCGGCTCAAAGAAGAACCAACCCTAAGCAGGGGTTTTTGATTCCTTTTATAGCGAGGGTCTAAGGAGTGGCATGGGGGTCTTGACGGTCATTGCTGATTGGACGGTGTCCTGGCTCGGGTAGAGTGATGACTACAGCCTGAGGAAAAGACAGTAGGGTCCAAGGAGTGGCAAAGTGGTCTTTATTGGGCCGTGTAATACAGCCTGGGGGAGGGAATGACAATAAGGGTCTGGTTTATCTCTTCTTGCATTCCAGGACCCTTCTTGTTCCTGTTGTTCTTTCATCCTTGGGGCACCACAATAGGTGAAAGCTTTTTTTTTTTTTTTTTTTTTGTTTGTTTAGAAAACAAAGATTAAAAGCGAGTATATTTCTACAAAAAGTAAAAGTTAAAAAATCATATTTATCAATTTACTCGGTTTCATGCAATTAATTAATTCATGTTGATTTGGATGAAGTTATCAAGTTTTCCCATTTTAGTGGCATGATCTAAAAATTATCAGAAACACATATCCATCCCAAAAAGTCCTTTTATGAATTTTCTTAAAGATGTTAATTTTATAAAATCCTCAGTGTAAAATAATGATTGTCTATAAAGGGCAAAACTTTAAATGATATGGTTAAAAAACTTGATTACAATGCAATTGGCACAAAACTTGGATATTTCCATGACATACGACACTCTAAGAAAATAACTAGTACGACTGATAACATACTGATAACACTGATAAAATTCATATCAGGAATATAAATTTTGGAATATCTATGTTAGTGACTTTTTTTTTTTAAACATTTATTTTATTTATTTATCTTTTGGGGGGTGGGGTGGGGAGGGAGGGGAGTGGGCGGGCCACTTCTATTGGTCTTTCATTTATCTGTTTTTTCATCCGTCTTTGTTCTTTGGCCCCTGCGGGCCTACCATTGTGGTGGCCTCTGTTGTCGCAGAGCACCGGCTCTGGGCACATGCACTCCAGAGCTCCGGCTCAGTAATTGTACACATCAGTCCAGCTGCTCCGTGGCATGTGGGATCTTCCCAGGCCAGGGATCGAACCGGCGCCCCTTGCACTGCAAGGCGGTGTCCTTACCCAGTGGACCACCAGGGGAAGCCCTGTTAGTGACTTTTATTCATCATGTTGACTAGAAAAAGATGAACAACTTGAGAGTTGTGAGTTAAGTTTTATTTGGGGCATAATTAAGATGTAGCCCGGGAGGAAGCACCCCAGATAGCTCTGAGAAACTGTTCTAAAGAGGCAGCAGGAAGAGGATGAATATTTAAGGATGGCAAAGTGGTCTTTATTGGGCCGTGTAATACAGCCTGGGGGAGGGAATGACAATAAGGGTCTGGTTTATCTCTTCTTGCATTCCAGGACCCTTCTTGTTCCTGTTGTTCTTTCATCCTTGGGGCACCACAATAGGTGAAAGCTTGTGTTTTGTTTGTTTGTTGTTTGTTTAGAAAACAAAGATTAAAAGCGAGTATATTTCTACAAAAAGTAAAAGTTAAAAAATCATATTTATCAATTTACTCGGTTTCATGCAATTAATTAATTCATGTTGATTTGGATGAAGTTATCAAGTTTTCCCATTTTAGTGGCATGATCTAAAAATTATCAGAAACACATATCCATCCCAAAAAGTCCTTTTATGAATTTTCTTAAAGATGTTAATTTTATAAAATCCTCAGTGTAAAATAATGATTGTCTATAAAGGGCAAAACTTTAAATGATATGGTTAAAAAACTTGATTACAATGCAATTGGCACAAAACTTGGATATTTCCATGACATACGACACTCTAAGAAAATAACTAGTACGACTGATAACATACTGATAACACTGATAAAATTCATATCAGGAATATAAATTTTGGAATATCTATGTTAGTGACTTTTTTTTTTTAAACATTTATTTTATTTATTTATCTTTTGGGGGGTGGGGTGGGGAGGGAGGGGAGTGGGCGGGCCACTTCTATTGGTCTTTCATTTATCTGTTTTTTCATCCGTCTTTGTTCTTTGGCCCCTGCGGGCCTACCATTGTGGTGGCCTCTGTTGTCGCAGAGCACCGGCTCTGGGCACATGCACTCCAGAGCTCCGGCTCAGTAATTGTACACATCAGTCCAGCTGCTCCGTGGCATGTGGGATCTTCCCAGGCCAGGGATCGAACCGGCGCCCCTTGCACTGCAAGGCGGTGTCCTTACCCAGTGGACCACCAGGGGAAGCCCTGTTAGTGACTTTTATTCATCATGTTGACTAGAAAAAGATGAACAACTTGAGAGTTGTGAGTTAAGTTTTATTTGGGGCATAATTAAGATGTAGCCCGGGAGGAAGCACCCCAGATAGCTCTGAGAAACTGTTCTAAAGAGGCAGCAGGAAGAGGATGAATATTTAAGGATTTTGGTGAAGGGGGTGTTTCATATCATTAAACAGTCATTTTATAAAGGGTTCCCAGTTAGTCACGAGGATCTGATGTCACCACGAGCAGATTTAGTGCTTTTCTAAATATGAGGAGATGCAAGGATTGAGGTAATAAATTACGTTTCTAAAAGCATCCACCTATCTAAAGACCTGTCCCACCAGATTCCTTGGAGCAGAGTGCCTCTATCCCACCCTGATCTCCGTCAGGGAGTATTGAAGGTCAGCAGCTTTCAACAGCACAGGGTCTGGTCTCTGCAGAGGCAGACAGCAAATGTCCTTGTTGTCCAGGCATTGGCAATGTAATTGGTAAATGCCAATTTGTAGTTAACAATCACTATAATGTAAAGTTCACCTCCAATCACTTCACAATGTTTAGAATTTGATATTTGGGAAGTATGTTAAAATATCAAAAATGCTTTAAAATGCATGAGGTAATTGTGAAACAATACCTAGCCACTCACTGAACTAAACTAATGAAAATTGAAATAAATAGATACACACAACAAATAAATAAATAAATAAATTCACACAATCTACTATCAAAAGCAGAACTCCAACAAAATTCTCATAATAAAGAGAGAAAATTCAGCTCCAGTCTGGTACTAGCTTACTTTTAAACCACAAAATTCATTCACTTAATTAAATTCAACATAAATTTAGCTAATCATAAAGCACTTTTCTCAGGGTTCCTATTTCACAATATTCTACCACTTTCCATATACATATTAGTTTGTTCTATTTTCCCACTCAAAAATAACCAGCTCTAGGATAAATTATTTTTCCTTTCACTCCTCATACAAACTTTGGTTGAAGAAACACATCATAATTTTCTTGCATACTGAAATTTTTCTTTATTATGCCTAGTAACTTTAGTTACATATTACAAATTTAACTTTTAAAGGCCTTAATTCCAAGTAAAATATGACAAGCTGTAATTATGAATTGTCTTTCACACCAGCATTTCCTGACTGTAACATCCCATGAAACAGCCCCAAGAAATATAAAACATTTATTTCTTCAGTAGACTTTTGAAAATAGTCATTTCTGAAGAGTTTATTCAAAAGCTCTTATCTCAAAATTGTATTAAATTTGCCCCTGATTCCTATTCTTATTAGTCTCACTAAGAGCACTATGGTGAAGTGCTTTTCTAAATATGTCACGAGGATCTGATGTCACCACGAGCAGATTTAGTGCTTTTCTAAATATGAGGAGATGCAAGGATTGAGGTAATAAATTACGTTTCTAAAAGCATCCACCTATCTAAAGACCTGTCCCACCAGATTCCTTGGAGCAGAGTGCCTCTATCCCACCCTGATCTCCGTCAGGGAGTATTGAAGGTCAGCAGCTTTCAACAGCACAGGGTCTGGTCTCTGCAGAGGCAGACAGCAAATGTCCTTGTTGTCCAGGCATTGGCAATGTAATTGGTAAATGCCAATTTGTAGTTAACAATCACTATAATGTAAAGTTCACCTCCAATCACTTCACAATGTTTAGAATTTGATATTTGGGAAGTATGTTAAAATATCAAAAATGCTTTAAAATGCATGAGGTAATTGTGAAACAATACCTAGCCACTCACTGAACTAAACTAATGAAAATTGAAATAAATAGATACACACAACAAATAAATAAATAAATAAATTCACACAATCTACTATCAAAAGCAGAACTCCAACAAAATTCTCATAATAAAGAGAGAAAATTCAGCTCCAGTCTGGTACTAGCTTACTTTTAAACCACAAAATTCATTCACTTAATTAAATTCAACATAAATTTAGCTAATCATAAAGCACTTTTCTCAGGGTTCCTATTTCACAATATTCTACCACTTTCCATATACATATTAGTTTGTTCTATTTTCCCACTCAAAAATAACCAGCTCTAGGATAAATTATTTTTCCTTTCACTCCTCATACAAACTTTGGTTGAAGAAACACATCATAATTTTCTTGCATACTGAAATTTTTCTTTATTATGCCTAGTAACTTTAGTTACATATTACAAATTTAACTTTTAAAGGCCTTAATTCCAAGTAAAATATGACAAGCTGTAATTATGAATTGTCTTTCACACCAGCATTTCCTGACTGTAACATCCCATGAAACAGCCCCAAGAAATATAAAACATTTATTTCTTCAGTAGACTTTTGAAAATAGTCATTTCTGAAGAGTTTATTCAAAAGCTCTTATCTCATTTGTATTAAATTTGCTTATAATGCCATGGACACTGTGCTGTAGCTTACTCTGATTCCTATTCTTATTAGTTCTCACTAAGAGGCACTATGGGTTTTTCTCTTTTTTTTAAACCTTTATTTTGCTTTTAGCTTTTACAGAGTTTTGTTGTTTACAGATATGAATGTTCCCAGATTAGTCATATGTATATCCTCCCCTTCCCACCCCACCCAACCATCACACAGCACCCCTGAAGGATCCCCTTTTCTCACAGAGCAATGACTAGAGCTATTTTCTTCACTTATGATAGTACAAGCCTTTATGCTACTTCCTTTATACCTCCCACCCTCTGTTCCATCCCCACAATGTCCATATGTCCACTGTCCATGTCTGTCCTTCCATCGCTTCACTGCATGTGCCATCATCACCATCCTGTTAGATTCCATATATGTGTGTTAATATACTGTATTTGTCCTTCTCTTTCTGACTGACTTCACTTTTTATGATACGTTCTAGATCCGGCCACCTCATTAGGGCTGATTCTTCTGCATTTCTCTTTATAGCTGTGTAGTATTCCATTGTATATATGTGCCAGAGCCTTTGGATCCATTTGTTCGTCGATGAACATCTAGGTTGCTTCCATGTTTTAGCTATTGTACAGAGAGCTGCAATGAACATTGGGGTACAGGTGCTTCTTTCAGATTTGATTTCATCAGGGTATAAGCTTAAGAGTGGGATTGCTGGGTCAAATGGTGCTTCTATTTTTAGTTTTTTAAGAAATCTCCAGACTGTCTTCCATAGAGGCTGTATCAATTTACATTCCCACCAGCAATGCAGGAGTGTTCCCTTTTCTCCGCAGCCTCTCCAGCATTTATTGTCTGTCGATTTGTGGATGATGGCCATTCTGACGGGTGTGAGGTGATATCTCATTGAGGCACTATGTTAAATAGATAAGAGACCTTTTACAGTCATAGTGTAGTCCCCTCAGAGTTGTGAGCCCTGGACTTGGACAATAAGGTGTCATGGTCTCGAGTACTGTCAAACCAAGAGTAGTCTGTAACATCCCATGAAACAGCCCCAAGAAATATAAAACATTTATTTCTTCAGTAGACTTTTGAAAATAGTCATTTCTGAAGAGTTTATTCAAAAGCTCTTATCTCATTTGTATTAAATTTGCTTATAATGCCATGGACACTGTGCTGTAGCTTACTCTGATTCCTATTCTTATTAGTTCTCACTAAGAGGCACTATGGGTTTTTCTCTTTTTTTTAAACCTTTATTTTGCTTTTAGCTTTTACAGAGTTTTGTTGTTTACAGATATGAATGTTCCCAGATTAGTCATATGTATATCCTCCCCTTCCCACCCCACCCAACCATCACACAGCACCCCTGAAGGATCCCCTTTTCTCACAGAGCAATGACTAGAGCTATTTTCTTCACTTATGATAGTACAAGCCTTTATGCTACTTCCTTTATACCTCCCACCCTCTGTTCCATCCCCACAATGTCCATATGTCCACTGTCCATGTCTGTCCTTCCATCGCTTCACTGCATGTGCCATCATCACCATCCTGTTAGATTCCATATATGTGTGTTAATATACTGTATTTGTCCTTCTCTTTCTGACTGACTTCACTTTTTATGATACGTTCTAGATCCGGCCACCTCATTAGGGCTGATTCTTCTGCATTTCTCTTTATAGCTGTGTAGTATTCCATTGTATATATGTGCCAGAGCCTTTGGATCCATTTGTTCGTCGATGAACATCTAGGTTGCTTCCATGTTTTAGCTATTGTACAGAGAGCTGCAATGAACATTGGGGTACAGGTGCTTCTTTCAGATTTGATTTCATCAGGGTATAAGCTTAAGAGTGGGATTGCTGGGTCAAATGGTGCTTCTATTTTTAGTTTTTTAAGAAATCTCCAGACTGTCTTCCATAGAGGCTGTATCAATTTACATTCCCACCAGCAATGCAGGAGTGTTCCCTTTTCTCCGCAGCCTCTCCAGCATTTATTGTCTGTCGATTTGTGGATGATGGCCATTCTGACGGGTGTGAGGTGATATCTCATTGAGGCACTATGTTAAATAGATAAGAGACCTTTTACAGTCATAGTGTAGTCCCCTCAGAGTTGTGAGCCCTGGACTTGGACAATAAGGTGTCATGGTCTCGAGTACTGTCAAACCAAGAGTAGTTTTATTAATCATAAAACATATAATAATCAGAATCAAGATTCCATTAATCTGGATTCAAATAAAGGCAAGCACAAATAATCAGAACTCAATTAAGTAAAATCAGAACTCAATCAAATGCAAACAAATGTTCTTACCCCAGAGCTGGAGAGTCTCGACCTCACATCGGGCGCAGCCAATCTCCGTGCATGAGCCTCCCGCACAATCTTCCTTTACCCTTTCATATTTTTTTAAGTAGAAATCTCAAGTTAGCTAGTAATCAAAAAGAAGCTTTTTGTTTCTCTAGAGATGTAAAAAAGGTCATTGTAGGAGCCCTTTGCTCCTCCATCAGCACCTTTGTTCTCGAGGGGAAACATTTGTTTGTAGAAAAAACATTGTACAATTCTTAATCTACAAAGGGAACTAGAGTTGTAAAAAGTGTGTTTCATTAGCATTGAAAAGGGGTGAGAGGAAGAGGCTTTGCACTCTGCATTAGCACCTCTATCAATGTTTGCTAAAGGTAATAGTTTAAAACTGCTAATCTTATGAGTGGGGCTACTTTGGCCCAGGTTTTTTTTTTTTTTTTTTAAAGATTTGTTTATTTTGGGCAGGGGTCGGGTTGGGGAGGGAGGGGAGCGACAAGCCACTTCTATTGGTCTTTCATGTCTCTATTTTCATCTGTCTTTGTTCTTTGGCTCCTGTGGGCCTCCCATCGCGGTGGCTTCTGTTGTCGCAGAGCACCGCTCTGGGCGCATGCGCGCCAGAGCTCCGGCTTGGTAATTGGACACATCGGTCCAGCCGCTCCGCGGCACGTGGGATCTTCCCAGGCCAGGGAACGAACGGGCGCCCCTTGCACAGCAAGGCAATGTCCTTACCCACTGGACCACCAGGGGAAGCCCCTGGCCCAGGCTTTTATCAGTAACTAGCTACCTATTCATCCTCGGAGGAGGTTTTAGAGAAGGGAGGCTTGCAGGAAGCCCTTATCGTTAGTGTGAGGAGACATTTGTCTACTTGGCCCAAATAGATAAGAGACCTTTTACAGTCATAGTGTAGTCCCCTCAGAGTTGTGAGCCCTGGACTTGGACAATAAGGTGTCATGGTCTCGAGTACTGTCAAACCAAGAGTAGTTTTATTAATCATAAAACATATAATAATCAGAATCAAGATTCCATTAATCTGGATTCAAATAAAGGCAAGCACAAATAATCAGAACTCAATTAAGTAAAATCAGAACTCAATCAAATGCAAACAAATGTTCTTACCCCAGAGCTGGAGAGTCTCGACCTCACATCGGGCGCAGCCAATCTCCGTGCATGAGCCTCCCGCACAATCTTCCTTTACCCTTTCATATTTTTTTAAGTAGAAATCTCAAGTTAGCTAGTAATCAAAAAGAAGCTTTTTGTTTCTCTAGAGATGTAAAAAAGGTCATTGTAGGAGCCCTTTGCTCCTCCATCAGCACCTTTGTTCTCGAGGGGAAACATTTGTTTGTAGAAAAAACATTGTACAATTCTTAATCTACAAAGGGAACTAGAGTTGTAAAAAGTGTGTTTCATTAGCATTGAAAAGGGGTGAGAGGAAGAGGCTTTGCACTCTGCATTAGCACCTCTATCAATGTTTGCTAAAGGTAATAGTTTAAAACTGCTAATCTTATGAGTGGGGCTACTTTGGCCCAGGTTTTTTTTTTTTTTTTTTTAAAGATTTGTTTATTTTGGGCAGGGGTCGGGTTGGGGAGGGAGGGGAGCGACAAGCCACTTCTATTGGTCTTTCATGTCTCTATTTTCATCTGTCTTTGTTCTTTGGCTCCTGTGGGCCTCCCATCGCGGTGGCTTCTGTTGTCGCAGAGCACCGCTCTGGGCGCATGCGCGCCAGAGCTCCGGCTTGGTAATTGGACACATCGGTCCAGCCGCTCCGCGGCACGTGGGATCTTCCCAGGCCAGGGAACGAACGGGCGCCCCTTGCACAGCAAGGCAATGTCCTTACCCACTGGACCACCAGGGGAAGCCCCTGGCCCAGGCTTTTATCAGTAACTAGCTACCTATTCATCCTCGGAGGAGGTTTTAGAGAAGGGAGGCTTGCAGGAAGCCCTTATCGTTAGTGTGAGGAGACATTTGTCTACTTGGCCCAGATATCTTTTCTTGATCTTTCCTGTGAAAAGTGAATATGCCTTCACTTGCTCATGACAATAAGAATTTCATTACACTGTTATTTTCATTGATGACAAATTCATTAATATAACAGATATAACAATATCTTATTTGACTTCTATTAAAACTAGATGCAATAAAAGTATTATACTTAATTATACTTAATGTTAATGACTCTTAAAAACATATCTATATCAATTACATCAACAAACATAAGCTATACTCAGTATTAATTTAATATTGAATATTTCCCAGTTCATATGAACCTTAAAGTCATTTTGGCTGGGTCTTTCATATTTAGAAATATTTAGTTTGAAAGTACTTATTAAACAGAGCTCTTACATAGTTTTGATCATATTTTCCAGAGATAGATAAAGAGACAATTCATATGTGTACTATTTACTGGATATCTCGAAGCTTAACTTAGAGAAAAAGCTCAGTTATGCTATGAATCAAGTATTACAGTATAAATGTACTGATTTATAAATAATAGTTGGGATAAATTAAATTTTCACTTAGATGACTAAGGATTTATTATTTGTAGAAAAGACTTTTGTATTTGCCCTTGATAAAATTCTAAAGAGCCTATGAATTAAATTTTCAGCTGAGGGAGATTTCCCAGCAATATAAGTTTAAACTGTCATTTTTTTTCTTTTTTCTTTTTCCTTTCATTTCATGTTGTACCTGATGGAGCTAATTAGGCTCACATTAAGGTCCGTGTGGCCTATACTTACTTTTCTAATCTGTCGAAATTTGTAAGACAAAGACAGTTGCTTTTAACTTTTGAAAGAAAAGGTTTGCCCTTAAAAAATATTAGAAGAATGATCTGCCAAGGTATAGCTTCTATATCAGTGAGAAGATTTCTAAATAAACTGAAATTTAAGTGTTCTAATAATATATTCTATACTTTATGGTTTAATTTGTCACATCTTTTAAAGCTTGCATAAGGCATTCAACAAAAGTTCTCTTTCTAAGTGTACAAGTTAAACCCAGAGCAAAATCACTCATTCTGTTTTTACTGGCCTCTAAATATTAGTTCTGTTTTCTTTAAGGCTCAGGTGACTGTATTAGGTTTTTTATAGTATGTTTAATATTTTCTGAGGGACAGGTCTATATTTTATCTCAATTCTGTCAACTTTTACACTTTAAGCTTTAGTTCTCTTTAGAACCAAGTGAACAAGTTTTGACCTCTTAGGAAGTATCATAGAAACTTTTCTTTCTTTTTATTTTTATTTTACCTATTTTTTATATAAAAAGCTCTGGGATCCCTATAGAGGGCTTAAGCTAAGGAACTCAAGTCCATTTGCTAATCTTGATTAATTGACATGACTGTTGCCTCAAGTACTTGTTGGCCAGGTATCTAGGGGTAATTTTTTTTTCTCTTTTGCTCTTTAAATATATATTTTTTAAGCTATAAATGACTTAAGCTGAAATGTTTCATCTGTAATGTTGGGGTGCATGCATGCCAAGTTGCTTCAGTCATGTGCAACTCTTTGTGACCCTATGGAATATAATCTGCCAGGCTCCTCTGACCATTAGAAATCTCCAGGTAAGAATACAGGAATGGTTTGCCATGCCCTCCCAGTCTTTAATGTTGTTTGCCAACAATGGAAGTATTTTCTACTCAACAAAGTTCTCATTCAAACTCACTGGAGAAATCAAATCAACTATAGGCAAGCAAATGTCAAAAGAATCCAGAACCATAAAAACAGATTTGAAACAAATTCTGACCCAGCACTTTATTAATTATATTGTCAGGAGGAAGAAATTTTTCTCTATACTTCCAGGTTCTTCAGGTGGCCTAAGAATTAAACTGACATGAAACAGATTAATAAGAAAAAATCATATAGAAATTTAACATCCGGTACATATAGGAGAGACCCAGGAAAACTGAATGACTCGCAAAATTAACTAAAGCCTTCAAAAAAAATAAAAAATAAAAAATTTTAAAAACCAAGGGTATTGGGAATATTGGTTTGGGATTTCAAAGGGGAGGAAGGCAATTGACACAAAGGTAAAAAAGTAAATATTTGGTAAACAAATGTTTTCTGGGCCATCAGAGACAGTGAGACACAGAGAGACTTCTTATCTGTAGGCTCTCCTAAGTTTCCTCACCACCCTGGCCCATATTCTTTGCAGATGTCTTTGGTAATGTCCTTATTTCAGAAACAGACCCTCTATCTACAGATTTTATGTAGTTAGGGAGAAGGTCAAAGCTTCTTCCAAAATCTTTTGGGCCTTAACTGTTTTTACTTTTAATAATCCATGTTCCAGATATATTTTGAGGTGGCAAGCTTTGCTCATCTATTTGAGACAGGGAGGTCTAGGTCTTTAGGCAAGATTACAGGTTTTAGACTCCATTAGAACTTGTGCAGGTTAAATCCTTGCTTAGTGGAAATAAACTTCAAGATATTAAAAAGTTACTTGATTTCTTCAAGACCCAATCTCACTTGTGGAAAGGCAACAATGCCATGGCAGCCCTCTGCCTAGGAGAGTCAGGGGAGTATTTACAGGGAACAGGATGGCTAAGCCTTAAAGGATGAGAAAGTGCAGGCTGGGTGTATCTTGTTGAGCCAGCAATAAAGCATCAGGTATATCTGAGAGCCCTTTTGTGAGCCAGTAGGAGGTGCTATAGGTACTCTGAGCCTGAAGAAGAAATGAAAAACCATGTAGTGAGTGTGAAAGCAAGTGGACAACACCTTTATGGGCAGCTGGGCTCATCTTCCCATTGTCATTCCCAAAACCATTCCCACTGTGTGACCCCATCCTGAGCATCCAGCTGATAGCACAATGGACAGCTAGGTTTGTGTTCAGAAAACCCATGGGATAAAGAGGTTTTGGTGTGTGTATATGTACTCATGGGATAAAGAATCTATATCTATATCTATACATATATACACACATATACACTGGCTGATATATATCACCATGAAATATTACACAACCATAAAAAGAATGAAACATGCCTTTTGCAGCAGCATAGATGGACCTAGAGATCCTACTAAGTCAGAAAGAGAAATGCAAATGCCATATGATATCACTTTTATGTGGAATCTAAGATATGATACAAATGAATTTATCTACAGACTCACCAATGTGGAAAACAGACTTGTGGTTGTCAGAGTGGTAGAGAGGGGATAGACTGGGAGTTTGGGGTTAGCAGATGCAAATTATTATATACAAAATGGATAAATAATAAGATCCTATTCTATAGCACAGGGAATATAATCAATACCTTGTGATAAACCATAATGGAAAAAAAGAAAAAAAAAACAAACAGAAAGTCCTTGTGATCTAGTTTATCATTTAAAACAGGGGAGGGTACTGTGGTCTGGAGACTGCTAGCCCTGACTTTCTTCAAAGGCATACCCACACCTTGGCCCTGGGTCTATAAGTCTTTGTAGAAAATCAAAAGTATCTCTCCCTCCCCAGCCCATCCAGAATACTCTACCTGGTTTTACCTTTAATTTCTTTCAGTATTTCTCAGTGCTGGTTATTCCCCACAATTCTAAAATGCCATCGGTTTTATTCTTCACTGCAAATGGTTCTGCTCAGAATAATAATACTCTTTAAGTGCCCATAGGAGACATTAAGCCTGTAAGAACTGATTTCATTAAAACTTTCATTCAACTGAGCTTAAATGAAACTGAACAGACAACTAATCCAGCTAATTCTGGTTCGGTCTAGTTTTGTGGAAACAACACTTGTTCTTTTCTGACTCAGGCAGTATGTTTTAACAGCAGGTTGAACAGGTAATAAAATACTCCCCTTAAAACTGACCAGTATGAGCCAGCTCTCAATATTTTCATAGTCAGGTCCACTGAAATGTTTTTGGTATCATTAGAGACTAGCTAATAAGGAAAGCTGCCCAAATATGAACTATTTTGGTCATCGGAAGCCTCTTGTGGGATAGACAGGGAAGGTGTAAGGTGTTAGTACTCTCATTGCACAAATGGAAAAGCAGAGCAGAGATTAACTGAACTGCTCAAGGTCAGGTGATCAGTGTGTGGAAGAGGTCAAATGAGAGCACTGCTTCATTTGCTATGCAGCCACTCCTTCTCAAACCTAAGTCTTGCTAAATATAGCTATCCAAGTTTCTTATTTCCAAGACTACATATTTGCATGTGTATAGCTCTCAAATTGAGAAGAAAGACTTCACAGTTTTAGGTATGGTGCACTGTAAAGACTCTACCTGTAATGCAAGAGACTCAGGTTCAATCCCTGGGTCAGTAAAATCCCTTGGAGAATTCCATGGACAGAGGAGACAGGTGGGCTACAGTCCACGGAGTGGCAAAGAGTTGGACATGACTGAGTGACTTACACACACACACATACACACAGAGAAGGTACATGTGCACAGAGCTGTCCTGCATGGCCCCTGGGCCTGCATCCAAGGAATACTTGTGTAATGCTCTGGACTCACATTGTGATCACCAGGTGATAAACACAAGATGCCTACTGTGTTTGAGGCCCCTTGTTAAGTGTTGAACCAAACAGATATTGTTCATGCACTCAGGACCTTACAGAATTTGGTAACACAACGGCACAAATAAATCCTCAAAGTGAAAACACAGTTAAGGAAAACAGCAAACTCCTTCTCCTTTCTGTTGCAGTGGAGCAAAAACTTGCCACTTTAAGATGTCTCTTTGGCCCGTGGGTTATTTTGAGTTGAAAACAATTAAGGCCCAAAATACCTAGGAAAAAACTATGACCTTTCCTGTAACTGCCTAAATGAATGTAGACAGAGACATATCTGCCTAAATGTTACAGAAAGGGAGCTGTTTCCATAGGTAACCATAGCATGAGTTAGATTTATAAACAGAAAGGAACCTAGACAAATGTTTGATTTAAATACTCCCTTAAAACTGACCAGTATGAGCCAGCTCTCAATATTTTCATAGTCAGGTCCACTGAAATGTTTTTGGTATCATTAGAGACTAGCTAATAAGGAAAGCTGCCCAAATATGAACTATTTTGGTCATCGGAAGCCTCTTGTGGGATAGACAGGGAAGGTGTAAGGTGTTAGTACTCTCATTGCACAAATGGAAAAGCAGAGCAGAGATTAACTGAACTGCTCAAGGTCAGGTGATCAGTGTGTGGAAGAGGTCAAATGAGAGCACTGCTTCATTTGCTATGCAGCCACTCCTTCTCAAACCTAAGTCTTGCTAAATATAGCTATCCAAGTTTCTTATTTCCAAGACTACATATTTGCATGTGTATAGCTCTCAAATTGAGAAGAAAGACTTCACAGTTTTAGGTATGGTGCACTGTAAAGACTCTACCTGTAATGCAAGAGACTCAGGTTCAATCCCTGGGTCAGTAAAATCCCTTGGAGAATTCCATGGACAGAGGAGACAGGTGGGCTACAGTCCACGGAGTGGCAAAGAGTTGGACATGACTGAGTGACTTACACACACACACATACACACAGAGAAGGTACATGTGCACAGAGCTGTCCTGCATGGCCCCTGGGCCTGCATCCAAGGAATACTTGTGTAATGCTCTGGACTCACATTGTGATCACCAGGTGATAAACACAAGATGCCTACTGTGTTTGAGGCCCCTTGTTAAGTGTTGAACCAAACAGATATTGTTCATGCACTCAGGACCTTACAGAATTTGGTAACACAACGGCACAAATAAATCCTCAAAGTGAAAACACAGTTAAGGAAAACAGCAAACTCCTTCTCCTTTCTGTTGCAGTGGAGCAAAAACTTGCCACTTTAAGATGTCTCTTTGGCCCGTGGGTTATTTTGAGTTGAAAACAATTAAGGCCCAAAATACCTAGGAAAAAACTATGACCTTTCCTGTAACTGCCTAAATGAATGTAGACAGAGACATATCTGCCTAAATGTTACAGAAAGGGAGCTGTTTCCATAGGTAACCATAGCATGAGTTAGATTTATAAACAGAAAGGAACCTAGAGAAATGTTTGTTAAATTACTTTCTGTGTCCTATTGTCTCTGATAACCCAGCGTGTATGTTAACCACGCATTTGCTTTACTTTTTTTTTTTTTTTTTAAATAAGCTTTCCAGGAGCTTACTTTTTTATTTATTTATTTATTTATTTATTTTTTTAAAGATTTATTTATTTATTTACTTTTGGGCAGAGGTCAGGTTGGGGAGGGAGGGGAGTGGGCGGGTCACTTCTATTGGTCTTTCATTTCTCTATTTTCATTCGTCTTTGTTCCTTGGCCCGTGTGGGCCCCCCATCGCGGTGGCCTCTGTTGTCACAGAGCACCGGCTCTGGGTGCATGCGCGCCAGAGCTCCGGCTCAGTAATTGGACACATCAGTCCAGCCGCTCCGCGGCACGTGGGATCTTCCCAGGCCAGGGCTCGAACTGGCGCCCCTTGCACTGCAAGGCGGTGTCCTTACCCACTGGACCACCAGGGAAAGCCCAAGCATTTGCTTTTCTATCTCCTTGTCAATTGTGTTTCACCCCCTTGAGGGCCCAAACCGATACACCCAGCACTCTCTTTTTACTTTATCTGAAAATGATATTTAAGGTAAAGTTTTCTGCCATTTTGGTGAATCATTCAGTCCTTCTGGGTCTCTCCCAAGTATACATTAAACTATACTTGATTTTCTCCTGTTAATCTGTATCATGCCAATTTAATTCTTAGATCAGCTAGAAGAACCTGTAAGAGCAGAGGAAATTTCTTCTTCTTTAACATTCTCCTATATAACTTGAAAATTAAGAAAATGTATCAAAATTTTTAAAAAGGGCCTTTTGCCAAAACCATTCAAATAGAGAAAATCTTTATCAAACCATATTGTTTTCAGTGTGCTGGAAGATACTCAGCGGAAAGGATCATGCTGAGGAAGAAACAAGAAGGGAGGACCATTTATTTAGCCTAAAACATGCCTAGGAGAGAAGTAATGCAGAATCTTCTGTTGCAGTGGAGCAAAAACTTGCCACTTGAAGACGTCTCTTTGGCCCGTGGGTTATTTTGAGTTGAAAACAATTAAGGCCCAAAATACCTAGGAAAAAACTATGACCTTTCCTGTAACTGCCTAAATGAATGTAGACAGAGACATATCTGCCTAAATGTTACAGAAAGGGAGCTGTTTCCATAGGTAACCATAGCATGAGTTAGATTTATAAACAGAAAGGAACCTAGAGAAATGTTTGTTAAATTACTTTCTGTGTCCTATTGTCTCTGATAACCCAGCGTGTATGTTAACCACGCATTTGCTTTACTTTTTTTTTTTTTTTTTAAATAAGCTTTCCAGGAGCTTACTTTTTTATTTATTTATTTATTTATTTATTTTTTTAAAGATTTATTTATTTATTTACTTTTGGGCAGAGGTCAAGTTGGGGAGGGAGGGGAGTGGGCGGGTCACTTCTATTGGTCTTTCATTTCTCTATTTTCATTCGTCTTTGTTCCTTGGCCCGTGTGGGCCCCCCATCGCGGTGGCCTCTGTTGTCACAGAGCACCGGCTCTGGGTGCATGCGCGCCAGAGCTCCGGCTCAGTAATTGGACACATCAGTCCAGCCGCTCCGCGGCACGTGGGATCTTCCCAGGCCAGGGCTCGAACTGGCGCCCCTTGCACTGCAAGGCGGTGTCCTTACCCACTGGACCACCAGGGAAAGCCCAAGCATTTGCTTTTCTATCTCCTTGTCAATTGTGTTTCACCCCCTTGAGGGCCCAAACCGATACACCCAGCACTCTCTTTTTACTTTATCTGAAAATGATATTTAAGGTAAAGTTTTCTGCCATTTTGGTGAATCATTCAGTCCTTCTGGGTCTCTCCCAAGTATACATTAAACTATACTTGATTTTCTCCTGTTAATCTGTATCATGCCAATTTAATTCTTAGATCAGCTAGAAGAACCTGTAAGAGCAGAGGAAATTTCTTCTTCTTTAACATTCTCCTATATAACTTGAAAATTAAGAAAATGTATCAAAATTTTTAAAAAGGGCCTTTTGCCAAAACCATTCAAATAGAGAAAATCTTTATCAAATCATATTGTTTTCAGTGTGCTGGAAGATACTCAGCGGAAAGGATCATGCTGAGGAAGAAACAAGAAGGGAGGACCATTTATTTAGCCTAAAACATGCCTAGGAGAGAAGTAATGCAGAAGCAATACTGAAACCCATAGATACTCTGAGCTGAGTCAGTGGACACCACGAGGACAAGGTCTGCCCAGCCATGAGGAGTGTGATAATAAGACAGGAAGACAAAAGCACAGCCATTTTGGAAAAACACCATGGAGTAGATTTCATCAAAACAGGCCTGGTCAGCTAAGAAAAAAAGACCCTGGGGGCTTAAGTCCCACAGACAAAAATCCAGGCTTAAAAGATTAACTTTATGTCTGTTAACACTAAGGAGTACAGCTAATTGCCACAAGACAAGTGTAAGTTTCAACTTTTTCTGTCACTATGCTTTCTTGCAGAAAATTCTCATGCATTCCTTTCCCCTCACAAAAGCACTTCCCTGCTTTCCATAGCCCCTCTGGGGTCACCTGCTACTGATCAAAGTTTGACAATTTTTGAAAATTATCAGTAATCACGAGACAAATCCTTTCTTTTGTTATAAAAACAACTTGCTGCTTCTACTCAGAGAGCTGGTGCTTTTATTCCTGCCTTCTCCCTTGTGTACAAGCTCTCTTTTAATAAAATGCTTTGCTTGCCTAAGAGTTCAGTGGAAGTGATATTCATTTCTATGTTATTTCTGCCCTAGAATCTGGGAAGAGCCCATTAATCATAAGGGTTCTGTGGTAACCTGTATCTGATCACTTCTTTTTTTTTTAGGTCCCTATTGATGACCTGTTTTTTTTTTTTTTTTTTTTTGGCAGGGAGCGGGTTGGGGAGGGAAGGGGCAGGCGGGCCACTTCTATTGGTCTTTCATTTCTCTATTTTCATCCATCTTTGTTCTTTGGCCCCTGTGGGCCTCCCATCGCAGTGGCCTCTGTTGTTGCAGAGTGCCAGCTCTGGGTGCATGCGCTCCAGAGCTCTGGCTCGGTAATTGGACACACAGGTCCAGCCGCTCCTTGGCACGTGGGATCTTCCCAGGCCAGGAATCGAACTGGCAACCCTTGCACTGCAAGGCAGTGTCCTTACCCACTGGACCACCAGGGAAGCCCTGATCACCTCTTTATTATGTACCTGGGGACTAGTTCTCTTAAAGGTGCTGCGAGGTAGGGCCATGTGACTTACAGCCTCTGTCTGGTGAGGTAGGAAAAAGAGTAATTTCAGCATCTATGTGTCCCTCAGATGCAGAAGCCAAGCACAGCAAGTGTGTATGTGTGTTGGAGGGTGGGGTGGGGCGTCATACCTGCATGTGCTCCCTCCACCTCCACAAGGAAGGGTGTGTATGGACATGGCTGAGACACAAAGATGAGCAGACTGGATGGCAGCATAACAGCAAAGAGGACAGCTTCCCTGGAATATTGGCTGCTCCAGGTTAAGAAATTAAGTGAGTGAAAAATAAGACGTTGTTTCATTAAACCACAGAGATGGTCAGTTTAACGTGTTCAACATGTTTAATTTGCATATTTAAGGTCTTCTGTCTAATACAGGTATTTACTTAAGCAGAATGTAGGACCATTTCCTTCCCTGCATTCAGACTATGCCTCAAATTCTCATGCATTCCTTTCCCTCACAAAAGCACTTCCCTGCTTTCCATAGCCCCTCTGGGGTCACCTGCTACTGATCAAAGTTTGACAATTTTGAAAATTATCAGTAATCACGAGACAAATCCTTTCTTTTGTTATAAAAACAACTTGCTGCTTCTACTCAGAGAGCTGGTGCTTTTATTCCTGCCTTCTCCCTTGTGTACAAGCTCTCTTTTAATAAAATGCTTTGCTTGCCTAAGAGTTCAGTGGAAGTGATATTCATTTCTATGTTATTTCTGCCCTAGAATCTGGGAAGAGCCCATTAATCATAAGGGTTCTGTGGTAACCTGTATCTGATCACTTCTTTTTTTTTTAGGTCCCTATTGATGACCTGTTTTTTTTTTTTTTTTTTTGCAGGGGGCGGGTTGGGGGGGGGAGGGGCAGGCGGGCCACTTCTATTGGTCTTTCATTTCTCTATTTTCATCCATCTTTGTTCTTTGGCCCCTGTGGGCCTCCCATCGCAGTGGCCTCTGTTGTTGCAGAGTGCCAGCTCTGGGTGCATGCGCTCCAGAGCTCTGGCTCGGTAATTGGACACACAGGTCCAGCCGCTCCTTGGCACGTGGGATCTTCCCAGGCCAGGAATCGAACTGGCAACCCTTGCACTGCAAGGCAGTGTCCTTACCCACTGGACCACCAGGGAAGCCCTGATCACCTCTTTATTATGTACCTGGGGACTAGTTCTCTTAAAGGTGCTGCGAGGTAGGGCCATGTGACTTACAGCCTCTGTCTGGTGAGGTAGGAAAAAGAGTAATTTCAGCATCTATGTGTCCCTCAGATGCAGAAGCCAAGCACAGCAAGTGTGTATGTGTGTTGGAGGGTGGGGTGGGGCGTCATACCTGCATGTGCTCCCTCCACCTCCACAAGGAAGGGTGTGTATGGACATGGCTGAGACACAAAGATGAGCAGACTGGATGGCAGCATAACAGCAAAGAGGACAGCTTCCCTGGAATATTGGCTGCTCCAGGTTAAGAAATTAAGTGAGTGAAAAATAAGACGTTGTTTCATTAAACCACAGAGATGGTCAGTTTAACGTGTTCAACATGTTTAATTTGCATATTTAAGGTCTTCTGTCTAATACAGGTATTTACTTAAGCAGAATGTAGGACCATTTCCCTTCCCTGCATTCAGACCAGTAATGTTCACATGCAAAACCCAAGTACTGTTTCCTAAAGAGAGTAATCAATCTGCCTGGAAACAAGGCCTCATGTAGAAACTGAGGCCTGTGAGAGTCTTGAGCAGAGCCCAAGGAATGCTCACTCCCCAGGTGAGATGTGAAGGAGTAATAGGAGGCCACTGCAGTCAGGAGGGAGTCACACTAAACTTATGAATCCTTCTCCCTGGTTCGTTGATCTGTCTACTTTTTTGGTATGTTTGTGCCACACTTTCAGACCTTAAAGCAAAGCTTCTAAGGAACTATGCTGTCCTTTCACACAAGGCCCACAGACTGGTTCCCAGTCCAATGAGCAGGCTCTTCAGGCAAGGGAAATGACCTGAGAGACTTTTGTCACCTGCAGGCCTCATTAAAGTCCATAGCATCCATCACGGTGAAACTCCTTTGGTTTCAGGATTGATCTGGACAACTTTTCCCATAACCTTGTATATTCATTGTGACTGTTCTGACTTCTCAGGCTTTATCTTGGCCACTCTCCCAGCCCCACCCATCCTCTTGCCAGTGTGATGGACACTATGCCTTCTTTAGACCAACCTCAAGGATTGGTCCTGAGTTCCTGCCCAAGACGAGATACCCTCTTCTCTGACAGTGAAATCTGGTTCCCTTCCATTGCTGCCTCACCCAGGCCACGCTCATAGAATTCATGCCCTCATCCACATAATCGTCATTTTACTTCTTTCATAAGACTGGGGATTCCCTAGTGTTAGCCCCTCACCCCAGTATGCCATCTTGCTCATGACTCAGAAATTCATCAGCAAAGAGGACAGCTTCCCTGGAATATTGGCTGCTCCCCAAAGGGTTAAGGCTGAGACACAAAGATGAGCAGACTGGATGGCAGCATAACAGCAAAGAGGACAGCTTCCCTGGAATATTGGCTGCTCCAGGTTAAGAAATTAAGTGAGTGAAAAATAAGACGTTGTTTCATTAAACCACAGAGATGGTCAGTTTAACGTGTTCAACATGTTTAATTTGCATATTTAAGGTCTTCTGTCTAATACAGGTATTTACTTAAGCAGAATGTAGGACCATTTCCCTTCCCTGCATTCAGACCAGTAATGTTCACATGCAAAACCCAAGTACTGTTTCCTAAAGAGAGTAATCAATCTGCCTGGAAACAAGGCCTCATGTAGAAACTGAGGCCTGTGAGAGTCTTGAGCAGAGCCCAAGGAATGCTCACTCCCCAGGTGAGATGTGAAGGAGTAATAGGAGGCCACTGCAGTCAGGAGGGAGTCACACTAAACTTATGAATCCTTCTCCCTGGTTCGTTGATCTGTCTACTTTTTTGGTATGTTTGTGCCACACTTTCAGACCTTAAAGCAAAGCTTCTAAGGAACTATGCTGTCCTTTCACACAAGGCCCACAGACTGGTTCCCAGTCCAATGAGCAGGCTCTTCAGGCAAGGGAAATGACCTGAGAGACTTTTGTCACCTGCAGGCCTCATTAAAGTCCATAGCATCCATCACGGTGAAACTCCTTTGGTTTCAGGATTGATCTGGGCAACTTTTCCCATAACCTTGTATATTCATTGTGACTGTTCTGACTTCTCAGGCTTTATCTTGGCCACTCTCCCAGCCCCACCCATCCTCTTGCCAGTGTGATGGACACTATGCCTTCTTTAGACCAACCTCAAGGATTGGTCCTGAGTTCCTGCCCAAGACGAGATACCCTCTTCTCTGACAGTGAAATCTGGTTCCCTTCCATTGCTGCCTCACCCAGGCCACGCTCATAGAATTCATGCCCTCATCCACATAATCGTCATTTTACTTCTTTCATAAGACTGGGGATTCCCTAGTGTTAGTCCCCCAGCTATGCATCTTGCTGCTGCTGTTTAGTCACTGAGTCATGCCTGACTCTTTGTGACTCCATGGACTGCAGCCCACCAGGAACTTCTGTCCTTGGGATTTTCTAGGCATGAATGCTGGACTGGATTGCCATTTCCTTCTCCAGGGGATCTCCCAGACCCAAGGATTGAACCATCATCTCCTGCTTCAGAGGTCAATTCTTTATCTCTGAGTCACCAGAGAATCCTTGTCTCAATTATTCAGCAGAGTGACCTGTACAGAGAGAAGGAAGGAAGGTAAGCAGGGAAGGAGAGAAAGAGAAAAGGAGAGAGGAGACTAAGGCTTCCTACTAAAATGTCTAATATCACTGATTGGAGATTTCTGCAAAGATCTGGATTTTTAACCCTGCTTGAATATTCTAGCCATAGGATCAATGCTAACATGAAGGGCAGTCTCTGTGGCCACATGGAGTCTTAAACCTGGCCCTGGTGTATCCAAATATAACAGTGGTTTCACATAGCCCAGCTTGCCAAGTTTGTAAGTAAGTCAAAGGAGGCAGGATAAGCTATCCACTGGGTGACAGACTCTGCTCCAACATAGCCTGAAAGCCCATGATGGACTCGAAAATAAACTTGGATTCACAGCTCACATGAGAGATGAATCTAGTTTTGATAAATGGCAATCCTGTGTGATCAAATTTGAAAATAAGCTAAGGGCATGTGCTTAGTGGTGCAGCAGGATAAGGGAGGTCCTCAGATTATCCTAAGAGAACAGATATCATGAAGTCTGGGAGGAGAAGATGCCAAAACCCTCACAAGGTCTTCATTCCAGATATGATTGAAGATAATATCAATCTCAGGCTTTATCTTGGCCACTCTCCCAGCCCCACCCATCCTCTTGCCAGTGTGATGGACACTATGCCTTCTTTAGACCAACCTCAAGGATTGGTCCTGAGTTCCTGCCCAAGACGAGATACCCTCTTCTCTGACAGTGAAATCTGGTTCCCTTCCATTGCTGCCTCACCCAGGCCACGCTCATAGAATTCATGCCCTCATCCACATAATCGTCATTTTACTTCTTTCATAAGACTGGGGATTCCCTAGTGTTAGTCCCCCAGCTATGCATCTTGCTGCTGCTGTTTAGTCACTGAGTCATGCCTGACTCTTTGTGACTCCATGGACTGCAGCCCACCAGGAACTTCTGTCCTTGGGATTTTCTAGGCATGAATGCTGGACTGGATTGCCATTTCCTTCTCCAGGGGATCTCCCAGACCCAAGGATTGAACCATCATCTCCTGCTTCAGAGGTCAATTCTTTATCTCTGAGTCACCAGAGAATCCTTGTCTCAATTATTCAGCAGAGTGACCTGTACAGAGAGAAGGAAGGAAGGTAAGCAGGGAAGGAGAGAAAGAGAAAAGGAGAGAGGAGACTAAGGCTTCCTACTAAAATGTCTAATATCACTGATTGGAGATTTCTGCAAAGATCTGGATTTTTAACCCTGCTTGAATATTCTAGCCATAGGATCAATGCTAACATGAAGGGCAGTCTCTGTGGCCACATGGAGTCTTAAACCTGGCCCTGGTGTATCCAAATATAACAGTGGTTTCACATAGCCCAGCTTGCCAAGTTTGTAAGTAAGTCAAAGGAGGCAGGATAAGCTATCCACTGGGTGACAGACTCTGCTCCAACATAGCCTGAAAGCCCATGATGGACTCGAAAATAAACTTGGATTCACAGCTCACATGAGAGATGAATCTAGTTTTGATAAATGGCAATCCTGTGTGATCAAATTTGAAAATAAGCTAAGGGCATGTGCTTAGTGGTGCAGCAGGATAAGGGAGGTCCTCAGATTATCCTAAGAGAACAGATATCATGAAGTCTGGGAGGAGAAGATGCCAAAACCCTCACAAGGTCTTCATTCCAGATATGATTGAAGATAATATCAATCTCCTTCCTCAGTACAACAGAGCTTCACATTGGCAGAGTATGGACACACCTGATAACGAGGAGAGGGTGTCAAAGATGAGCTGAGCTGTAGGGACACAAGATATGTTACTGTATAATACCACCTCATGCTCAGTTACTTCCAGTTTGTGACTTCAAAAAAGCACAAGCAGCCATGCTTGTCAGGGGACTTCATGTCTTATCGCTAAGAGTTAAAATCACAAATCTGAAGCCCACAAATGTAAGAGTCTCCTGTCTTGTCACTTTAAAAACTGCAGACCAACTCCTTCACTGGAGAAAGCTACAAACAAATTGAATCAGTTTCACAGTTTTCATTAGTCTGAGACCAGCAGGTTCTAGGAATGGCTCAGAACTCTGCTGAATATGCAATACAGTATCACTGAGACTTTGTTCCTTGGGAGGTAAAGGTCAGAAGGGAAATGAAATATGTGTTTACAAGATAAGATGTGGATAATATTTCTATGGTTTTAGCTGCAGGCATGGGTATGTTAGACTGCTGACTTCATCATTTTCAGTAATTGGTAGAGAAAAGAAGAATAAAAGACAAGTCAGCCAAAACAATAGAACCAGACTGAAAGCATGGACAGAAAAAATGGAAAAGGGAAGCTATAGAAGTAAAGGGAAGCACCACTGTTCAGTATAGCATGTCATGGCTCCTTTACATAGCAAACTGGTATAAGATCAATGAAGGGCAGTCTCTGTGGCCACATGGTCTTAAACCTGGCCCTGGTGTATCCAAATATAACAGTGGTTTCACATAGCCCAGCTTGCCAAGTTTGTAAGTAAGTCAAAGGAGGCAGGATAAGCTATCCACTGGGTGACAGACTCTGCTCCAACATAGCCTGAAAGCCCATGATGGACTCGAAAATAAACTTGGATTCACAGCTCACATGAGAGATGAATCTAGTTTTGATAAATGGCAATCCTGTGTGATCAAATTTGAAAATAAGCTAAGGGCATGTGCTTAGTGGTGCAGCAGGATAAGGGAGGTCCTCAGATTATCCTAAGAGAACAGATATCATGAAGTCTGGGAGGAGAAGATGCCAAAACCCTCACAAGGTCTTCATTCCAGATATGATTGAAGATAATATCAATCTCCTTCCTCAGTACAACAGAGCTTCACATTGGCAGAGTATGGACACACCTGATAACGAGGAGAGGGTGTCAAAGATGAGCTGAGCTGTAGGGACACAAGATATGTTACTGTATAATACCACCTCATGCTCAGTTACTTCCAGTTTGTGACTTCAAAAAAGCACAAGCAGCCATGCTTGTCAGGGGACTTCATGTCTTATCGCTAAGAGTTAAAATCACAAATCTGAAGCCCACAAATGTAAGAGTCTCCTGTCTTGTCACTTTAAAAACTGCAGACCAACTCCTTCACTGGAGAAAGCTACAAACAAATTGAATCAGTTTCACAGTTTTCATTAGTCTGAGACCAGCAGGTTCTAGGAATGGCTCAGAACTCTGCTGAATATGCAATACAGTATCACTGAGACTTTGTTCCTTGGGAGGTAAAGGTCAGAAGGGAAATGAAATATGTGTTTACAAGATAAGATGTGGATAATATTTCTATGGTTTTAGCTGCAGGCATGGGTATGTTAGACTGCTGACTTCATCATTTTCAGTAATTGGTAGAGAAAAGAAGAATAAAAGACAAGTCAGCCAAAACAATAGAACCAGACTGAAAGCATGGACAGAAAAAATGGAAAAGGGAAGCTATAGAAGTAAAGGGAAGCACCACTGTTCAGTATAGCATGTCATGGCTCCTTTACATAGCAAACTGGTATAAGATCAATGAAAGAGATCACTGAAAAAGAAATAAGAGAAACAAGTTGAACTAAGGAAGGTAAGTTTAGAGGGATTGATAGGGGTCATGTCATGAATGGCTATGAACTTTAACTTGTAAGATATGGGGGCTAGGGAATATTTGCAAGGACAATGTGTATGAACTTTGTAAATCTGTTTTATCATTCCCTATTATATAGCAATAACTAGGTTTGGGAAGAGGTGTGGCCAAGAGCTAAAAGTAGAAGACTATGAACTTACCTCTTCCTATGGACATATCAAAATTACAACTATGTACAGAGCAACTATATATGATAATACTTTAAGACTAGCAGAAAATATAATCCACAGCTAATACTATCCACAGACAAATGGAAGTCACAATGTGATGAGTAGGAGGAATGGAGATATGTATATTCAGGATGCACTTCCCCAGCTAGGTGACACACAAATGGGAGGATAATGACAACTGCACAAGCTCTTCCCAAGGGAAGAAGCCCCACATCAGGCTCTCAAACCTGGGGATTCTGCAGCAGGTAGATGAGCCTCCACAGTGTCAGGCTTCCAGGACCAGCGGAAAGCAGGTAAGCTGGAAGACTGTAGGAAACAGAGACTCCAGTCATAGAAGTCACACACAAAATCAAGCATCATTTGTGTCTCAGCGCAGAGGCAGTAGTTTGAAATGAACCTGGATCAAGTCTACTAACTAATATGGAAGTGCTTCACATATAGGCAGGAGGCAACTGTAATTCCTACTGGGAACATAAGTAGTAACCATTTTTGAAAATTCATTCTACCATAAGAACACATACTAGCAAGTGCCATTTTGGAATCTTCCCACTAACCTATCAATGTCAGAGGTTACCTGCAACCAGGAGGTGAGCACCAGGGCTAATTCCTTATACAGTGCAATCAGGATCTGGCTCCATCAAGGTGCACTGGCAGGCATAGAATGATGTATGACCTGGCTGCAAGCACCTACCAGCTTCCGCATATTAGTCAAACCTGTCACATAGAAAGGCACATTCAGCCCACATATGGGGAAACTCTACAGCATATAATTCTGGTAACCAGTGGGGATTGTGCTACTGGGATGCACAGGACCCACATAAGCCCACTTATCCAGGACAGGAAATTGTAACTACAGTAGTTACAGAGACAAAAAAATATCAACCCAAGTACAATAATGAAGAGTTTATCAAACCATAAGAGAAGAAAACAAAGAGAAAGACAAGATAAAAAAGCATATAAAAAAAAAAAGCCAAAACAATTAAGAATACATATACAAATAATTACCTTAAATGTAAATGGATTAAAAGCTCCAACAGAAATACATAGTCTGGCTGAATGGATACAAAGATAAGACACATATATATGTGCTGTCTACAAGAGACCCACTTCAGATTTATGACACGTACAGACTGAATGTGAAGGAATGGGAAAATATATTTCATGCAAGTGTAAATCAAAAGAAAGCTGGAGTAACAATATTCACATGAGAATAGACTTTAAAACAAAGACTGTTACAAGAGACGAAAAAAAAGGGCACCATAATGATCAAAAGATCAATCCCAAAAGAAGACATAAAATTGTAAATAAATATGCCCAAAACCTGCACAAGCTCTTCCCAAGGGAAGAAGCCCCACATCAGGCTCTCAAACCTGGGGATTCTGCAGCAGGTAGATGAGCCTCCACAGTGTCAGGCTTCCAGGACCAGCGGAAAGCAGGTAAGCTGGAAGACTGTAGGAAACAGAGACTCCAGTCATAGAAGTCACACACAAAATCAAGCATCATTTGTGTCTCAGCGCAGAGGCAGTAGTTTGAAATGAACCTGGATCAAGTCTACTAACTAATATGGAAGTGCTTCACATATAGGCAGGAGGCAACTGTAATTCCTACTGGGAACATAAGTAGTAACCATTTTTGAAAATTCATTCTACCATAAGAACACATACTAGCAAGTGCCATTTTGGAATCTTCCCACTAACCTATCAATGTCAGAGGTTACCTGCAACCAGGAGGTGAGCACCAGGGCTAATTCCTTATACAGTGCAATCAGGATCTGGCTCCATCAAGGTGCACTGGCAGGCATAGAATGATGTATGACCTGGCTGCAAGCACCTACCAGCTTCCGCATATTAGTCAAACCTGTCACATAGAAAGGCACATTCAGCCCACATATGGGGAAACTCTACAGCATATAATTCTGGTAACCAGTGGGGATTGTGCTACTGGGATGCACAGGACCCACATAAGCCCACTTATCCAGGACAGGAAATTGTAACTACAGTAGTTACAGAGACAAAAAAATATCAACCCAAGTACAATAATGAAGAGTTTATCAAACCATAAGAGAAGAAAACAAAGAGAAAGACAAGATAAAAAAGCATATAAAAAAAAAAAGCCAAAACAATTAAGAATACATATACAAATAATTACCTTAAATGTAAATGGATTAAAAGCTCCAACAGAAATACATAGTCTGGCTGAATGGATACAAAGATAAGACACATATATATGTGCTGTCTACAAGAGACCCACTTCAGATTTATGACACGTACAGACTGAATGTGAAGGAATGGGAAAATATATTTCATGCAAGTGTAAATCAAAAGAAAGCTGGAGTAACAATATTCACATGAGAATAGACTTTAAAACAAAGACTGTTACAAGAGACGAAAAAAATGGGCACCGCATAATGATCAAAAGATCAATCCCAAAAGAAGACATAAAAATTGTAAATAAATATGCACCCTACATGGGAGAACCTCACTATATAAAGAAAATGCTAATAGACATAAAAGAGAATATCAACAGTACATGCAGTAATAGTGGGGGACTTTAACACTCGACTTACACCAGTGGACAAACAATTCAAAGAGAAAATTAATAAGGAGACAAAACCTTTATGACACATTAGACCATGTAGACTTAATTCTTTTTATAAGATGTTGTTCAGTTGCCAAGTGGTGTCTGGCTCTGTGACTCCATGAACTGCAGCACTGAAGGCTTGTCAGTCCCTCACCATCTCCTGGAGTTTGCCCAGGTTCATGTCCATTGAATCAGTGACGCCATCCAACCATCTCATCCTTTGTTGCTCCTTCTATCTTCAGTCTTTCCCAACATCAGGGTCTTTTGCAACGAGTCGGCTCTCAGGCAGCCAAAGTATTGGAGCTTCAGCTTCAGTATCAGTGTTTCCATTGAGTATTCATGTTTGATTTCCTTATGGGATACTGCAAAAGCAGTCCTAAGGGGGAAATTTATAGCAATACAATCCCACCTCAAGAAACTAGAAAAATATGAAGCAGATGACCTAACCCTCCACTTAAAACAATTGGAAAAAGAAGAACAGAAACATCCCAAAGTCAGCAGAAGACGAGAAATTATAAAGAATAGAGCAGAAATAAATCAGAAAGAAATGAAAGAAACTATAGTTCGAATAAATAAAACAAAAAGCTGGTTCTTTGAAAAGGTAAACAAAATTGACAAGCCTCTGGCGAGACTTATAAAGAAAAAAAAGGGAGAAGAACCAGATCAACAAAATCAAAAATGAAAAAGGAGAGATTACAACAGATAATGCAGAAATCCAAAGGATTCTAAGAGACTGTTATGAGCAACTCTATGGCAACAAACTGGACAACCTGGAAGAAATGGACAGTTTCTTGGGGAAGATCAATCTCCCAAGACTGAGCCAGGAAGAAACAGAAACTTTGAACAACTCAATCACAAGCTCAGAAATCGAATCTGTGATTAAAAATCTACCCAAAAATAAAAACCCAGGACCAGATGGCTTCACAGCCGAATTCTACCCAACATTTAAAGAAGAGCTAATGCTTGTCCTTCTAAAACTCTTTCAAAAAATTGCACAGGAAGGAAAACTTTCAAACACATTCTACGAGGCCACCGTCACCCTGATACCCAAACCAGGCAAAGACAACACAAAAAAGGAAAATTACAGACCAATTTCTCTGATGAACTTAGATGCCAAGATCCTCAACAAAATCCTAGCAAACAGAATTCAACGACACATCAAAAAACTCATACATCATGATCAAGTCGGGTTCATCCCAGGCATGCAAGGATTCTTCAACATCCGCAAATCAATCAACGTGATACACCATATCAACAAACTGAGAGACAAAAATCACATGATCATCTCAATAGATGCAGAAAAAGCCTTCGACAAAGGACAACACCCATTCATGATAAAAACTCTTCAGAAAATGGGCACAGAAGGAACCTATCTTAACATAGTGAAAGCCATATATGAGAAGCCCACAGTGAACATTATCCTCAACGGTGAAAAACTGAAAGCATTCCCTCTAAGATCAGGAACAAGACAGGGGTGTCCACTTTCACCACTACTATTCAACATAGTCCTGGAAGTTCTAGTAACAGCAATAAGAGAAGAGAAAGAAATCAAAGGAATCCAGATTGGAAAGGAAGAAGTCAAGCTCTCTCTTTTTGCAGATAACATGATATTATACATAGAAAATCCCAAAGACTCTATTACAAAACTACTAGAGCTAATCAACGAATTCAGCAAAGTCGTAGGATACAAAGTCAACACACAGAAATCACTGGCATTCCTATACACAAACAATGAAAAATCAGAAAACGAAATCAAAGAGGCAATCCCCTTCACCATTGCAACCAAAAGAATCAAATATCTAGGAATAAACCTACCCAAAGAAACAAAAGAACTGGACACAGAAAATTACAAGACACTCATGAAAGAAATTAAAGAAGACTTAAACAGATGGAGAGATATTCCATATTCCTGGGTCGGAAGAATCAATATTGTGAAAATGACCATACTACCAAATATCACCTACAGATTCAATGCAATACCTATTCAACTTCAATTGACATTTTTCACAGAACTAGACCAAAGAATAACACAGTTCATATGGAAACACAGAAGACCTCAAATAGCCAAAGCAATCCTGAGGAAGAAAAACGGAGTTGGAGGGATCAGCCTCCCTAACTTCAGACTCTATTACAAAGCAACAGTCATCAAGACAGTATGGTACTGGCACAAAAACAGAACTATAGACCAATGGAACAAGATAGAGAACCCAGAGATTAACCCACGCACCTATGGGTACCTTATTTTTGATAAAGGAGGCGAAACTATAAAATGGGACAAAGACAGCCTCTTTAACAAGTGGTGCTGGGAGAATTGGACAGCTACATGCAAAAAAATGAAATTGGAACAATCCCTGACACCATAGACTAAGATCAACTCAAAATGGATTAAAGACCTCAATGTAAGACCAGAAACCATCAAACTCTTAGAAGAGAATATAGGCAAAACCCTCAAGGACATCAATCAAAGCAAGATCTTCTCTGACCCTCTTACTAGAATAGTGGAACTGAAAAGAAAAATGAACATGTGGGACCTCATGAAACTTAAAAGCTTTTGTAGAAAGAAATTACAAAAAAGCTCAACAGACACCCCACAGAGTGGGAGAAAATCATAGCAAATGAAACAACAGACAAAGAATTAATCTCCAAAATCTACAAACAACTCAGACAACTCAGCACAGGGAAAACGAACAACCCAATCAAAAAATGGAAAAAGATCTAAAGAGACACCTCTCCAAAGAGGACATACAGATGGCCCAAAAGCACATGAAACGATGCTCAACCTCGCTTATTATTAGAGAAATGCAAATTAAAATTACAATGAGATATCACCTCACACCCGTCAGAATGGCCATCTTCAAAAAATCTGCAGACAATAAATGCTGGAGAGGGTGCGGAGAAAAGGAAACCCTCTTGCATTGCTGGTGGGGATGTAAATTGATACAGCCTCTATGGAAGACAGTCTGGAGATTTCTTAAAAAACTAAAAATAGAAGCACCCTATGACCCAGCAATCCCACTCTTAGGCTTATATCCTGATGAAATCAAAACTGAAAGAAGCACCTGTACCCCAATGTTCATTGCAGCTCTCTATACAATAGTCAAAACATGGAAGCAAACTAGATGTCCATCGACGAATGAATGGATCCAGAAGCTCTGGTACGTATATACAATGGAATACTACTCAGCTGTTAAAAGAAATGCAGAAGATTCAGCCCTAATGAAGTGGCTGGCTCTAGCACAACAGTTATAGGAAACACAGAAGACCTCAAATAGCCAAAGCAATCCTGAGGAAGAAAAACGGAGTTGGAGGGATCAGCCTCCCTAACTTCAGACTCTATTACAAAGCAACAGTCATCAAGACAGTATGGTACTGGCACAAAAACAGAACTATAGACCAATGGAACAAGATAGAGAACCCAGAGATTAACCCACGCACCTATGGGTACCTTATTTTTGATAAAGGAGGCGAAACTATAAAATGGGACAAAGACAGCCTCTTTAACAAGTGGTGCTGGGAGAATTGGACAGCTACATGCAAAAAAATGAAATTGGAACAATCCCTGACACCATAGACTAAGATCAACTCAAAATGGATTAAAGACCTCAATGTAAGACCAGAAACCATCAAACTCTTAGAAGAGAATATAGGCAAAACCCTCAAGGACATCAATCAAAGCAAGATCTTCTCTGACCCTCTTACTAGAATAGTGGAACTGAAAAGAAAAATGAACATGTGGGACCTCATGAAACTTAAAAGCTTTTGTAGAAAGAAATTACAAAAAAGCTCAACAGACACCCCACAGAGTGGGAGAAAATCATAGCAAATGAAACAACAGACAAAGAATTAATCTCCAAAATCTACAAACAACTCAGACAACTCAGCACAGGGAAAACGAACAACCCAATCAAAAAATGGAAAAAGATCTAAAGAGACACCTCTCCAAAGAGGACATACAGATGGCCCAAAAGCACATGAAACGATGCTCAACCTCGCTTATTATTAGAGAAATGCAAATTAAAATTACAATGAGATATCACCTCACACCCGTCAGAATGGCCATCTTCAAAAAATCTGCAGACAATAAATGCTGGAGAGGGTGCGGAGAAAAGGAAACCCTCTTGCATTGCTGGTGGGGATGTAAATTGATACAGCCTCTATGGAAGACAGTCTGGAGATTTCTTAAAAAACTAAAAATAGAAGCACCCTATGACCCAGCAATCCCACTCTTAGGCTTATATCCTGATGAAATCAAAACTGAAAGAAGCACCTGTACCCCAATGTTCATTGCAGCTCTCTATACAATAGTCAAAACATGGAAGCAAACTAGATGTCCATCGACGAATGAATGGATCCAGAAGCTCTGGTACGTATATACAATGGAATACTACTCAGCTGTTAAAAGAAATGCAGAAGATTCAGCCCTAATGAAGTGGCTGGCTCTAGAACTTATCATAAAAAGTGAAGTAAGTCAAAAAGAGAAAGACAAATACAGCATACTAACACACATATATGGAATCTAGTAGGACAGTCTTGATATCACACACAGGGAACTCATGGAAAAAAAAAGACAGAGCATAGACATAGGGACATCATGGCGAAGAAATAGGGAGGGGGAAGCTTGGAGGAAGCAAAAAGGAAACCTATAGTGTTATGTGTGGAAAAGATAGCTAGTGTCATAGTGCTAAGGGAATAGGAGTGCTTACAATGGTTTGGGGCGAAGGTCTGGAGGGGTGGGATGGGGGGATCTGGGCGGGTGGGGACCATGGATATGCATATGACTGATCTGGGAACATACATGTCTGTGAACAACAAAACTCTGTAAAACCTTTAAAAAAAAAAAAAACCTAACTGGTTTGACTTCTTGATGGCCAAGATACTCTCAAGTGTCTTTTGCAGCACCACAGTTTGAAAGCATCTATTCTTTGGCACTCTGCCTTCTTTACAGTCCAGTTGTCACATCTGCCCATGACCAATGGAAAGACCATAGTCTTGACTATATGGATCTTTGTTGGCAAAGTGATGATTTTGCTTTTTAACACGCTGTCTAGATAAGATATTATATCCAAAAGCAGCAGAATATGAGTTCCTCTCAAGTGCACACAAAGCATTTTCCAGGATAGATCACATCTTGGGTTGCAAATCAAGCTTAAGAGACTTAAGATAACAAGAAACTTAAGGCAAACTTAAGAAAATTGAAACTGCATCAAGCATCTTTTTCCAAATGCAAAACTATGGGGTTAGAAATCAAGTATGGGCGGTGGGGGAAGTTTTTAAAAAAATACATGGAAAATAACCAACATGTTACTAAATAACTGATGGATCACTGACAAATTTATATAAAAAGGAAATCAAAAACTATGTAGAGACAAATGACGAAAATGATGATCCAGAAGCTCTGGTACGTATATACAATGGAATACTACTCAGCTGTTAAAAGAAATGCAGAAGATTCAGCCCTAATGAAGTGGCTGGCTCTAGAACTTATCATAAAAAGTGAAGTAAGTCAAAAAGAGAAAGACAAATACAGCATACTAACACACATATATGGAATCTAGTAGGACAGTCTTGATATCACACACAGGGAACTCATGGAAAAAAAAAGACAGAGCATAGACATAGGGACATCATGGCGAAGAAATAGGGAGGGGGAAGCTTGGAGGAAGCAACAAGGAAACCTATAGTGTTATGTGTGGAAAAGATAGCTAGTGTCATAGTGCTAAGGGAATAGGAGTGCTTACAATGGTTTGGGGCGAAGGTCTGGAGGGGTGGGATGGGGGGATCTGGGCGGGTGGGGACCATGGATATGCATATGACTGATCTGGGAACATACATGTCTGTGAACAACAAAACTCTGTAAAACCTTTAAAAAAAAAAAAAAACCTAACTGGTTTGACTTCTTGATGGCCAAGATACTCTCAAGTGTCTTTTGCAGCACCACAGTTTGAAAGCATCTATTCTTTGGCACTCTGCCTTCTTTACAGTCCAGTTGTCACATCTGCCCATGACCAATGGAAAGACCATAGTCTTGACTATATGGATCTTTGTTGGCAAAGTGATGATTTTGCTTTTTAACACGCTGTCTAGATAAGATATTATATCCAAAAGCAGCAGAATATGAGTTCCTCTCAAGTGCACACAAAGCATTTTCCAGGATAGATCACATCTTGGGTTGCAAATCAAGCTTAAGAGACTTAAGATAACAAGAAACTTAAGGCAAACTTAAGAAAATTGAAACTGCATCAAGCATCTTTTTCCAAATGCAAAACTATGGGGTTAGAAATCAAGTATGGGTGGTGGCGGGGGGGAAGTTTTTAAAAAAATACATGGAAAATAACCAACATGTTACTAAATAACTGATGGATCACTGACAAATTTATATAAAAAGGAAATCAAAAACTATGTAGAGACAAATGACAATGAAAACATGATGATCCAGAACTTATAGGACAAAGGAAAAGCAATTCTAAAAAGGAAGTTTATAATAATATACTCTTATCTCAGAAAACAAGAATAATTTCAAATAAGCTACCTAACCTTACACCTAAAGCAACTAAAGAAAAAGAACAAACAAAACACAATGTTGGTAGAAGGAAAGAATTCATAAATGTAATAAAGACAGAGAAAACAGTATCAGATTAATGAAATGAAATGTTGGTTCTTTGAAAGATAAACAAAATTCATAAACATTTAGCCAGAATCATCATGAAAAAAAAGAAAGAGTACTCAAATCAATAAAAGTATAAATGAAAAATGAGAAGTTACAATGAACACCACAGAAATGTGAAGGATCATAAGAGATTGTTACAAGCAGCTGTATGAAAATAAAAAGGACAACTTGAAAGAAATGGACAAATTCTTAAAAATGTACAATCTCCCAAAACTAATCTAAAAAGAAATAGAAAATATGAACATAACAATCACAGTGTTGAATCTGAAGCTCATTTACAAACTCCCAACAAACTAAAGTCCAGGACCAGATGGCTTCACTGACAAACTCTATCAGATTTAAAGAACAGTTAATACCTAGCTTTCTAAAACTAGTTCAAAAAATTACACAAGAAGATCCATTCTATGAGGTCACCACTACCCCAAAAGCAAAATTAGACAAAGAAATCACACAGAAAAGAAAATTACAGGCCTATATCACTGATGAATACAGATGCAAAAATCCTCAACAAAATATTAGCAATCCAAATCCAACGATACATTAAAAGAATCATACACCATGATAAACTGGGTTTATCCCCACAGATGCAAGAATTTTTTCAATATCCACAAATCAATAACCCTTGTGGGGTTAACCCTGGTGGGTCAAGGGGATCACAAAGAATGGGACACAACCGACAGACTTTCACTTTAACCTCACGTGACAAACCTACTGCTAACATCATGCTCAGTGGTGAAAGTCTGAAAAAAATTTCCTCTGATTAGGAACAAGACAAGGGTATCCACTCTGTCTACTTTTATTGAATGTAGTTTTGAAAATTCTAGTCATAGAAATCAGAGATGAAAAAGATATAAAAGTAATCCAAATTGGAAAACAAGAAGTAAACTGTCTTTGTTTTCAGATGATATGTTACTACACATAGAAAATCATAATAATGCTATCAGAAAACAACTAGAGCCACTCAATCAATTCAGTAAAGTTATAGGATACAAAACTAATACACAGAAATATCTTATATTCCTATATAAAGAAGAGAAAACAGTATCAGATTAATGAAATAAAAAAAAAACAATGTTGGTAGAAGGAAAGAATTCATAAATGTAATAAAGACAGAGAAAACAGTATCAGATTAATGAAATGAAATGTTGGTTCTTTGAAAGATAAACAAAATTCATAAACATTTAGCCAGAATCATCATGAAAAAAAGAAAGAGTACTCAAATCAATAAAAGTATAAATGAAAAATGAGAAGTTACAATGAACACCACAGAAATGTGAAGGATCATAAGAGATTGTTACAAGCAGCTGTATGAAAATAAAAAGGACAACTTGAAAGAAATGGACAAATTCTTAAAAATGTACAATCTCCCAAAACTAATCTAAAAAGAAATAGAAAATATGAACATAACAATCACAGTGTTGAATCTGAAGCTCATTTACAAACTCCCAACAAACTAAAGTCCAGGACCAGATGGCTTCACTGACAAACTCTATCAGATTTAAAGAACAGTTAATACCTAGCTTTCTAAAACTAGTTCAAAAAATTACACAAGAAGATCCATTCTATGAGGTCACCACTACCCCAAAAGCAAAATTAGACAAAGAAATCACACAGAAAAGAAAATTACAGGCCTATATCACTGATGAATACAGATGCAAAAATCCTCAACAAAATATTAGCAATCCAAATCCAACGATACATTAAAAGAATCATACACCATGATAAACTGGGTTTATCCCCACAGATGCAAGAATTTTTTCAATATCCACAAATCAATAACCCTTGTGGGGTTAACCCTGGTGGGTCAAGGGGATCACAAAGAATGGGACACAACCGACAGACTTTCACTTTAACCTCACGTGACAAACCTACTGCTAACATCATGCTCAGTGGTGAAAGTCTGAAAAAAATTTCCTCTGATTAGGAACAAGACAAGGGTATCCACTCTGTCTACTTTTATTGAATGTAGTTTTGAAAATTCTAGTCATAGAAATCAGAGATGAAAAAGATATAAAAGTAATCCAAATTGGAAAACAAGAAGTAAACTGTCTTTGTTTTCAGATGATATGTTACTACACATAGAAAATCATAATAATGCTATCAGAAAACAACTAGAGCCACTCAATCAATTCAGTAAAGTTATAGGATACAAAACTAATACACAGAAATATCTTATATTCCTATATGCCAACAGTGAAATATCAAAAATAGAAATTGAGAAAAAAATCCCATTTACCTTTGCATCAGAAAGTATAAAGTACCTAGGAATAAACCTGGCCTCTACTCAGAAAGTAAGGTACTGATAAAAGAAGTCAAAGATGACATAAACTGATATATTATGCTCTTGGATTGGAAGAATCAATATTGTGAAAATGATTATACTGCACAAAGCAATCTATAGATTCAGTGCAATCCCTATCAAATTACCAAGGACATTTTTCACTGAATTAGAACAAAAAAAATTTACAATTTGTATGGAAACACAAAAGACTACAACCAGCCAAAGCAAGCTTAAGAAAGGAAAACAGAGCTGAAGGAATAAGGCTCCCTGACTTCCAACTCTACCACAAAGCTACAGTCATCAAATCAGCACGATACTGACACACACTCACAGACACACACACACACACACAAGAAATACAGATTAATGGAATAGGATAGAAAGTCCAGAGATAAACCTACACTCCTATGACCACCTAATCCATGACAAAAGAGGCAAGAATATACAATAGAAAAAAGTAAATCTTTTGAATAAATGACCCTGAGAAAACTAGATAGCTACATGTAAAAGGATGAAATTAGGACATTTCCTATACCATACATAAAAAAAATAACCTAAAATAAATTAAAAGTAAATGTAAGATCAGGTACTCTAAAACTCTCATAGGAAAATAGGCAGAACACTGACAGAAATCATAGCAAGAGCAGTAATGATTCATCTCCTAAAGTAATGAAAACAAAAAACAAAATAAAAGAAATAGAATCTGATTAAATCTAAAAGCTTTTGTATAGCAAAGGAAAACATAAACAAAATGAATAGGCGGCCCTTAGAATGGGAGAAAATATCTGCAATCAAAGCAACTGACAGGAGTTAGTCTCCAAAACGCACAAACAACTCATACAGTTCAACATTTTAAAAAAGTCAAAAAATGGGCAGAAGATTGACATAGACGTTTCTCTAAAAAAAAGACAAACAAATGACCAAAATGCACAGGAGAAGATGCTTACCATCACTACTTATTAGGTAAATGCAAATCAAAATCACCTCACACTGATCAGAATGGCCACTATCAAAAATCCACAAAGGGAACAAACTTGTGGACACAGTGGTGGAAGGAGCATGTGGAACAAGCAAGAGAGAAGCACTGAGATAAATACATTATCTGTGTAAAGTAGATGGCTAGGGAAGCTGCTGCATAACAGAGAGCTCAGCCAGGTACTCTGTGACTATCTACCTGGGTAAGATGGCAGGAAGTGTGGGAGGGAGGCTCCAGAGGAAAAGTATATATGTATACTTAGAACAGATTCACACTGTATATAGCAGAAGTCAACTCAACATTGTAAAGCAATCATCCTCCAGAAGAAAAACTTAAAATAGCAAAAAAAAAAAAAAAAAACTGCTGGAGAGGGTGTGGAGAAAAGCAAACCCTCCTACACTGTCAGTGTGAATGTAAATTGGTAGAACCACTATGGAGAACAGTATGGATATTCCTTTAAAAACTAACAATAGAATCAACATATAATCTAGCAATGGGAGATTGGGATTGACACATACACACTACTACAAATATCCTACTTTTATATACTACTATATATAAAATGGATGACTAATAAGAACCAGTATAGTGCAGGGAACTCTGTTCAATGCTCTCTAATGGCCTATATGGGAAAGTAATTTAACAAGAGTAGATATATGTATATGTACAACTGATTCACTTTGTTGTACAGCTGAAACTAGCACAACACTGTAAATCAACTATTCTCCAACAAATTTAAAAAAATAATAATAATAATAAATAAGTTACAGTGAACACCACAGTAGTACAAAGAACTGTAAGATACTACTACAAACAATGATATGACAATAAGATGGACAACTTAGAAGAAATAGGACAATTCTTTAAAATGTAGAATATCCCAAGACTGAATAGAAAGAAGTAGAAGAGATGAACATACCAATTACCAGTAATGAAATGAAATCAGTAAAAAACAACTAGCAAAAACAGAAGTCTAGATCTAGATGACTTTACAGATGAGTTCTGACAAACATTTAAAGAGTTAACAACTATCCTTCTCAACTATTCCAAAAGAATTTTAAACATATAAAAGCTTACAAATTAATTTTATGAAGTAAGCATGACCCTGATATCAAAAACAGACATAGATGTCACAAAAAATATTACAGATCAACATTATTGATGATCATAGATGCTGAAATCCTCAAAAAAGTATTAACAAAGTTTAACAATGCACCATGATCAAGTGGGACTTTCCAAAGAGATGCAAGGATATTTCAATATCTGAATATTAATCAATATGCTATACAGCATTAACAAACTGAAGCATAGATATAATCCTCTCAATAAATACAATTCTTTTAAGATTATGAAAAAGAAAAGAAAATTCACTCTTGTCACTTTTATTCAATATAGTATTGGAAGTTCCAACTACAGTAATAAGATGAGAAAATGAAATAAAATTTTTCCAAATTGGTATAAAAATGTAAAACTGTCATTGTATCCAGATGACATGGCATTATTTATAGAAAATGCTAATGAGATCACCAAAAAACTATTAAAATTCATCAATTAATTATATAAAGTTGCAGGATACAAACTACATATGCAGGAACCTGTTGCATTTCTATAATCTAACAATAATTATCAGAAAGATAAATGGAGAAATTTAATATAATACCAAAAAGAATAAAATACCTAGGAATAAATCTAACTGGAGTAAAAATCTTGTACCCAGAAAATAAGACACTGATGAAAAAAACTGAAGATAAACATTCAGAAAAATATATCATAGTCAACATCAATAATCATCCTGAAAATATCTGTCAAAACCACAATCAGATACGCTATCTCACACTTGTCAATATGGCTTTCATTAAAGAGACAACAAATCACAATTATTAGTAAAGGTATAGAGAAAATGGAAAATCTTCATGCACTGTTGGCAAGAATGCAAGTTGGTACAATCATTATGAAGAACAATTGGGGATTCCTTACAAAAAAAAAAAAAAAATAGAACTACTATAGGATCCAGCAATTCTACTTCTTGGCAATTTTCTGAAGAAAAGAAAAATACTAATTGGAGAAGATGTATGCACTCTTATGCTCATTGTAGCATTATGTACAATAGCCAAGCTATGGAAGCAGTTAAGTATGCATTGGTCAATGGATAAAGAAGATGCAATATAACAATGAAATACTGCTCTGCCTTAAAAATTAACGAAATTTTGTCATTTGTGACAATATGGATAGACCTAGATGTTATTATGCTATGTGAATTTAAAGACAAAGACAAATATCATATAGTTTCACTTGTTTGCGAAATCTAAAACACAATACAAATAAGTAAACATAGCGAAATAGAAATAGACTCACAGATATATAGAACAAACTCTTCATTTCCATAAGGATGGAGGAAGATGGAGTGAGGGAGATTATTTGTTTTCCAGTTGTAAAACAAATAAATTATGGGTATATGATGTACAACATAGCAAATACAGTCAACAATATTACAATAAGTTTGTAAGGTGACATATGGTAACTAGACTTATCCTGGTGATCATTTTGTTACATACAAAATACACAATATATTGCACACCTGAAACTAATATATTGATAATATTGTAGGCCACATTACATCAAGGAGGAAATAATGAAACTTTTTTGTTGCAGGATACAAACTACATATGCAGGAACCTGTTGCATTTCTATAATCTAACAATAATTATCAGAAAGATAAATGGAGAAATTTAATATAATACCAAAAAGAATAAAATACCTAGGAATAAATCTAACTGGAGTAAAAATCTTGTACCCAGAAAATAAGACACTGATGAAAAAAACTGAAGATAAACATTCAGAAAAATATATCATAGTCAACATCAATAATCATCCTGAAAATATCTGTCAAAACCACAATCAGATACGCTATCTCACACTTGTCAATATGGCTTTCATTAAAGAGACAACAAATCACAATTATTAGTAAAGGTATAGAGAAAATGGAAAATCTTCATGCACTGTTGGCAAGAATGCAAGTTGGTACAATCATTATGAAGAACAATTGGGGATTCCTTACAAAAAAAAAAAAAAATAGAACTACTATAGGATCCAGCAATTCTACTTCTTGGCAATTTTCTGAAGAAAAGAAAAATACTAATTGGAGAAGATGTATGCACTCTTATGCTCATTGTAGCATTATGTACAATAGCCAAGCTATGGAAGCAGTTAAGTATGCATTGGTCAATGGATAAAGAAGATGCAATATAACAATGAAATACTGCTCTGCCTTAAAAATTAACGAAATTTTGTCATTTGTGACAATATGGATAGACCTAGATGTTATTATGCTATGTGAATTTAAAGACAAAGACAAATATCATATAGTTTCACTTGTTTGCGAAATCTAAAACACAATACAAATAAGTAAACATAGCGAAATAGAAATAGACTCACAGATATATAGAACAAACTCTTCATTTCCATAAGGATGGAGGAAGATGGAGTGAGGGAGATTATTTGTTTTCCAGTTGTAAAACAAATAAATTATGGGTATATGATGTACAACATAGCAAATACAGTCAACAATATTACAATAAGTTTGTAAGGTGACATATGGTAACTAGACTTATCCTGGTGATCATTTTGTTACATACAAAATACACAATATATTGCACACCTGAAACTAATATATTGATAATATTGTAGGCCACATTACATCAAGGAGGAAAAAAGAAGCTCACATTGGATAAATATAAGTTTGGATAATTAACCACCAGATCCATAAGAGCATACAGCAGTTTACAATAATGGTCATCCCATCTATTGTGAAATTTTGATACAAATGGAAACAGGTTAGCAAATTTGATTTAATTAAGGGAAAAAGTTTCTCAGTGGCTTTACAATGGGAAGCCCCTTACTATTAAGGCAGAACTCTTCATTTACATCAGAAAATACTGATCCTGGCTGCCACTTCAACCATCTAAAACTATGAGGAAATAATCCAGACTCAGAAGAGCATAGCTAAGAAAGTTATCCTGACCAAGCTGTATGATTCCAATCCATCACTTTGTTTCCAGTGCTGTGAACCAATGAAATCCTTTCTTGATCAATATGACATGAATCATGTTTCTATTTCTTGGAGCTCAAAGCATGCTACCTAATAAATAACGTGAAAGTCCTTTTTTAATCAAATAAAATCTTGTATAATAATTGATACAAAACATTCTGTCTGATAATAGAACTGCTCCAGTTAATCTATCTGCTTATCATTCCTGAATTTAGTAAGATTGTAGGTTATGTAATTCCCTCCCAAGTGTAATTTTAAACACAAAGAGCTTTCTGAGACTCTGGCATGAATATTAGAATAGAGACTGAATTAAATTTGTTTTTCAAAGATAGGTCATTAAGAAGAATTCTCATGAGATATGATATGTATACTTGTCTACATTATTGTTGATGTTGTTGAGTCACCAAGACACATCTGACTCTTTGCAACCCCATAGACTGCAGCTTGCCAGGCTTCTCTGTCCTTCAGCATCTCCCAGAGCTTGCTCAAACTCATGCCCATTGAGTTGGTGATGTCATCCAACCATCTCATCCTCTGTCATCTCCTTCTCCTGCCTTCAATCTTTCCCAGGATCAGGGAAAGATTGTCTACACTATATCCCTTGGAAATCAATGGAGGGTATAGGTGAAATGATATTCTGAAAGTCACATAAGGAGAGGGGCATTTAAAGGACAGAAAGAGATGACATAAAAATAGCGAACTGATATCCATACAAGGGAAAGTTAGGACCAGAGGATGGGACAGAGATGTAAAAATTGGGTCAAGAGAAAATTATGCATGCCTTCACCCTCTGGGTCAAGGAAATGTATGCATGTCTGTATCTTATTTGATCTTACCAATCCATCAATATAAATTCCTATTAACTTCATAAATAGTTTAATAAACCTTTATAGAAAACTGACAGAGTTAGTAAATATGGTGAATTTTTCCTTTGATGGATTACTTTTTAATAAATTATTACCACACAAGCTATACAGTGAAACTCATAGGGAAGCAAGCACGTATGATTCTTGTGCCTAGTGTTCTAGGAAAACATGCAGTCCCTAAATTCCTGGACCTAGTTCCTCTGGGAGCCAAGAATCAGCATATCCTTTCCTAGATAGCTATGTCAGGCATGTTCTCAAGATCCACCTGATACATGTTGGAAAAAGCACTCATTTTAGTGTAAACATCAGTTGTTTATACCATAATTGATACAAAACATTCTGTCTGATAATAGAACTGCTCCAGTTAATCTATCTGCTTATCATTCCTGAATTTAGTAAGATTGTAGGTTATGTAATTCCCTCCCAAGTGTAATTTTAAACACAAAGAGCTTTCTGAGACTCTGGCATGAATATTAGAATAGAGACTGAATTAAATTTGTTTTTCAAAGATAGGTCATTAAGAAGAATTCTCATGAGATATGATATGTATACTTGTCTACATTATTGTTGATGTTGTTGAGTCACCAAGACACATCTGACTCTTTGCAACCCCATAGACTGCAGCTTGCCAGGCTTCTCTGTCCTTCAGCATCTCCCAGAGCTTGCTCAAACTCATGCCCATTGAGTTGGTGATGTCATCCAACCATCTCATCCTCTGTCATCTCCTTCTCCTGCCTTCAATCTTTCCCAGGATCAGGGAAAGATTGTCTACACTATATCCCTTGGAAATCAATGGAGGGTATAGGTGAAATGATATTCTGAAAGTCACATAAGGAGAGGGGCATTTAAAGGACAGAAAGAGATGACATAAAAATAGCGAACTGATATCCATACAAGGGAAAGTTAGGACCAGAGGATGGGACAGAGATGTAAAAATTGGGTCAAGAGAAAATTATGCATGCCTTCACCCTCTGGGTCAAGGAAATGTATGCATGTCTGTATCTTATTTGATCTTACCAATCCATCAATATAAATTCCTATTAACTTCATAAATAGTTTAATAAACCTTTATAGAAAACTGACAGAGTTAGTAAATATGGTGAATTTTTCCTTTGATGGATTACTTTTTAATAAATTATTACCACACAAGCTATACAGTGAAACTCATAGGGAAGCAAGCACGTATGATTCTTGTGCCTAGTGTTCTAGGAAAACATGCAGTCCCTAAATTCCTGGACCTAGTTCCTCTGGGAGCCAAGAATCAGCATATCCTTTCCTAGATAGCTATGTCAGGCATGTTCTCAAGATCCACCTGATACATGTTGGAAAAAGCACTCATTTTAGTGTAAACATCAGTTGTTTATACCATAAATGATACCAATGTCACATCACTGAGCCTTAATCTGTGGAGATGCGGAGGACCATAATGGAGAAAAGACAACATCTTTTCCCTTTACAATCCCTTTACATCACTCCCTTTACAATCTTGCTTGGATTCAGAATGACTATAGGATAAATTGTTTGCCAACACAGATAAGTATATGCCCTTAAATCTCAGCATCTGTTCAGTATTAGGTTGGTGCAAAAGTAATTGCAGTTTTGAATTATTAAAATTTGCCATTTTATATTAGAATACATTCTTAAATAAATGTAGTTATGTTATACATAATTTTAATGTTCATTTGCTGCCTTATATTCCTTTTTCTAATGACTTATTAGCCTATATTTATTTTATATGTAGTTTAGGCTATGGAAATGACGTTAGACCAAAAGCAAATTTGAGTGATTTTCTTACTCCAGTTCAGATTGGTTTGTAAAGCAGCAAGACAATTTGCAGCATCATCAGTGCCTTTGGCCCAGGAACTGCTAACAAACATACAGTGCAATGTTAGTTCAAGAAGTTTTGCAGGAGGGGGACCAAGATGGCAGAGGAATGAGGGGAAGATTTCACCAGCTCCCCAATAGAATCACCAGAACTAATCAAGAAATGAAACACCACCAACAAACCAGCCACTAGATGACAAAAGAACTCCTTAGGTCTACCAGGGTCAGAGAGTGAACAGCCAGAACTTTCCCAGAGCTCCTGTTCTGAGAGCCTGGTACCCCAAACTCCACACCAGACTGGGCAGAGAAAACGCTGAGAAGTGCACCAGGAGAGAGCCTGGGAAGTGCCCCTAGAGGACAGAGGACAGTGCTCAGAGCAAAAACCCCGCCGGGTCGCCGGCGGAGTTGAGACACTGCTAGGGGGGCTTGCGGAACACAACTGGGAAGTCCTCTGCAGGTTACTGCCCAGAGACCTGACTCCAGCTGAACGGGGAGGTACACCGGGAGAGAGCGTGCTGGGAAGTGCGCTGCAAGGACAGAAGGCAGCGCTCAGCGCAAAATCCCGCGGTTCCATCGGGCGCCGAGTAAGTTCAAACACTGCTAGGCCGGGGCTTGCTGAACAGAGAGGGGAAGTCGCCCACGGGTTGCTGACCAGGGACCTGGCTCTAGCCAGACTGGGAAGCTTGTGCCCGTGTTTGGGACTTGGTCCCGTCTCCAGCAGTGCGCTCACGCCAGCAGCCTGAAGAATCCACGCACCCCCAGAGTTGCAGCAGGGAAACCGCTGTCCCGCAAGCACCGGAGAGCTGCAGCAGAGAAAACTGGGAGAAGAGCAGGGATTGAAGGCTACCAGGGTGTGCGCAGTGGAGCCAGGGAGCCCCTCTCTAGCATGGGATCGCTCATGCCACGGCCCCCACCTGACTGACTGGGAACAGCCCGCTGCCCCGGCCAGGACCTGAGCTCCCAGCAAAGCCTTTGTTTTTCCAAAGACAAAAACAGAAACCATAGCAACCAGCACTGTAAGGGAAAGACTACGTCATCAAGACAAAACCATCTAGAGCAGACTGGTAGAAGGTCCACAGGCAAACGAGAAAAAAACCAGGGACAGTATATAGCTTTTTCTTTTATTTTGTTTGTTTTGGACTTTTTGGTTTATTCAATTGATTGGTTTGGTTTGTTTTTTTGTCTCGTTAATTTGTTCTCTTTTTTAATTTTTAATTTTTTTTTAATTTTTGAATTTTTTTTTAAACTTTAATTGTTGGAAACTTTTAATTTTCTTTCCTCTTTGCCACTACTTCCTCTCTCTATGTTCTAAATGTAAAATCTTTTCCTATCTACCACTGTCCTCTATATAAACATTTCCCATCTTCCTGTCTCCATTATTCTCTTCCAGCTGCACTAAACACTACAACACACTAATCTTTGCTGTGTAACCCTACAAAATCCTTGCAAGACGGATCTATTTCTTCTCATTACCCATACACCCTCTTCCTCCTCACCCCCAACACATGTCTTAGTTAAAAATTGCTTTCATTGTAAAATTCCAAGCTGGGACCTTGCCCTGAATCTATTTTTCCAGGCAGTATTTTAATTAATTTAGAGCTCAATTGGCAGGTGCCGTCTTTGACTGCATAATTTGCCAGAAAAATTTCCTATGCTTTGTATCTGTAAGACTGTTCAGTTGTGGTTATTGCTGTGTATGTATGTATGTATATCTTATGACTATGCTAGAAAATATCTGCATGCTTTTATGACTGTCACCTATCAAGGATGCACCTCTTGTTCCTCAGATGCTAATATTTGAACTAATATCACTGAACACCATAGCAAACCAGAAAAAGAGCCTACACCTCCCCAGACATCAAACCAAGGATCCTCGGAGTGGAAGCCCTGATTCCAAGACCCCACACTATCAAAGAACATGCAACACTGGAGATTATTCACCTGTAAACAAGACCTAACACCACCCAAGACACAAACCACTGAACCCTTCTACAAGGACAGAAACCGAAAGGAAGGGAGAATTCAACCGCGAAGCCTGGTGGGAGAAAGAACTCCACACACATAGACACACACAAAGAAACAAAAATTAACCTAATAATGAAATGATAGAGAAACACTAGACAAATGAGGGAACAAGCTAGAGAAACACCACTTCAAATGACAGAAGAGGAGATAGACAAATTATCTGAAAGAGAGTTCAGAAAAGCGATACTAGTGAGGATTCAAAATACCAAAAACAGAGTATTAGAAGAAATTAGTGCACTGAGAAGAGACATGCAAGAAATGAAAAACAAGCAAATAGAGACAAACAGCTCAATTGCTGAACTCAAAAATACTATAGAAGGTCTCAACAGTAGAGTATCAGATAAGTGAGCTGGAAGACAGAATGCTGGAAATAAGTGCTGAAGAAGAGAACAAAGCCGAAAGAATTAAAAGAACTGAGGATAGCATTAAAGACCTATGGGACAATCTCAAATGTACCAACATTGGAATTATAGGAGTTCCAGAAGAAGAAGAGGGAAAGATAGGTTATGAAGAAATTCTTGAAGGGTTATAGTTGAAAACTTCCCCAACATGGGAAAGGAAATAGTCAACCAAGTCCAGGAAGCACAAAGAGTTCCATACAGGAGAAACCCCAGGAGAAACACATCAAGGCACATTCTAATCAAACTAATGCAGACTAAATATAAAGACGAATACTAAAAGCAGCTAGGAGCAAACCACAAATAACATATAAAGGAAACCCCATATGTCTAACTGCGGATCTTTCAACAGAAACCCTGCAGGCCAGAAGAGAATGGCAAGACACGTTTAAACTGCTAAAAGAGAATAACCTCCAACCACGAATTCTCTACCCAGCTAGAATCTCATTCAGAATTGATGGAGAAGTCAAAAGCTTCACAGACAAGCAAAAGCTAAAAGAATTCTGTACCACAAAACCAGCCCTACAACAAGTGCTAAAGGGCCTGATATAGCCAATAAATACAAGAAGAGTAAGAGAAGTCCTACAAATCAAACCCCAAATTTCTAAGAGGATGACAATAGGAACATTCATATCAATAATTAATTTGAATGTAAACAGACTAAATGCTCCAACCAAAAGACACAGGCTGGGCTGAATGGATCCAGAAGCAAGACCCATATACATGCTGTTTACAAGAGACCCATTTCAGACATAGACTCTCATAGGCTGAAAGTGAGAGGTTGGAAAAAGATATTCCACACAAATGGAAATCAAAAGAAAGCTGGAGTACCAATCCTCATATCAGACAAAATAGATTTTAAAGTAAAGAAGATTCTAAGAGACAAGGCAGGTCACTATATCATGCTTAATAAGGATCAATCCAAGAGGAAGACATAACAGTCAGGAATATCTATGCACCCAACACAGGTGCATCTCAATACATAAGACATGTACTTTCAGACATAAAAGAAGAAATCAACAATAACACAGTAATAGTAAGAGACTTTAGCATCCCTCTCACACCAATGGACAGATCATCAAAACAGAAAATTAATAAAGAAACACAAGCCTTAAATGCCACACTAGGAAAGATGGACCTCACTGATATCTTTAGGACTTTTCATCCAAAAGCAGAAGAATACACTTTCTTCTGAAGTGCTTATGGAACATTTTCCAGAATAGACCACATCTTGGGCCACAAATCAAACCTCAGTCAATTCAAGGAAACTGAAAATATATCAGCCATCTTCTCGGACCACAATGCAATGAGACTAGAGATCAACTACAGGAAAAAAAACCTCGAAAAACACAAACACATGGAGATTAAACAACACATACCTAAAAAACAAACTGATTACTGAGCAAATCAAAGAAGAAATTAAAAAAAAAACTCCTAGAAGAAAGTGACAATGAACACATGACAGTGCAAAACCTATGGGATACTGCAAAAGCAGTTCTAAGAGGGAAGTTCATAGCAATTCAATCCTACCTCAAGAAACTAGGAAAATACCAAGCAGATGACCTAACCCTCCACTTAAAACAATTGGAGAAAGAAGAACAAAAATACCCCAAAGCCAGCAGAAGAAGAGAAGTCATAAAGATCAGAACAGAAATAAATGAGAAAGAAATGAAAGAAACAATAGTAAAGATAAATAAAACAAAGTGCTGGTGTCTTATGAGCAGACTGAAAATCAGAAAAATCAACATTTTTGTTTTCTATGCAACAACAAAACATTTCTCTATTGTTATGTGTGACAAAAACTGGGTTTTACACAACAACCAACAACAGTCAGTTTAGTAGTTGAGAAGAAGTTCCAAAATACTTCTCAAAGCCAAACTTGTACTCACAAAAAACGTTGTGATCACTATTTAGTGTTCTGCTGTCAGTATGATCTACTAGAGCTCTCTGAATCCCAGGAAAACATTGCATCTGAAAAGTATGGTCAGAAAATTGATTAGATGTACTGAAAACTGCAATGCCTGCAGCTAGCATTGGTCAACAGAAAGGGCCCAATTCTTCAGGACAATGCCCAATACTTCACAGTCATAGCTAATACCCTCTCACATCCAATGGACATGTACTTTCAGACATAAAAGAAGAAATCAACAATAACACAGTAATAGTAAGAGACTTTAGCATCCCTCTCACACCAATGGACAGATCATCAAAACAGAAAATTAATAAAGAAACACAAGCCTTAAATGCCACACTAGGAAAGATGGACCTCACTGATATCTTTAGGACTTTTCATCCAAAAGCAGAAGAATACACTTTCTTCTGAAGTGCTTATGGAACATTTTCCAGAATAGACCACATCTTGGGCCACAAATCAAACCTCAGTCAATTCAAGGAAACTGAAAATATATCAGCCATCTTCTCGGACCACAATGCAATGAGACTAGAGATCAACTACAGGAAAAAAAACCTCGAAAAACACAAACACATGGAGATTAAACAACACATACCTAAAAAACAAACTGATTACTGAGCAAATCAAAGAAGAAATTAAAAAAAAAACTCCTAGAAGAAAGTGACAATGAACACATGACAGTGCAAAACCTATGGGATACTGCAAAAGCAGTTCTAAGAGGGAAGTTCATAGCAATTCAATCCTACCTCAAGAAACTAGGAAAATACCAAGCAGATGACCTAACCCTCCACTTAAAACAATTGGAGAAAGAAGAACAAAAATACCCCAAAGCCAGCAGAAGAAGAGAAGTCATAAAGATCAGAACAGAAATAAATGAGAAAGAAATGAAAGAAACAATAGTAAAGATAAATAAAACAAAGTGCTGGTGTCTTATGAGCAGACTGAAAATCAGAAAAATCAACATTTTTGTTTTCTATGCAACAACAAAACATTTCTCTATTGTTATGTGTGACAAAAACTGGGTTTTACACAACAACCAACAACAGTCAGTTTAGTAGTTGAGAAGAAGTTCCAAAATACTTCTCAAAGCCAAACTTGTACTCACAAAAAACGTTGTGATCACTATTTAGTGTTCTGCTGTCAGTATGATCTACTAGAGCTCTCTGAATCCCAGGAAAACATTGCATCTGAAAAGTATGGTCAGAAAATTGATTAGATGTACTGAAAACTGCAATGCCTGCAGCTAGCATTGGTCAACAGAAAGGGCCCAATTCTTCAGGACAATGCCCAACCACACATCAAAAAACCAACACTTCAAAAGTTAAAGGTAAAATATTTAATATCTTTAATAATTGTTTTTATAACTTCAGTCAACTGTTTATATTCATATAGCAACATGAACATATTTCCCTAGAACAAAAAATACTCTGAGCTAGAAATATCTAAATGATAAGCAAGCATTTGAAATTCTTCATGGACTAGTACCAAGATAATAGAGAATCAGTTGTCAGACATATTTAACCACTATATATACATGATCCCACTGAAGACATTTTAATTAGCTTTTCTTTGCTAATCTTAAATGTTCACATTTACTTTAATTCCCTTGCCATGGATGGGAAAAAATTGGTGGTGAATTCATAGTGAGTTTTATTCAATGTTTCTTCAAAGTAAAACAGTTTTACTTATTTTATCACATTAATTTATCCCATGTATTATCTTCTATAGTAATATTAGTTTTGTTCTCATATCCTCTCCTTAAATCCTTTATCATGCTCTTACTGATAATGCAAAACTTTATTAAGTAATTAAATAATTAATTGTGCTACAATATATATAACACAAAGTGCAAATGTATCATTCTCTTTTTATGTTCCATGATTTTTCCAATTATCATAAATAATGTGTACACAACAGAAATAAAATTTTCTTCTCTTCCTGTAAAAATAAAAATGTTAAAGGAATTGGGCTAGCAAGTTTTTTTCTCAACTGGCATATTCACCTGACCTCTCTCCAACTGAGTACTGCTTTTTCAAGCACCTCAAACTTTTTTTATAAATTTGTTTTTATTTTATTTTATAGAGTTTTGTTGTTTACAACTATACATCAACCCAAATCAGCCATAGGCATACCCTTGACCCATACCACCTGAGCCCACTTTCCACTCCCTCCCCAGCGCACCCTTCCAGGTTGTTGCATGACCCCATGTAAGTTCCCTTAGTCTTACAGTATATTAATAATGGTTGTCTATTTTACATATGGCAGTGTAGGTTTCCATGTTACTCTTTCCATACCTCTCACCCACCCCTCCCTCTCCTCAATGTCCATAAGTCTATTCTCTATGTCTGTTTCTCTATTGTTGCACTGCATATAACTCTATCTGCACCATCTTTCTAGATTACGTATGTATGTGTTAGTATAGTATATTTACCCTTCTCTTTCTTACTTCACTCTGTATAATAGGTTCTAAATTCATCTACCTCATTAGGACTGATTCAAATGCATTTCTTTTTATGGCTGAGAAATATTCCTTTGTATATATGTATCATAACTTCTTTATCCACTATTTGTTGAGGGACATCTAGGTTGTTTCCATGTTCTAGCTATTGTAAAAAGTTTTGCAATGAACACTGGGCATGTGAGCATGTGTCTCTTTCCATTTTGATTTCCTGAGGGCATATGCCTTATAGTGGGATTTCTGGGACATATAGTGGTTCTATCCCTAGTTTTTTGAGGAATCTCCGTATTGGCTTCCATAGTGGCTGTATTAATTTACATTCCCACCAACAATGCAAGTGTTCCCTTTTCTCCACATCCTCTCCAGCATTTATTGTCTGTATATTTTTTGATGAGGGCCATCCTGACTGATGTGAGGTGATAACTCATTATAGTTTAGATTTACATTCCTCTGATAATGAGCTACATTGTCTTGGAAGTTCTAGCTACAGCAATTAGAGAAGAAAAAGAAATGAATCCAGTTTGGAAAAGAAATAAAACTCTCCCTGTTTGCAGATGACATGATACTATACATAGAAAACTCTAAAGAAACTATCAAAAAATTGCTAGAGCTAATCAGTGAATTTAGCAAAGTAGCAGGACACAGAATTAATACACAGAAACCACTGGCATTCTTATAGGCAAACAATGAAAGTTCAGAAAGAGAAATCAAGGATGCAATTCCATTCATCATTGTAACAAAAAGAAAATGTCTAGGAAGAAACCTACCTAAATAAATAAAAAGAACTGTACACAGGAAAGTATAAGATACTAATGAAAAAAATCAAAGATGAAATAAACAGGTGGAGAGATGTTCCATATTCCTGGGCTGAAAGAATCAATATTGTGAAAATGACCATGTTATCAAATATCACCTACAGATTCAATGTGATTCCTATAAAATTATTAATGGCATTTTTCACATAACTAGACCAAAAAACAGCAGAGTTTATATGGAAACAGAAAAGAACCCAGTTAAGCAAAGCAACCCTGAAAAAGAAGAATGGGGTTGGAGGAATCAACCTTCTTGACTTCAGACTATACTACAAAATGACAGTCAACAAGACAGCATGGTACTGGCACAAAAACAGAAATATAGACCAATGGAACAAGGTAAAGAGCCCTGAGATGAACTCACAAACCTATAGGTACCTTATTTTTGACAAAAGAGGCAAAAATACACAATGGGGCAAAGATAGCCTCTTCAACAAATGATGCTGGGAAAACTGGACAGCTACATGGAAAAAAGTGAAGTTGGTACACTTCCTAACACCATGCACAAAAATAAACTCAAAATGGATTAGAAATTTAACTGTAAGACCAGAAACCATAAAACTCTTAGAGGAAAACATAGGCAGAACACTCAGTGACATAAATCAAAGCAAGATCTTCTATGACTTGCCCTCTAGAGTAATGGAAATAAAAGCCAAAACAAATGTCAGACCTAATTAAACTTAAAAGCTTTTGCACAGCAAAAGAAACTATAAACAAGGTAAAAATAAACCCTCAGAATGGGGGAAAAGAGCAAGTGAAACAACCGATAAAGAATTAATTTTCAAAATATACAAGTAGCTCATAAAACTCAACACTAAAACCAAAACAAAACAAACAAAAAAACCCAATCCAATCAAAAAATGGAAGAAAGACCTAAACAGACATCTCTCTAAAGAGAAAACACACACAGCTGAAAAACACATGAAAAGATGCTCACCTCAACTGTCTGCATGGAAAACACTTCCAGAAGCAGCAGAAGGCAGAAAAATGCTAAGTGTTTATTGCATCCCAAAGTGTGAATTTTTATAGTACAGGAATAAACAAACCTATTTCTTATTGGCAAAAAGTGCTGATTGTAAAGGTTTCTATTAATGATTAATAAAGGTGTGCTTGAGCACTACAAATAGTTATAATTATTTAAAATCCATAGTCTGAAACTGCAATAACATTTACACCAATCTAAATACTAAGTTAGTAAGGGGTGTGACTGTCTAGGTCTCCTAATTACACTCCAGAGACTTGTTTTGTAATTGTCCAATTGTGGAAGAAAAATGAAAATAGCAATAGGATCGATAACATCAAGAAGTCCTCTGCCACAGTAGGTAACAACAAAAATAAATAATTTCTTAGTGAGTTGTTGGTTTTCTAATTCATGTAAAATTTAATAGGCAACATTTCCTTCTTTAGTCAATAAACATTAGAATATTCAAAGGACATAAAATATAGCCAATGCATATTTTTTCTTACCATACATGCCAGGCCCAAATAACATGCACATTTCAACTTATTATAGGTAACAGGAAAGAATCTTGGGTATATTCATAAATTAAAGTCCTATTTACACTTCTGTATCAGAGGCACATTGCTTCAACCAATTTCCATTGTCATTAAAACCTTTGGCTTTATGAATAAATTATAACTTTCCACTTCATGATTCAAGTCCTACTCAAAGTCTTTACTGTCTTTGAGTGAAGTCTGTGATAATGTGAATTGGTTCAGGATATAAGTACACAGTGTGAGTCAGATATGCAAGTTCCAATTGAATTTCTGTCAATTGCTCACTTTGTGGACTTGGACATATTATTTCATTTCTCTGATCCTCAGCCATCTCAACTCTTCAAGTCTATATGAAGACTAAAGAGACACTGTAGTCTGGTACTATGTATATAATTCATGCCCAGCAAGTCTGAAAACTGTGACAAAGATCACACAATGTGAGTCATCCCACCCAATGGCAGGAATGGAATAAACTCATTTCCCACAGAACAACAAACATGGAATCTGTGTCAGTTTCTTCCCTTCCACTCTTACCTTAGCAGATGTGTAAACTTCCCATGTATTAAGCTTTTGCTGCACAAGTGTAGATTGAACTGTAATTTAGAAATTAGTATGTCATTGATTCTCTTGCAGGAATGGCCAAATTTGGTTCTCTTCAAGGAGACACAAGCATCTTTTTATTGGCAAAAGTCTGATTAAGGTTTCTATTTATTAAATCCAAAAATTTTTTCTGAAACTGCAATAACATTTACACCAATCTAAATACTAAGTTAGTAAGGGTGTGACTGTCTAGGTCTCCTAATTACACTCCAGAGACTTGTTTTGTAATTGTCCAATTGTGGAAGAAAATGAAAATAGCAATAGGATCGATAACATCAAGAAGTCCTCTGCCACAGTAGGTAACAACAAAAATAAATAATTTCTTAGTGAGTTGTTGGTTTTCTAATTCATGTAAAATTTAATAGGCAACATTTCCTTCTTTAGTCAATAAACATTAGAATATTCAAAGGACATAAAATATAGCCAATGCATATTTTTTCTTACCATACATGCCAGGCCCAAATAACATGCACATTTCAACTTATTATAGGTAACAGGAAAGAATCTTGGGTATATTCATAAATTAAAGTCCTATTTACACTTCTGTATCAGAGGCACATTGCTTCAACCAATTTCCATTGTCATTAAAACCTTTGGCTTTATGAATAAATTATAACTTTCCACTTCATGATTCAAGTCCTACTCAAAGTCTTTACTGTCTTTGAGTGAAGTCTGTGATAATGTGAATTGGTTCAGGATATAAGTACACAGTGTGAGTCAGATATGCAAGTTCCAATTGAATTTCTGTCAATTGCTCACTTTGTGGACTTGGACATATTATTTCATTTCTCTGATCCTCAGCCATCTCAACTCTTCAAGTCTATATGAAGACTAAAGAGACACTGTAGTCTGGTACTATGTATATAATTCATGCCCAGCAAGTCTGAAAACTGTGACAAAGATCACACAATGTGAGTCATCCCACCCAATGGCAGGAATGGAATAAACTCATTTCCCACAGAACAACAAACATGGAATCTGTGTCAGTTTCTTCCCTTCCACTCTTACCTTAGCAGATGTGTAAACTTCCCATGTATTAAGCTTTTGCTGCACAAGTGTAGATTGAACTGTAATTTAGAAATTAGTATGTCATTGATTCTCTTGCAGGAATGGCCAAATTTGGTCTCTCTTTCAAGGAGACACAAGCATCTACTATTCAAATCCAAAGTCAGTTTTTTCAGGAGTGTCCATAAGTGGTTTAATATTGTCTATCAGTCCATAAGGACAAAGACCACCTACCATGGATGCTTTAATTTCATTTCTCTTCAACTTTATTTGTTGGGAACTGGATAAGAATCTCAGGGAATACATGCTTTTGGAGGTTTCTTATATCAGTCAGATCCTATCAAGAGGCAGATGATTCATTTATCTGAATTATTTGGGAAGAGGTTATCAAGAGACAGAGGGCTCTTTTATCTGAATTATTTGGGAAGAGGTTAGTGAAAGGACTATTAATACTTACAAAAGTGTGATTAGGGTGCAGGTAAAGACAAAGAATGGTAAGCTACGCTGGGGTAAGTGGTAGCAATCAGGTGGGCCTAATAGAGCAAAGATAGTAAACAGAGGCAGTCATACAGAGAGGCCTGCTTTCTCTGGATGGAAGAAAGGGAGTTAAAAAAAAAAAAACGAATTTCCCAGTCTTACTCACTTGTCACTGTCCACTGAAAATTGGCATTTCCCAATCACATTGCTAATGACTGAACAAGGGCATTTGCCATCTGCCTCTGGGGAGACTGACCCCTGTGCTGTGACAGCTGCTGACCTTCAGCACCCCCTGAGGTTGTTCAGGGTGGAGTAAGCACTCTGCACTCCAAGGAATCTGGTGGGGCAGGTCTTTAGATAGGTGGATGCTTTTAGGAACAGATTTTTTTATCTCAATACTTGCATCTCCTCATATTTAAAAAGCATGAAATCTCCTCATGGTGACATCAGATCCTTGTGACTAAAGGATCTGAAAACCCCTTGTAAAATGACTGTTTATTGGTACGGAATTCCCCCCTTCTAAAATGTTATATATTGATCTTCCTCCTGGTTCCTCTTTGGAGCAGTCTCTCAGAGCTATCTGGGGTGCTGCCTCCAAGGCTGCAGTCCTAATTATGCCCCAAATAAAACTTAACCCACAACTCTCAAGTTGTTCACATTTTTAGTTGACATAACTCTTTGGCATCCCAGTGCCTCCCATTAACTAAACCTAACTGAAAGCCAGAGAGAAGGGAGTCCACCCACTCCAAGTGAGGCACCAAGAAAATGGATGTAAAGTTAGTACGAAGTCAGCAACTTAATCATTTTTAATCTCAAAGTTTTGTAGGATGAGCCAAGGAGTGGGGTTCTTTGAAATTAGTATGTCATTGATTCTCTTGCAGGAATGGCCAAATTTGGTCTCTCTTTCAAGGAGACACAAGCATCTACTATTCAAATCCAAAGTCAGTTTTTTCAGGAGTGTCCATAAGTGGTTTAATATTGTCTATCAGTCCATAAGGACAAAGACCACCTACCATGGATGCTTTAATTTCATTTCTCTTCAACTTTATTTGTTGGGAACTGGATAAGAATCTCAGGGAATACATGCTTTTGGAGGTTTCTTATATCAGTCAGATCCTATCAAGAGGCAGATGATTCATTTATCTGAATTATTTGGGAAGAGGTTATCAAGAGACAGAGGGCTCTTTTATCTGAATTATTTGGGAAGAGGTTAGTGAAAGGACTATTAATACTTACAAAAGTGTGATTAGGGTGCAGGTAAAGACAAAGAATGGTAAGCTACGCTGGGGTAAGTGGTAGCAATCAGGTGGGCCTAATAGAGCAAAGATAGTAAACAGAGGCAGTCATACAGAGAGGCCTGCTTTCTCTGGATGGAAGAAAGGGAGTTAAAAAAAAAAAAAAAACGAATTTCCCAGTCTTACTCACTTGTCACTGTCCACTGAAAATTGGCATTTCCCAATCACATTGCTAATGACTGAACAAGGGCATTTGCCATCTGCCTCTGGGGAGACTGACCCCTGTGCTGTGACAGCTGCTGACCTTCAGCACCCCCTGAGGTTGTTCAGGGTGGAGTAAGCACTCTGCACTCCAAGGAATCTGGTGGGGCAGGTCTTTAGATAGGTGGATGCTTTTAGGAACAGATTTTTTTATCTCAATACTTGCATCTCCTCATATTTAAAAAGCATGAAATCTCCTCATGGTGACATCAGATCCTTGTGACTAAAGGATCTGAAAACCCCTTGTAAAATGACTGTTTATTGGTACGGAATTCCCCCCTTCTAAAATGTTATATATTGATCTTCCTCCTGGTTCCTCTTTGGAGCAGTCTCTCAGAGCTATCTGGGGTGCTGCCTCCAAGGCTGCAGTCCTAATTATGCCCCAAATAAAACTTAACCCACAACTCTCAAGTTGTTCACATTTTTAGTTGACATAACTCTTTGGCATCCCAGTGCCTCCCATTAACTAAACCTAACTGAAAGCCAGAGAGAAGGGAGTCCACCCACTCCAAGTGAGGCACCAAGAAAAATGGATGTAAAAAGTTAGTACGAAGTCAGCAACTTAATTCATTTTTTTTAATCTCAAAGTTTTTGTAGGTCATGAGCCCAAGCACAAGTTAGTGGGGTTCTTTGCTTCAATCCAGATGTCATTCAGTCTTTGGCTCTCATCAGGAGCTTGATGCCAAAAACTCAGCCTCTGTGCACTGGTGCCAAATCAAGTCTTGGAGATGGAGTTTTGGTTGAAGTAGAAAAGAATAGCTTTATTGCTTTGCCAGGGAGAGGGGGAACAGCAGGCCTTGAAAACAGCCTTGAAAACTTGTACAAAAGGGAAAAATGATGAAGAAACTGACCTCCAATAAGAACGTTTCCCTTTTCCATCCAAATATTGTCATGGCTGGGTTTCCCTGGTGGTCCAGTGGGTTAGGAGTCCACCTTGCAGTGCAGGGAGTGCCAGTTTGGTCCCTGGCCCAGGAGGATCTCATGTTCCATGGAGCAACTGGACCAGTGTGTCCAGTTGTGAGCCAGTACTGTGGGGTGGCACATGCACCTAGAACGGGTGCTCTGCAGCAAGAGAGGCCACAGCAGTAGGAGGCCCACACAGGCCAGGGAATGAAGATGGATGAAAATAAACAAATAAAAATATATATATACGACAGAAACCAAAATTTAACAACAACAAAACAAAAAAACCCAAAAAACAGAAAGATACTGAAAAAAAATTGTCATGGCTGAGCAAAATCTTGGGAGTTGATTTCTGGACACAGTCCTCCTTCTCCCCAGACTTCCAACTTTTCTGAATAAAGCATCTTTCCTTTCTACCAACACTTGCTCCTCAGTTGTTGGCTTTTTAGTAGGGAGCAACTGAACCTAAGCTTAGTAACAACTTTGGAACTGAAGAAATTGAGGAGTGGAAGGTCTCTAGTTTCCTCAGTATCAGAGAAAGGCAGAAACCATTTATCCCTGTTCTTCATGCCATTTTTCACAGTAGTTTCCTGTTAAAACTGGCTTAGAATTTAGGGACATGAATGTTCAGCTCATGGATATTTACTATTACCTGCCTTATGATTAAAGGCCCAGATGGGAGGGTAACACTGTTATAACCAGGCTTCAGGAAACAAACTCACACAAAGTGACAAAGTAAACAGTGGAGGGCACTTATTACACTGGTGAGCCCAAGCACAAGTTAGTGGGGTTCTTTGCTTCAATCCAGATGTCATTCAGTCTTTGGCTCTCATCAGGAGCTTGATGCCAAAAACTCAGCCTCTGTGCACTGGTGCCAAATCAAGTCTTGGAGATGGAGTTTTGGTTGAAGTAGAAAAGAATAGCTTTATTGCTTTGCCAGGGAGAGGGGGAACAGCAGGCCTTGAAAACAGCCTTGAAAACTTGTACAAAAGGGAAAAATGATGAAGAAACTGACCTCCAATAAGAACGTTTCCCTTTTCCATCCAAATATTGTCATGGCTGGGTTTCCCTGGTGGTCCAGTGGGTTAGGAGTCCACCTTGCAGTGCAGGGAGTGCCAGTTTGGTCCCTGGCCCAGGAGGATCTCATGTTCCATGGAGCAACTGGACCAGTGTGTCCAGTTGTGAGCCAGTACTGTGGGGTGGCACATGCACCTAGAACGGGTGCTCTGCAGCAAGAGAGGCCACAGCAGTAGGAGGCCCACACAGGCCAGGGAATGAAGATGGATGAAAATAAACAAATAAAAATATATATATACGACAGAAACCAAAATTTAACAACAACAACAAAAAAAAACCCAAAAAACAGAAAGATACTGAAAAAAAATTGTCATGGCTGAGCAAAATCTTGGGAGTTGATTTCTGGACACAGTCCTCCTTCTCCCCAGACTTCCAACTTTTCTGAATAAAGCATCTTTCCTTTCTACCAACACTTGCTCCTCAGTTGTTGGCTTTTTAGTAGGGAGCAACTGAACCTAAGCTTAGTAACAACTTTGGAACTGAAGAAATTGAGGAGTGGAAGGTCTCTAGTTTCCTCAGTATCAGAGAAAGGCAGAAACCATTTATCCCTGTTCTTCATGCCATTTTTCACAGTAGTTTCCTGTTAAAACTGGCTTAGAATTTAGGGACATGAATGTTCAGCTCATGGATATTTACTATTACCTGCCTTATGATTAAAGGCCCAGATGGGAGGGTAACACTGTTATAACCAGGCTTCAGGAAACAAACTCACACAAAGTGACAAAGTAAACAGTGGAGGGCACTTATTACACTGGTGGGCCCAAGGCCTCACTTTAGCCAAAGACCCCAAGCAGAACTTGTGGCTAACATTTATACCTAAAGCCTACGTGCACAAACCCACATCCCAAACCCCTGAGGTTGCCTAGGAAACGTTAAAAAGAAAAATATGATTTGGTTGTCATCATGAAGGTACAATTGAAAATCACCTAAACATATCGCTTAGCTTGTCTCATCATGAATTACCTAGCTAAGATTACAAATGGTGATCTATCATATGGTGAACATTTCATTTTCTTGGCCTAAGGGAGGCTTGGGTACGAGGTCTCCCTGGTCAGATTCTCATCAGCCCGAGAGGCCTAGTAAACTGTTAATTTTTCATCTCCATGGCTACACAGTCCAAACACAGTCCAGAGTTCACTGAAACTGCAAGATGGAGTCCTCTTCCTCAAGATGGAGTCAGTTCAGTCAGGATAGCCTGTTCCTTTCCTCCTCCAACAACTTGTTCAAAATTAGGTGCCATTTCCATTTGGAAAACATGATTCCAGAGGGTAGAAATTTTCTATAGCATCATGTCCATTCTCTTTTTCTAATAAGCTCTTAAATCCCACCAATTCAACTTCCCTACTGTAGCCAACTCATTAGTTCCCCAGACATGCAGATAGGAGATTTTTGTCCTCCCCTCAAGCAAGGAAGTCTTTTTGGTCTTTGGGTTTTCAGTTCTCTCCAGCTTCTAGTCACATAGCTACAAGCTGCATTCCCTACATATTTCAGTATTTATTGTGAAATCTTGACTACAAAAGGTTTCAGGATTACAACAGTTTTCAATACACCTGTAATAGCTGACTTGCCTTTTCAGGTTACAGGGTTTTTTCTTCTTCTTTTTGGGAGGGGAGAGGACTAGGGAGACTCTCTCCATTCCTCTTTCCATTCCTCCCTTACATGTCTATAAGACACCACCAGAGCCTCTCTGGCTCTGTTTCCTGGAGGAAGAATTACTCCAAAAGGGAAAAGTGAAGGACACACTAAAAAATTTTTTTTGAGGCCCAGATGGGAGGGTAACACTGTTATAACCAGGCTTCAGGAAACAAACTCACACAAAGTGACAAAGTAAACAGTGGAGGGCACTTATTACACTGGTGGGCCCAAGGCCTCACTTTAGCCAAAGACCCCAAGCAGAACTTGTGGCTAACATTTATACCTAAAGCCTACGTGCACAAACCCACATCCCAAACCCCTGAGGTTGCCTAGGAAGCATTTAAAAGAAAAATATGAATTGGTTGCAATCACAAAGGTACAATTGAAAATCACCTAAGCATATTGCTTAGCTTGTCTCAACATGGATTAATTAGCTAAGATTACAAATGGTGATTTATTATATGGTGGACATTTCATTTTCTTGGCCTAAGGGAGGCTTGGGTACGAGGTCTCCCTGGTCAGATTCTCATCAGCCCGAGAGGCCTAGTAAACTGTTAATTTTTCATCTCCATGGCTACACAGTCCAAACACAGTCCAGAGTTCACTGAAACTGCAAGATGGAGTCCTCTTCCTCAAGATGGAGTCAGTTCAGTCAGGATAGCCTGTTCCTTTCCTCCTCCAACAACTTGTTCAAAATTAGGTGCCATTTCCATTTGGAAAACATGATTCCAGAGGGTAGAAATTTTCTATAGCATCATGTCCATTCTCTTTTTCTAATAAGCTCTTAAATCCCACCAATTCAACTTCCCTACTGTAGCCAACTCATTAGTTCCCCAGACATGCAGATAGGAGATTTTTGTCCTCCCCTCAAGCAAGGAAGTCTTTTTGGTCTTTGGGTTTTCAGTTCTCTCCAGCTTCTAGTCACATAGCTACAAGCTGCATTCCCTACATATTTCAGTATTTATTGTGAAATCTTGACTACAAAAGGTTTCAGGATTACAACAGTTTTCAATACACCTGTAATAGCTGACTTGCCTTTTCAGGTTACAGGGTTTTTTCTTCTTCTTTTTGGGAGGGGAGAGGACTAGGGAGACTCTCTCCATTCCTCTTTCCATTCCTCCCTTACATGTCTATAAGACACCACCAGAGCCTCTCTGGCTCTGTTTCCTGGAGGAAGAATTACTCAGAAGTGAAGGAACAGCCATAAATGATGTGAGTTCCTGGGGATACAAAAGCCCTCAGGCTACATAGAAGTGAATCACCAAACTTGGCAACTTCTTCCTGATTGCTACTCCAACATCCTTTCTGGATAGGTTTTCAAATAAAGTACAGAGAGAGAAAAAGACATAACCACATGCATATGCTCCCACTGGGAACATATGATTGCTTAAAGAAGCTAGACAGGTGAGGTGGTGTGAGATCAGCTTGTCCTTAATTTCAGTTTCTAAATTTGTTTTCTGTCTCATCTTCCTTCACGCTCTTTTCTAAGTAAGATTTCTAAGTTTTCGGCACATACGGAATGAAAGGGGAGAAAAGCAGTCCTGCCATATCCCACAAAGAATAGATGTCTTCACAATGCAGAGTTTCCAGTGGTCACAAGCTTTCTTTAAAGAGAAAGTGTGCTTTAGTCCTCATTTCATAATTCTAGGATCTGATTCTTGCAACAGAACATAAATGGTCTATTTTATAACATTCTGTTTAGACAGTCACCAAGTATTTGTTCCTGTCTTTAAAAACAGAAACAGAGAGCTCATTACCTTGAAAAGCTATTGATCATTGAATTCGTAGGTGATAGATTTATTTATTAACTAATAATAAATATTTATTTTATTCCTACTATTTTCCAGAGTCTTTGCAAAATCCTGGAAGCGATAAGTTTAAAAAGATATAGCTTTGATCTGCAATAGTTAATTTTATGTATAAATTTATCTAGTCTATTGATAAAATTGTTGGTAAAATACCAGTCCAGATGTTGCTGTGAGATATCTAGTGATTAGTAAACTCTGAGTAAAGTAGATTATGCTCTATAATATGGCTGGATCTGATCCAGTAACTTGAATGCCTTAAGGATAAAGACACAGGCTTTCTGAAGAAAACATTCTCAAGTCAGTAACATAGAAATTCTGTATAAGTTTCCAGCCTGCTTCCCTGTGGAATTCGGACTACTACAGATTTTAGTGCTGGAAGCAGAATCTTAAGTATGTGTTTTCCAAGTTGGATCTAAATTTCTATGGTTGGTTCTCTAATTTGATAAAATGTAAAAGTACCAATGCCCATCAACTGGATATTGCTAACTTTTTCCCATTCCTCCCTTACATGTCTATAAGACACCACCAGAGCCTCTCTGGCTCTGTTTCCTGGAGGAAGAATTACTCAGAAGTGAAGGAACAGCCATAAATGATGTGAGTTCCTGGGGATACAAAAGCCCTCAGGCTACATAGAAGTGAATCACCAAACTTGGCAACTTCTTCCTGATTGCTACTCCAACATCCTTTCTGGATAGGTTTTCAAATAAAGTACAGAGAGAGAAAAAGACATAACCACATGCATATGCTCCCACTGGGAACATATGATTGCTTAAAGAAGCTAGACAGGTGAGGTGGTGTGAGATCAGCTTGTCCTTAATTTCAGTTTCTAAATTTGTTTTCTGTCTCATCTTCCTTCACGCTCTTTTCTAAGTAAGATTTCTAAGTTTTGGGCACATACGGAATGAAAGGGGAGAAAAGCAGTCCTGCCATATCCCACAAAGAATAGATGTCTTCACAATGCAGAGTTTCCAGTGGTCACAAGCTTTCTTTAAAGAGAAAGTGTGCTTTAGTCCTCATTTCATAATTCTAGGATCTGATTCTTGCAACAGAACATAAATGGTCTATTTTATAACATTCTGTTTAGACAGTCACCAAGTATTTGTTCCTGTCTTTAAAAACAGAAACAGAGAGCTCATTACCTTGAAAAGCTATTGATCATTGAATTCGTAGGTGATAGATTTATTTATTAACTAATAATAAATATTTATTTTATTCCTACTATTTTCCAGAGTCTTTGCAAAATCCTGGAAGCGATAAGTTTAAAAAGATATAGCTTTGATCTGCAATAGTTAATTTTATGTATAAATTTATCTAGTCTATTGATAAAATTGTTGGTAAAATACCAGTCCAGATGTTGCTGTGAGATATCTAGTGATTAGTAAACTCTGAGTAAAGTAGATTATGCTCTATAATATGGCTGGATCTGATCCAGTAACTTGAATGCCTTAAGGATAAAGACACAGGCTTTCTGAAGAAAACATTCTCAAGTCAGTAACATAGAAATTCTGTATAAGTTTCCAGCCTGCTTCCCTGTGGAATTCGGACTACTACAGATTTTAGTGCTGGAAGCAGAATCTTAAGTATGTGTTTTCCAAGTTGGATCTAAATTTCTATGGTTGGTTCTCTAATTTGATAAAATGTAAAAGTACCAATGCCCATCAACTGGATATTGATATCCAATAACAAAGAAAGCACTTATAGTTCACAGTATGATGTGGTGATAGGAATGCACAAAACATCACCATTGGAGACTCCTAGTCAAATACTTTTAAGAGGCAAGATTCTGTATAGTCATCTATTTGAGAGTTTAGAGCATTTTGTTAAACTAATACGCACAATGAGATTGACTGGTTATCCCTAATTACATTGGGCACAGTGGAAAAAGAAAAATATGAGCTCAAGGATTCAGATTTCCTGCTCAAGCATCACATAAATGACCTTAAAACTTCTATGTATGCTTTAAAAGAAGTTCTTATCTCCTATACCTGCAGATCTAAGATTGCTGAAAACCAAACTGAGAGTTTCATCTTGCAAGTGGATAAATTATAACATAGATTGAGTTTCCACATTCTCTGGATATCTCTTGTTAAAGTGAGGTCATTGGTTGGACAGAAATGTGATCCTGAGAGTTGAACATAAGGGAAAGCTTTGATGAAGCTGAGGTTACTGAATTTATGAATTATGATGAGACTTTACCAATGAAAGGAACCTCTCCATCCCAGTCTGAGGAAATAATTCTGCTTTACCAAAGGAAACTGTAATGCCTTCTTCAAGAGAGTTGAATTATAAGACACTCATGAGTGTCTTTTGAACCCATCCATCCACTCATCTTTGAGTCTGCATCTATAACGGCACTAAATTTCCAGCAGCCCCCCCAAAGGTAAGATACAAAGTGTGGCCAATGAGGAAACTCGAAAGGAATTATGTGATGTTTTCTTAATTTATATTGATAGAAATACGAGGAATGTGTGTTGTTGTTCAGTTGTTAAGTTTTGTCCAACTCTGTGACCCCATGGACTGCAGCATACTATGCTTCTCTGTCTTTCACTATCTCCCAGAGTTTGCTCAAATTCATGTCCATTGAGTCCAGCCTGCTTCTGTGGAATTCGGGCTACTACAGATTTTAGTGCTGAAAGCAGAATCTTAAGTATGTGTTTTCCAAGTTGGATCTAAATTTCTATGGTTGGTTCTCTAATTTGATAAAATGTAAAAGTACCAATGCCCATCAACTGGATATTGATATCCAATAACAAAGAAAGCACTTATAGTTCACAGTATGATGTGGTGATAGGAATGCACAAAACATCACCATTGGAGACTCCTAGTCAAATACTTTTAAGAGGCAAGATTCTGTATAGTCATCTATTTGAGAGTTTAGAGCATTTTGTTAAACTAATACGCACAATGAGATTGACTGGTTATCCCTAATTACATTGGGCACAGTGGAAAAAGAAAAATATGAGCTCAAGGATTCAGATTTCCTGCTCAAGCATCACATAAATGACCTTAAAGCTTCTATGTATGCTTTAAAAGAAGTTCTTATCTCCTATACCTGCAGATCTAAGATTGCTGAAAACCAAACTGAGAGTTTCATCTTGCAAGTGGATAAATTATAACATAGATTGAGTTTCCACATTCTCTGGATATCTCTTGTTAAAGTGAGGTCATTGGTTGGACAGAAATGTGATCCTGAGAGTTGAACATAAGGGAAAGCTTTGATGAAGCTGAGGTTACTGAATTTATGAATTATGATGAGACTTTACCAATGAAAGGAACCTCTCCATCCCAGTCTGAGGAAATAATTCTGCTTTACCAAAGGAAACTGTAATGCCTTCTTCAAGAGAGTTGAATTATAAGACACTCATGAGTGTCTTTTGAACCCATCCATCCACTCATCTTTGAGTCTGCATCTATAACGGCACTAAATTTCCAGCAGCCCCCCCAAAGGTAAGATACAAAGTGTGGCCAATGAGGAAACTCGAAAGGAATTATGTGATGTTTTCTTAATTTATATTGATAGAAATACGAGGAATGTGTGTTGTTGTTCAGTTGTTAAGTTTTGTCCAACTCTGTGACCCCATGGACTGCAGCATACTATGCTTCTCTGTCTTTCACTATCTCCCAGAGTTTGCTCAAATTCATGTCCATTGAGTCCATAATGCCTTCTAACCATCTCATTCTCTGTTGCTTCCTTGTCCATCTGCTCTCAATCTTTCTTAAATATTAAGAAATTTTTGCAGGCCAGATTTGCATCTATAGGTCCATTGAGCAGTGCTTAGTTTCTCAGCCTTGTCTGACTCTTTGTGACCCCATGAACCATATCACACCATGCTCTTCTGTCCATGGAGCTCTCCAGGCAAGAATACTGGAGTGAGTTGCCATTTTCTTCTCCAACTAAGCAGAGATTCTGGATTAAGTTTATAGTTTGGAATATTAGAAATGGTCTAATTATTTCAGTTGACTGAAACATGAACCAAAATTTGGCCTATACTATATAAAGTTGAAATTGTAACGTGCTTTGGTATACATGTCTCAGAGAGTAAAGAACCTGCCTGCAATGCAAGAGACTCCGGTTTGGTCCCTGGGTTGGCAAAATCCCCTGGAGAAGGGAATGGCTACCCGTTCCAGTATTCTTGTTTGGAGAATTTCAGGGACAGAGGAGCCAGGTGGGCTACAATCCATGGGATCGCAGAGTCACACACGACTGACCAGCTAACTGTAGAATGTAAGAGCAGATTTATTATATAAGACCTGCTCACCTACCCCAGAAGGATTCAGAGGACACATCTTTAACCATAACTATGAGAAATAAATTTGCAAAGGGTGCCCTAGCATCCTTGATGAGCTCTGTGTTTATTCTCATTTGTAGGTTAGAAATTACAGTGAGAACTACTGCCACTGAAATGAGAAACCTAGATGTGATGGAGACAACTGGATCTCAGGAAGACAAGGGCCAAGTAATGGTACTCAACCACCAAAAAAATGTGGATATATTGTGTTAATGGACAACAAAATCAAAACAGTAATCAGAATGGTCTGACTCACAGAGAACTATGGCATTAACTAGATATTATAGTGTCCTTACAAGTAAAAATATGGGAAGTCTAGTAAACTCTTGCTTTATTTATATAAAGATTTCTAGGTTAAATGAGCTGAACCCTAACTTGAGTTATAAAAAACAAAATCTCAACACCACAATATGTATACTCCTGGAATTATGCCAGTTTACAGTCCAGAACCTCTTGAATAAAGAAAGGCTGAGTTCCTTTGAGGAAGGATTTTGCTACACTGCCAGAAATTTACACAATTAACCTGATAAGTGGTAAAGAATCCACCTACCAGAGCCGGAGACATGGAAAGACTCAGGTTCTATCCCTGGATCAGGAAGATCCCCTCAGGGGCAAATGACAACCCATTCCAGTATTCTTGTTTGGGAAATTCCATGAACAGAGGAGCCTGATGAGCTACAGTCTATGGGGTCTCAAAGAGTCTGGCACACCTGAGTGGCTGAGCTTGCAATCTTTCAGAATTTCTTAAAAGGACTACAGACTTTTTCCAAGGTTACTTTGCATTGAAGGAAAGGAAATAGCATGCGGTGAAATTATCTAGATGGTGCTAGTCCAGCTCTCTCGCCTCATCCTCTCACCCCTATTCTGTAAATAATTACTTTGCACAGTTATGTAAGAGCTGAGATAACTTATAGCATGGCACATGTGCTTCACGAGGTACTCACTTGGTCATGGGATACTTTGTGTGGTACTCCTATAGGAGCTTCACCATGAGAGCCTTGGCTACTGCGGTACTGGGGCTACACTGGAGCAGCATTATGGTTATGTTATATGAGGTGATGTTATGGCTATGTTATGGCTGCTGCATCAGCCAGGAAAGAGGCTGTGTTATGGCTGCCATGCCATCCAGGAAAGAAGGTATCTGTAGTTCCTATGACTCTTCTAGTCAGCTTCCTGCCTCTTTCCTCAAGCTTTGCCTACCCTGGGTTCAGTAAACAGCAATACAATTAGTGTCGTGAACAGGGTGAAGAGCAATATACCATATTTTGGGTGAAATACAGGACACTGACTCTGAAAGTAATACTATCTCTAGGAGACCTAAAATGTCACTGTGATCCACCAGTCAGAGTTGGGGCAAAAGCAAAGTCAGGATAAACGGGCTAAATTTTGTGACTTTTCCTGTTTTAACTCCCCGGAATTCTTATTTTGGTTCCATGACCTGTAGAGTAAGGGCTATTATGAGTGGGTCCTCAACTTGAGTTATAAAAACAAAATCTCAACACCACAATATGTATACTCCTGGAATTATGCCAGTTTACAGTCCAGAACCTCTTGAATAAAGAAAGGCTGAGTTCCTTTGAGGAAGGATTTTGCTACACTGCCAGAAATTTACACAATTAACCTGATAAGTGGTAAAGAATCCACCTACCAGAGCCGGAGACATGGAAAGACTCAGGTTCTATCCCTGGATCAGGAAGATCCCCTCAGGGGCAAATGACAACCCATTCCAGTATTCTTGTTTGGGAAATTCCATGAACAGAGGAGCCTGATGAGCTACAGTCTATGGGGTCTCAAAGAGTCTGGCACACCTGAGTGGCTGAGCTTGCAATCTTTCAGAATTTCTTAAAAGGACTACAGACTTTTTCCAAGGTTACTTTGCATTGAAGGAAAGGAAATAGCATGCGGTGAAATTATCTAGATGGTGCTAGTCCAGCTCTCTCGCCTCATCCTCTCACCCCTATTCTGTAAATAATTACTTTGCACAGTTATGTAAGAGCTGAGATAACTTATAGCATGGCACATGTGCTTCACGAGGTACTCACTTGGTCATGGGATACTTTGTGTGGTACTCCTATAGGAGCTTCACCATGAGAGCCTTGGCTACTGCGGTACTGGGGCTACACTGGAGCAGCATTATGGTTATGTTATATGAGGTGATGTTATGGCTATGTTATGGCTGCTGCATCAGCCAGGAAAGAGGCTGTGTTATGGCTGCCATGCCATCCAGGAAAGAAGGTATCTGTAGTTCCTATGACTCTTCTAGTCAGCTTCCTGCCTCTTTCCTCAAGCTTTGCCTACCCTGGGTTCAGTAAACAGCAATACAATTAGTGTCGTGAACAGGGTGAAGAGCAATATACCATATTTTGGGTGAAATACAGGACACTGACTCTGAAAGTAATACTATCTCTAGGAGACCTAAAATGTCACTGTGATCCACCAGTCAGAGTTGGGGCAAAAGCAAGTCAGATAAACGATGGCGTTTTAACTCAGGTTCATCTCACAGTGGGTCCTCAAATTCATTTTGTGACTTTTCCCCTTTTGCAAATAACATAATGGAAATATACATACTCACACACTAGCAGAATTCTTATTTTGGTTCCATGACCTGTAGAGTAAGGGCTATTATGATAGTAAAGACAAAGAGGAAATGGCTAAAACTGCCTCTACCCAGGAAAGCAGTATACCAAAAGCAATACTGTATTCCCGGAGAGATTCCAAAGATGAGTGCCAAAGACACTTTGATTCCAAAAATGTAGTATGTAGGAATAGTGAGTCCCACCACAACCTCATTCAACTCACCTTTTTTGCTTGTGCATAAAATAAGTGTATCTTGGAGAATGACAGTGAATTACCATAAGCTCAGCCAGGTGGTGACTCCAATGGCATCTGCTGTACCAGATGTGGTTTTATTGGCTGAGTAAATTAACACATCCCATGGTACCTGGTAAGTGCTATTGATCTGGAAAGTGCTTTTTTTTTCTCCATGTCTGTTAATAAAGACTACCAGCTGCAGTTTGCTTTCAACTGGCAAGACCTTCACTGTCCTGCCTCAGGTGTATATCAAATCTTCAGCCCTAGATCATTACTTAGTTTGTAGGAATCTTGATTACCTTTCTCTTCCTCAGATAACACATTGACCCATTACATTAATGACATGATCATTTTACCTGTTAAGCAGTAAGTAACAAGTACCCTCATCATATTGGTAAGACATTTGCATATCATAAGGAAGGAAATATATTTGACAAATATTCAGGGATTCTTTATCAGGGGTTCTCTTCCTCAATGAAGGTGAAATTGCATCTGGTCCCTCCTATAACCAAAAAGAGAGGAACACTGCCTAGTGGTCCTCTCTACATTTGTAGGGAACATATGTCTCATTTGAATATGCTACCCAACTTATTTTTTTAGTGACCCTAAAAGATACTAGTTTTGAGTACGGCTCAGAACAAGAATAAATTCTGTAATAGGCGTGGTCTGTGGTTCAGTCCACAATCCATTTTGCCATTTATTTGCCATTATATTTATAATATAAAGAGAAAAAAGTTTTTATTTTCCTCTGTATATAGAACTTACTTGTGAAATTCTTTCCTTTTTTTAAAATTTAATTTAATTTAATTTTTTTAACAGGATTTTGTTGTGTACTGCCACACATTGACCTGAATCTACCATAGGTATATATATATGTTCCCCCACCTCCTGAACTTCCCCCCCATCTCCCTCCCCATCCCACCATCCAGGTCACCACAGAGCCCCTATTTGAGATCCCGTAGTCCCACAGCACGTTCCCCTTCCTCACCCCAATGTCCATAAGACTGTTTTCCATGCCGACCTCTCCTTCACTGCTCTGTATATTCATTTATCAGCACCATCTTTCTAAATTTCATATATATGTGTCAGTATATAATATCTATCTTTCTCTCTCTGACATACATCACTCTGTATAATAGGTTCTAGATTCATCCACCTCATTAGAATGGATTCAAATGCATTTCTTTTTATGGCTGAGTAATATTCTATTGTATATATGTACTGCTTGTGATTTTTTTATAGACAACATTCATCTCTTCTTTAGTCCTCTCCCTCAGACAAGATTCTCCATAATACATTCATATTCCATAGGCAGGTTTTGTATTTTTATGGAAAATAAGGAATTCTGGGCAGGAGTCAGGAATCTTCAGCTTGGTTTCAAATCCAACTTTGTGCCTCTGTGACAGATCTTTGAGAGTCTTACTCTCAATGCCTAGATTCTCAGAATCCAACATGACTATGGTCTTCATTCTTTTCACTAAGTCATTCCTGACATAGTGATGTTGCCAGAGGAAAGCACTGGAATAAGTTGGGTCTAGGTTGACCCCACTTGTCCATCTATATCCCATAAAATTTAAATAACCTATAAGTCACATTATATTCCTAAGATTTACTTTACCCAACAGTACAATTAAAGAAGGAAACTGAGGCTCATGCTCAATAATGATTAACTATAAAGTCCCTTTTATCCCCATGAAATATGCCCGTGGTGCTGAAACCATTGCTCTAATAAGGTCAGAATGCTCCGCTCCTGATTCTATAGGTCATCATTCTTATCTGTAGCCCATAGCAACTCCTGTGCTCTGTAACTGCCCACATCTTGTCCTGTAACCCTTCTGTAATGCAGCAACTCCTGCATTCTGTGGCTGCTGAGTCTAATGTACCCAATCAAAGAGTACCAGCTGTACCTGCATATGTTAATCCTGTAAAAGAAGAGCTCACCCTGAGCCCAGGGCCCAGAATTTTTAAGCATTAGCTCCTCTGGGACCACCGCCGTAATAGACCTAAGTTCTCCAACTTCCGAGTGTGGTGCTTGGTTTCTCGATGGTCTGATTTCTGAGACACAATGAGGATAATATCACATATCTTCTGGGAAGTTTTAAGGCTTTAAAAAATTAATAGATGCCAAAATTCTTTGACAGCAGTCTATTTCTGCCAACATAATGTTTTATGTCTCTCTTCCTCCTGGATACCTTTGTAATCTTCACTAATGATTCTTCCAAGAAGTTAATGAATGTCATTTTAATTATATATGCAGGAGAAGGAAGAGCTTATTCATTGACAGTCTCTTGACTTATGGAAGGAAACTAATTGAGTAGTTTAAAAATGTGACTTATGATTGTTTGCTTTTATTTAGGATAGAAAAAAAAAGACATAGTTGAATTTCGTAGGAGGCAATTCAATGAGCCTGACCACTTAACACTTGATGAACTTCTGCTCCCCAAACACACATACACCCAGATGTCTACTCAACAATTATATATATTCCTTAAGTGAAGATTGCTTGGGTTACCTCCCTTGTGCAGCCTTCTTAGGAAGTGGCTCTAACCACTGCTTTAATACACTTCCCTTTCCTCCAACTGCTGTAGTAATCATCTATGTTGGGTCTGCATGTTTCCCCTGGACCACTACTAAGAAAGCAATGAGTGTACACCAGCCACATCTGGGATTCCTTGACCCCAAACTTGTTCCATCTATATCCCATAAAATTTAAATAACCTATAAGTCACATTATATTCCTAAGATTTACTTTACCCAACAGTACAATTAAAGAAGGAAACTGAGGCTCATGCTCAATAATGATTAACTATAAAGTCCCTTTTATCCCCATGAAATATGCCCGTGGTGCTGAAACCATTGCTCTAATAAGGTCAGAATGCTCCGCTCCTGATTCTATAGGTCATCATTCTTATCTGTAGCCCATAGCAACTCCTGTGCTCTGTAACTGCCCACATCTTGTCCTGTAACCCTTCTGTAATGCAGCAACTCCTGCATTTTGTGGCTGCTGAGTCTAATGTACCCAATCAAAGAGTACCAGCTGTACCTGCATATGTTAATCCTGTAAAAGAAGAGCTCACCCTGAGCCCAGGGCCCAGAATTTTTAAGCATTAGCTCCTCTGGGACCACCGCCGTAATAGACCTAAGTTCTCCAACTTCCGAGTGTGGTGCTTGGTTTCTCGATGGTCTGATTTCTGAGACACAATGAGGATAATATCACATATCTTCTGGGAAGTTTTAAGGCTTTAAAAAATTAATAGATGCCAAAATTCTTTGACAGCAGTCTATTTCTGCCAACATAATGTTTTATGTCTCTCTTCCTCCTGGATACCTTTGTAATCTTCACTAATGATTCTTCCAAGAAGTTAATGAATGTCATTTTAATTATATATGCAGGAGAAGGAAGAGCTTATTCATTGACAGTCTCTTGACTTATGGAAGGAAACTAATTGAGTAGTTTAAAAATGTGACTTATGATTGTTTGCTTTTATTTAGGATAGAAAAAAAAAGACATAGTTGAATTTCGTAGGAGGCAATTCAATGAGCCTGACCACTTAACACTTGATGAACTTCTGCTCCCCAAACACACATACACCCAGATGTCTACTCAACAATTATATATATTCCTTAAGTGAAGATTGCTTGGGTTACCTCCCTTGTGCAGCCTTCTTAGGAAGTGGCTCTAACCACTGCTTTAATACACTTCCCTTTCCTCCAACTGCTGTAGTAATCATCTATGTTGGGTCTGCATGTTTCCCCTGGACCACTACTAAGAAAGCAATGAGTGTACACCAGCCACCATCTGGGTATTCATCTGGTCCAGAACTACAACATTAATCACAATTAGAGAAGATTGGCAGGAAGCAACACAGTCTTCCAGGTCAAAGGACAAAGTGCACACTTGATTGACAGAACCAGGGAGGGTGATGGCACAAATTGGAAACCAGACAAAGGTGATTGTTTAAAAGCCTGAAGATCCAGGATATAAAATTATGGCTGCTGGTGTAGCCTACAGAAATCACAGAGAACTCCAGATACAAACAATAAATTCACTGGTGGTTGCATTATTGCAAGTCCTATAGTCTACTTAGCTTTCAACACTCTTATCTTGTTTTTTCTTTTAAGCATGCTGAGCCAGTGCTTTTTTCTTCTTCTTCTTTTTTTGGTCTCTTTTATTGTTTGGGTTTTTTTTTTTTTTACTTATTTATTTTCATTCATCCTTATTCTTTGCCCTGTGTGGGCCCCCTATTGTAGTGGCCTCTCTCATTGCAGAGCACTGTCTCTGGGTGCATGCACTCCAGAGGGCTGGTTCTTAATTAAACACACTGGTCCAGCCACTCCACAGCACGTGGGATCTTCCCAGACCAGGGATCGAACCAGTGTCCTTTGCACTGCAAGATGGACTCTTTACCCATCGGACCATCAGGGAAGCCTAACACTCTTTTTTTAAGGTTATTTGAGTCAGCTTCAACCTACTTCTCCTTCTTCAGAAAAACTGTGCCCCATTGTTCCAAGAAGCAAAGATATTGTTGTAAAAATGCTGAGGGAAATGAGTGTGTATTCATGTCATTTTCAAAGCAGCAAACATCGGGCAGGAACTCAGAGAATTGGTCTTAGACTCTGGTTCAGAGCCTGACCACTAACACTTGATGAACTTCTGCTCCCCAAACACACATACACCCAGATGTCTACTCAACAATTATATATATTCCTTAAGTGAAGATTGCTTGGGTTACCTCCCTTGTGCAGCCTTCTTAGGAAGTGGCTCTAACCACTGCTTTAATACACTTCCCTTTCCTCCAACTGCTGTAGTAATCATCTATGTTGGGTCTGCATGTTTCCCCTGGACCACTACTAAGAAAGCAATGAGTGTACACCAGCCACCATCTGGGTATTCATCTGGTCCAGAACTACAACATTAATCACAATTAGAGAAGATTGGCAGGAAGCAACACAGTCTTCCAGGTCAAAGGACAAAGTGCACACTTGATTGACAGAACCAGGGAGGGTGATGGCACAAATTGGAAACCAGACAAAGGTGATTGTTTAAAAGCCTGAAGATCCAGGATATAAAATTATGGCTGCTGGTGTAGCCTACAGAAATCACAGAGAACTCCAGATACAAACAATAAATTCACTGGTGGTTGCATTATTGCAAGTCCTATAGTCTACTTAGCTTTCAACACTCTTATCTTGTTTTTTCTTTTAAGCATGCTGAGCCAGTGCTTTTTTCTTCTTCTTCTTTTTTTGGTCTCTTTTATTGTTTGGGTTTTTTTTTTTTTTACTTATTTATTTTCATTCATCCTTATTCTTTGCCCTGTGTGGGCCCCCTATTGTAGTGGCCTCTCTCATTGCAGAGCACTGTCTCTGGGTGCATGCACTCCAGAGGGCTGGTTCTTAATTAAACACACTGGTCCAGCCACTCCACAGCACGTGGGATCTTCCCAGACCAGGGATCGAACCAGTGTCCTTTGCACTGCAAGATGGACTCTTTACCCATCGGACCATCAGGGAAGCCTAACACTCTTTTTTTAAGGTTATTTGAGTCAGCTTCAACCTACTTCTCCTTCTTCAGAAAAACTGTGCCCCATTGTTCCAAGAAGCAAAGATATTGTTGTAAAAATGCTGAGGGAAATGAGTGTGTATTCATGTCATTTTCAAAGCAGCAAACATCGGGCAGGAACTCAGAGAATTGGTCTTAGACTCTGGCAATTCATGTAATTGCTCACATATTGGTTGTTCAATATGTGCATGCATTCCCAGTTGCATTCAACTCTTTGTGACCCCATGGACTGTAGCCCATTGGGTACCTTTGTCCATGGGATTTTCCCAAGCAAGAATACTAGAACGTATTGCATTTCCTCCTTGAGGGAACCTTCCCAACTGAGGGACTGAACCTGTGCCTCCTGCATTGGCAGACGGATTCTTTACCACCATGGCCACACAGCAATTGCTCTTTCTTCTTGCCTATTAGTCCTAACTGCCCTAAGTAATTTCTAAATATTCTGTAATTTGGCTGGTCTTGTAATACGCTGAGAAGTTATGTTTTCTGTTCCTGCTAGGAACAGTGGAATTCTCTATTCAACTTTTTTAAAGCCACCAAAAAATGTCTTTTTAAAAAGTTATAGAAGGGGCTTCCCTGGTGGTCCAGTGAGTAAGGACACCGCCTTGCAGTGCAAGGGGCGCTGGTTCGATCCCTGGCCTGGGAAGATCCCATGTACCATGGAGTGGCTGACCCAATGTGTTCAATTACCGAACCGGAGCTCTGGAGCACACGAGCCCAGAGCCAGTGCTCTGCGACAACAGAGGTCACTGCGATGGGAGGCCCACATGGGCCAAAGAACAAAGATGGATGCAAATAGATAAATGAAAGACCAATAGAAGTGGCCCACCCTCCCCCATCCCTCCCAGCCTCACACCACCCCCCAAAAAAAGAAAGAAAAGAAAAGTAAGCAATATTAAAAAAAAAAAGTTATGAAGGAATGATTACCTCTTTTTATGCTGCCCAACTTGTCACCCCAGTTTATAGAAGAATGAGACTGGATTGAGGCGAGTATTTGCTTTATTGTTGAAATCAGGCAAAGAAAACAGTATATAATCAGGATGCTCATCAGCTGCCACACTGAGGCATTAAATAATAATTAAGAAAAGTTAATGGGTTAACTAATTCTACATGTAGGAGTTAGTATGTATGAAAATCAGTGAGGAAGATGAGATTGTGATGTGGGAGAAAGATCATGTATTGCTCATGTCATTTTCAAAGCAGCAAACATCGGGCAGGAACTCAGAGAATTGGTCTTAGACTCTGGCAATTCATGTAATTGCTCACATATTGGTTGTTCAATATGTGCATGCATTCCCAGTTGCATTCAACTCTTTGTGACCCCATGGACTGTAGCCCATTGGGTACCTTTGTCCATGGGATTTTCCCAAGCAAGAATACTAGAACGTATTGCATTTCCTCCTTGAGGGAACCTTCCCAACTGAGGGACTGAACCTGTGCCTCCTGCATTGGCAGACGGATTCTTTACCACCATGGCCACACAGCAATTGCTCTTTCTTCTTGCCTATTAGTCCTAACTGCCCTAAGTAATTTCTAAATATTCTGTAATTTGGCTGGTCTTGTAATACGCTGAGAAGTTATGTTTTCTGTTCCTGCTAGGAACAGTGGAATTCTCTATTCAACTTTTTTAAAGCCACCAAAAAATGTCTTTTTAAAAAGTTATAGAAGGGGCTTCCCTGGTGGTCCAGTGAGTAAGGACACCGCCTTGCAGTGCAAGGGGCGCTGGTTCGATCCCTGGCCTGGGAAGATCCCATGTACCATGGAGTGGCTGAACCAATGTGTTCAATTACCGAACCGGAGCTCTGGAGCACACGAGCCCAGAGCCAGTGCTCTGCGACAACAGAGGTCACTGCGATGGGAGGCCCACATGGGCCAAAGAACAAAGATGGATGCAAATAGATAAATGAAAGACCAATAGAAGTGGCCCACCCTCCCCCCTCCCTCCCAGACTCACACCACCCCCCAAAAAAAGAAAGAAAAGAAAAGTAAGCAATATTAAAAAAAAAAAGTTATGAAGGAATGATTACCTCTTTTTATGCTGCCCAACTTGTCACCCCAGTTTATAGAAGAATGAGACTGGATTGAGGCGAGTATTTGCTTTATTGTTGAAATCAGGCAAAGAAAACAGTATATAATCAGGATGCTCATCAGCTGCCACACTGAGGCATTAAATAATAATTAAGAAAAGTTAATGGGTTAACTAATTCTACATGTAGGAGTTAGTATGTATGAAAATCAGTGAGGAAGATGAGATTGTGATGTGGGAGAAAGAAAAATGCCATCACCAGTTTAGGTGAGTAAAGGTTGGGGAAAAAGGAAGTCGATACTAAGGTAAAAACATGTTTGTAACTGTGGAAACACAATTGACTAGACAAAAGCAGAACACCCTTCTACCCCTACCCTCCCTGAAATCTGTGTATGCCAACATTCTAGAATTTGAATCCACCCTGCTTCTCCACTGACCTTGAAACACTGTCTAAATCCCTTGGGTTCTCTCTCGCTCCATCCATATATTTTACACCAAGCTCATGGTACAGCCAGGGTAAATAATTTGAAATTTTCTGGGCTTTCCATCATTTTTAAACTGCTTTATCAAGACACAATTCATGTGCCATATAATTCACCCATTTAGAGAGTATAATTCAGTGGTTTTAAATATATTTACAGATATGTGCAATCAACAATGGAGTCACTTTTAGGACATTTTGGTTAGTATAATACACTTTATCTATAATCTCCTTATATGTCTCCTCTCTACCTTAAGCCCTAAACAACCACTAATTCACTTTCCGTTGCTGTAGAATTACCTCTCCAAGATGTTTTTATAAAGGGAATCATATAATATGTGATCTCTTATCATAGGTTTCTTTAATTTACAATGTTTTCAAGGTTCACTCAAGTTGTGGTATGTATCAATACATCATTCTTTTTAAGAGCTGAATAATATTTCATTATACAGATACACCGTATTTTGTTTTCCCGTTCATCAGTTGTTGAACATTTTGAGTTGTATACATCCTTTGACTATTATGAGTAATGCTTCCATAAAGAATAATGTACAAGGCTTTTATGTACATGTGTACCATTTGGGAGGAGGATAGACCTAAGGCTAAAATTGTTGTGCCATTTGGTAACTTTATGGTTAGCATTTGAGGAGTTGCCATACTGTTTTTCAAAATGGCAGTATTCTATCGTCATACTGTACGTGAAGCAGGATATCATTATGATTGTGATTTGCACTTTTTGATACTTAATGAAGCTATGTATCTTTCACGTACTTATTGGCCACTTGTATATTACCACTAGTCTATTCAGATCATTTGCTCATTTTTTTTTGCACAAATATTCATACCTGCTTTAATGGTGATAACCAAACAATTAGAAACCATTAAATGTCCAAAAAAATGCAAGTGGGTAAACAAATTATAGACTGTCACATAATGAAATGCTTACAGACAACAAATGATGAATCTCAAAATGATTATATCAAGTGAAAGAAGCCAGAAAAAAAAGAAGAGTAGAAAAAGTTTGATTTTATATACAGAAAATTCTATAAAATTCAACCTTTTATTTATTCTTTATTACAGTTTATTTATAATTGGCATAGAGCAATGTATAAGTTTAAGGTGTACAGTGTAATGATTTGACTTACATATATAATGGAGTGATTATCACATTAAGTTTAATAAACATACGTCATCTCATATAGATACAAAACTAAATAGAAAAAAATTTTTCTGTCATGAGGTCTTAAGATTTCTTCTTTAAAGAGTATTTTAGGATTTTGTTAGTATATACACTTTATCTATAATCTCCTTATATGTCTCCTCTCTACCTTAAGCCCTAAACAACCACTAATTCACTTTCCGTTGCTGTAGAATTACCTCTCCAAGATGTTTTTATAAAGGGAATCATATAATATGTGATCTCTTATCATAGGTTTCTTTAATTTACAATGTTTTCAAGGTTCACTCAAGTTGTGGTATGTATCAATACATCATTCTTTTTAAGAGCTGAATAATATTTCATTATACAGATACACCGTATTTTGTTTTCCCGTTCATCAGTTGTTGAACATTTTGAGTTGTATACATCCTTTGACTATTATGAGTAATGCTTCCATAAAGAATAATGTACAAGGCTTTTATGTACATGTGTACCATTTGGGAGGAGGATAGACCTAAGGCTAAAATTGTTGTGCCATTTGGTAACTTTATGGTTAGCATTTGAGGAGTTGCCATACTGTTTTTCAAAATGGCAGTATTCTATCGTCATACTGTACGTGAAGCAGGATATCATTATGATTGTGATTTGCACTTTTTGATACTTAATGAAGCTATGTATCTTTCACGTACTTATTGGCCACTTGTATATTACCACTAGTCTATTCAGATCATTTGCTCATTTTTTTTTTTGCACAAATATTCATACCTGCTTTAATGGTGATAACCAAACAATTAGAAACCATTAAATGTCCAAAAAAATGCAAGTGGGTAAACAAATTATAGACTGTCACATAATGAAATGCTTACAGACAACAAATGATGAATCTCAAAATGATTATATCAAGTGAAAGAAGCCAGAAAAAAAAGAAGAGTAGAAAAAGTTTGATTTTATATACAGAAAATTCTATAAAATTCAACCTTTTATTTATTCTTTATTACAGTTTATTTATAATTGGCATAGAGCAATGTATAAGTTTAAGGTGTACAGTGTAATGATTTGACTTACATATATAATGGAGTGATTATCACATTAAGTTTAATAAACATACGTCATCTCATATAGATACAAAACTAAATAGAAAAAAATTTTTCTGTCATGAGGTCTTAAGATTTCTTCTTTTATATCATGCAGCAGTTTTAATTATGTTTATCACATGGCACATTACATTTCTAGTACTTATTTTATAATTGGAAGTTTGTACTTTTGCCCAGTTTCCTCCAGTTTCCACTTTCCTTACCCTCACCACATGTAGTAATCACAAATCTGATTTCTTATCTGAGTTTGTTCTAGAATATAATTGATCTACAACACTGTGGTCCCTGGAGAAAGTATGGCGACCCACTCCAGTGCTTTTACCTGAAGAATCTCATGGACAGAAGAGACTAGTGGGCGATGGTCTAAAGGGTCACAAAAACTTAGACACAACTGATGGGACTAAGCACGCACGCATGCATGACACTATATTAGCTCCTATTGCACAATGTCATGATTTGGTATTTATACACATTGCAAAATGACCACCACAGTAAGTCATTATAACATCACCATATTAAGATATTACATAGTTACCAGCTACTGTATACTTCCCACATTGTACATTTTATATCTGTGACTGATGTGTTTCGCAAAGGGACGTTTATACCCTTGATCTCCCTCTCCTTTTCTTTCCTATCTCCACCTCTCTCCTAGAAATCACCTGTTAGTTCTTTATATATGTAAATATATTTCTCTTTTCTCATGTTTGTTAATTTGTTTTGTTTTATAGATTCCACATAAAAGTGAAATTGTGCAGTGTTTGTCTTTCTCTGTCTAATTTCACTGAGCATAAAACCCTCTAGGCACATTCATGATTCTGCAAATGGCAAGATTACATTTTTTATGGCCAAGCAATATTCCATCATATATGAATGCCACGTCTGCTTTATTTATTTCTTTGCTGATGGGCACTTACGTTGCATCTCTATCTTGGTTACTGTAAATCATTCGGAAATGAACATAGTGGTGACTATATCTTTTCTAATGAGTGTTTTTATTTTCTTTGAATAAATTCCCAGGAGAGAAACTGCTGGATCATATGGTAGTTCTATTTTAACTTTTGAGGGAAGTTCCACACTGTGTTCACTGAACATTATATCAATTTGCATTAACATCAACAGTGCACTAAGGTTCTCTTTTCTCCACAACCTTGCCAACACTTGTTACTTGTTATTATTTAGACAATAGTCATTCTGATGGGTGTGAGGTGAAATCTACTGTGGCTATGATTGAGAATTCCCTAATGATTAATACTTTTTCATGGATCACAGCCTTGTCATGGTGAAGGGACTTGTGTAAATCAATAAAGCTATAAGTCATGCTGTGCAGGGTACCCAAATGGATGGACATAGTGAAGAGTTCTGCCAAACATGGTCCACTATAGGAGAAATGGCAAATAACTCTAGTACTCTTGCTACGAAAAACCCATAAACAGTAATAAAAGGCAAAAAATATGATACCAGAAGATGAGCCTTCCAAGATGAGAAGGTGTCCAATATGCTACTGGGTAAGAGTGAAGGGCAATTACTAATAGTGTCAGTAAGAATGAAGCAGCTGGGCCAAAGCAGAGATGATACTCAGTTGTGGATTGTCTGGTGGTGAATGTAGAGTCTGATGTTGTAAAGAACAACATTGCATAGGAACCTGGAATGTTAAGTCCTGGAATCAAAATAAATTGGATGTGGATCAAGCAGAATATGACAAAAGTGTACATTGACATCTTAGGAATCAGTGAACTAAACTAGACAAGAATGGGTGAAATTAATTTATATGACCATTATATCTATGCCTGTGGGCAAGAATTTTGCAGAAGAAATGGAGCGACCATTATAGTCAACAAGAGTGCAAAATGCAGTCTTTGGCTGCAACATCAAAAATGAGGGTTTCCCTGGTGTTCCAGTTGGGTAAAGACACCACCCTGCAGTGCAAAGGGTGCCCGTTCAATCCCTGGCCTGGGAAGATCCCACATGCTGCGGAGTGGCTGGACCGATATGTCCAACTACCAAGCCAGAGCTCTAGAGTGCATGTGCCCAGAGCCGGTGCTCTGCAACGAGAGAAGCCACTGCAATGGGAGGCCCACACAGGCCAAAGAACAAAGATGGAAATAAATGAATGATCAATAGAAGTGGCCGAGAAAAAAAAAAAAAAAATGACCTAAAGATTTCCCTTTGTTTCCAAGGCAAACCATTCAGTATCACAATAATCCAAGTCTATGTCCCAACCACTGATACTGAAAAGGCTAAAGTTGGATCATTCTATGAAGACCTACAAGACCATCTAAAACCAACACTGCAAAACATGTCCTTTTCATTGTAGGGGACTGCAATGCAAAAGTAGGAAGTCAAGAGATACATGGAGTAACAGGCAAGTTTGGCCTTGGAGAACAAAATGAAGCGGGTCAAAGGCTAACAGAATTTTCTCAAGAACACACACTGGTCATACCAAATACCCTCTTCCAACAACACAAGGGATGACTCTACATGTGGACATCACCAAATGGTCAATAACAAAAATCAAATCAATTAAATTATTTGCAGCCAAATATAGAGAAACTGTATACAGTCAGCAAAGCAACATCAGGAACTGACTATGGCTAAGATCATGAGTTCCTTATTGCAAAATTCAGGCTTAAAGAAAGTAGGGGAAAAATACTAGGCTATTCAGGTGTGACCTAAATCAAATCTCTTATAATTACACACTGGAAGAAACAAATAGATTAAAGGGATTAGGTCTGATAGAGTGTCTGAAGAACTATGGATGGAGATTCGCAGCACTGGACAGTATGCAGAAACCGAAATTATCTGAAAGAAAAATAAACCCAAGAAGGCAAAGGGGTTGTCTGAAGATGCTTCAGAAATATCTGAAGAAAGAAGATAAGCAAAAGGCAGGGAGAAAAGGAAAGATATACCATTGAAATGCCAAGTCCCAAAAAATAGCAAAAAGAGAAAAAGAGACTTTCTTAACTGAACAATTAAAATAAATAGAGGAAAACAATAAAATGGGAAAGAATAGAGATCTCTTCAAAAATTTGGAGATATCATGGGAACATTTCTGTTAGAGAAATTAGATAGTCTTGTTCAGGCTTCAGAGACAAAGCAGAGCAGGCCTCTGATCTTGCTTCTGACCTACCTGAACACTGCCCTGACTACAGCTGTGGGTGTCAGCCACGCCTACTGTGAGTGTTGACAGAGAAATAAATGAATGATCAATAGAAGTGGCCGAAAAAAAAAAAAATGACCTAAAGTTCCTTTGTTTCCAAGGCAAACCATTCAGTATCACAATAATCCAAGTCTATGTCCCAACCACTGATACTGAAAAGGCTAAAGTTGGATCATTCTATGAAGACCTACAAGACCATCTAAAACCAACACTGCAAAACATGTCCTTTTCATTGTAGGGGACTGCAATGCAAAAGTAGGAAGTCAAGAGATACATGGAGTAACAGGCAAGTTTGGCCTTGGAGAACAAAATGAAGCGGGTCAAAGGCTAACAGAATTTTCTCAAGAACACACACTGGTCATACCAAATACCCTCTTCCAACAACACAAGGGATGACTCTACATGTGGACATCACCAAATGGTCAATAACAAAAATCAAATCAATTAAATTATTTGCAGCCAAATATAGAGAAACTGTATACAGTCAGCAAAGCAACATCAGGAACTGACTATGGCTAAGATCATGAGTTCCTTATTGCAAAATTCAGGCTTAAAGAAAGTAGGGAAAACTACTAGGCTATTCAGGTGTGACCTAAATCAAATCTCTTATAATTACACACTGGAAGAAACAAATAGATTAAAGGGATTAGGTCTGATAGAGTGTCTGAAGAACTATGGATGGAGATTCGCAGCACTGGACAGTATGCAGAAACCGAAATTATCTGAAAGAAAAATAAACCCAAGAAGGCAAAGGGGTTGTCTGAAGATGCTTCAGAAATATCTGAAGAAAGAAGATAAGCAAAAGGCAGGGAGAAAAGGAAAGATATACCATTGAAATGCCAAGTCCCAAAAAATAGCAAAAAGAGAAAAAGAGACTTTCTTAACTGAACAATTAAAATAAATAGAGGAAAACAATAAAATGGGAAAGAATAGAGATCTCTTCAAAAATTTGGAGATATCATGGGAACATTTCTGTTAGAGAAATTAGATAGTCTTGTTCAGGCTTCAGAGACAAAGCAGAGCAGGCCTCTGATCTTGCTTCTGACCTACCTGAACACTGCCCTGACTACAGCTGTGGGTGTCAGCCACGCCTACTGTGAGTGTTGACAGAGAAATACAATAGATAGATAGGAAGCAGATCTTGGAATTTGTCCTTGGAAGAGTTCTAGCCAACTACTCCACGGATTAGCAACATGCCAAGTTTTGCAGAACAAAGCAAACAGAATTAACATGAAACCAGAGCTGCAATTTGTGCACAGATAGATGATGATATTAGTTTGCATCCTGGGATTATAAATGGGAACCCCAAACTGACCTTTGAAGTCTCATCCATGGAGTGGAGGCACTGCCTGGGACCTATCCCAAATGGGACACCACATATGCTGTGAAGTAGGACTTCCCAGCACTGTTTAAGTCTGAATGTTGGTCCAAGGCAATTTGTTGATGTTACCTCTGCTGTTTCTATTTCTCTTTTCTTTTAATGTTAGTATATTGAGAGTAAGGTAGATAATTCTCTAATAAATAATGCTACTATTTAATTGTATAGAACAAGAGGCTTATTTTGTTAACAAATCCTTTGAACCTGAGACAAAAGTGAAAAAATTTCAGCAAAACAATTTCAGGCAAGGATGGCACAATAAATAATAGAAATGGTAAAGACATAATAGAAGGAAAAAAGGTAAGGAAGAGGTGACAAAGAAGTAATTTTTGTCAGCTTGTACATCTGTCAAATCACATACTGCTGTAGCTTAGTTTGAAGGATTTTGAGCATAACTTTGCTAATGTTTGAAATGAGCACAAGTTTATGGTATTGCTTGTCTTTCGGATTGTGATGAAAACTGAATTTTTCCATTTCTATGGTCACTGCTGAACTTTTCAATTTTGCCGGCATATTGAGTGCAGCACTTGCACAGCATCATCTTTTTAGGATTTTAACATTGTTTGTTGTAATGTTTCCTAAAAACCAAAGCCAGTAATGGGAAAGAATAGAGATCTCTTCAAAAATTTGGAGATATCATGGGAACATTTCTGTTAGAGAAATTAGATAGTCTTGTTCAGGCTTCAGAGACAAAGCAGAGCAGGCCTCTGATCTTGCTTCTGACCTACCTGAACACTGCCCTGACTACAGCTGTGGGTGTCAGCCACGCCTACTGTGAGTGTTGACAGAGAAATACAATAGATAGATAGGAAGCAGATCTTGGAATTTGTCCTTGGAAGAGTTCTAGCCAACTACTCCACGGATTAGCAACATGCCAAGTTTTGCAGAACAAAGCAAACAGAATTAACATGAAACCAGAGCTGCAATTTGTGCACAGATAGATGATGATATTAGTTTGCATCCTGGGATTATAAATGGGAACCCCAAACTGACCTTTGAAGTCTCATCCATGGAGTGGAGGCACTGCCTGGGACCTATCCCAAATGGGACACCACATATGCTGTGAAGTAGGACTTCCCAGCACTGTTTAAGTCTGAATGTTGGTCCAAGGCAATTTGTTGATGTTACCTCTGCTGTTTCTATTTCTCTTTTCTTTTAATGTTAGTATATTGAGAGTAAGGTAGATAATTCTCTAATAAATAATGCTACTATTTAATTGTATAGAACAAGAGGCTTATTTTGTTAACAAATCCTTTGAACCTGAGACAAAAGTGAAAAAATTTCAGCAAAACAATTTCAGGCAAGGATGGCACAATAAATAATAGAAATGGTAAAGACATAATAGAAGGAAAAAAGGTAAGGAAGAGGTGACAAAGAAGTAATTTTTGTCAGCTTGTACATCTGTCAAATCACATACTGCTGTAGCTTAGTTTGAAGGATTTTGAGCATAACTTTGCTAATGTTTGAAATGAGCACAAGTTTATGGTATTGCTTGTCTTTCGGATTGTGATGAAAACTGAATTTTTCCATTTCTATGGTCACTGCTGAACTTTTCAATTTTGCCGGCATATTGAGTGCAGCACTTGCACAGCATCATCTTTAGGATTTAAAACAGCTCAGCTGGTATTCCATCGCCTTCACTAACATTGTTTGTTGTAATGTTTCCTAAGACTAGGAAAGACCAAAGCCAGAAGTGAAAAGGGTGAATAGGCACACTTGGTAAGGAGGCCAGGGCTTCCCTGAGGAGGAGAAGGAAGAGGACAAAGAGGAAAAGGAGGAGGAGGAGGAGGAAGGGGAACAATGTCAAGCCTATGACAATAATCTATTTTGTCGAAGAGTTTCTTTAAGACCAGAGCTAATGTTTATTACAACAATGTATCTTGCTGGAGCATGTTTCTCCTTTTTAACTTGTACCTAAGTTATCTAAAGATGTATGTTGTGGGTGTGGTTCAATTTTAACATAATTTCATTTGTTTGATTTTTGTTTCTGTTTCCCCTTTCCTGAGAAAATATCCAAAAACATTGCTCCGACCAATCTCAAAGCATGTTCTGCCTATGGTTTCTTCTAGAAGTTTTATAGTTCAGATGTTACAGTTAACTCTTTAATCTATAGTAAGCATATTTTTTATATGATGTGAGAAAGTAGTCCATTGTGATTTTTTGGCACATGGCCATCCAGTTTTCTCAGCATCATTACTAAAGAAGCTGTCTTATCCTCATTGTGCAATCTTGCCTTTTTTGACACAAATTAAATGATCATTTAAGTGTGAGTTTATATTTGAACTCTCTAATCTGTTATATTGATTTTTGTGTCTACTTATGTGCCAGTACTGTACTGTTTTGATTAGTATGTTTTGTGCTTTAATCAGAAAGCACAAAATTTCCAGCTTGTTTTTGCTTCTCAAAGTTGTTTTGCCTATTTGATTTTTTCAATTGTAGTTCTTTGGAAATGGTAAAGACATAATAGAAGGAAAAAAGGTAAGGAAGAGGTGACAAAGAAGTAATTTTTGTCAGCTTGTACATCTGTCAAATCACATACTGCTGTAGCTTAGTTTGAAGGATTTTGAGCATAACTTTGCTAATGTTTGAAATGAGCACAAGTTTATGGTATTGCTTGTCTTTCGGATTGTGATGAAAACTGAATTTTTCCATTTCTATGGTCACTGCTGAACTTTTCAATTTTGCCGGCATATTGAGTGCAGCACTTGCACAGCATCATCTTTAGGATTTAAAACAGCTCAGCTGGTATTCCATCGCCTTCACTAACATTGTTTGTTGTAATGTTTCCTAAGACTAGGAAAGACCAAAGCCAGAAGTGAAAAGGGTGAATAGGCACACTTGGTAAGGAGGCCAGGGCTTCCCTGAGGAGGAGAAGGAAGAGGACAAAGAGGAAAAGGAGGAGGAGGAGGAGGAAGGGGAACAATGTCAAGCCTATGACAATAATCTATTTTGTCGAAGAGTTTCTTTAAGACCAGAGCTAATGTTTATTACAACAATGTATCTTGCTGGAGCATGTTTCTCCTTTTTAACTTGTACCTAAGTTATCTAAAGATGTATGTTGTGGGTGTGGTTCAATTTTAACATAATTTCATTTGTTTGATTTTTGTTTCTGTTTCCCTTACCTGAGAAAATATCCAAAAAACATTGCTAAGACCAATGTCAAAGCATGTTCTGCCTATGTTTTCTTCTAGAAGTTTTATAGTTCAGATGTTACAGTTAACTCTTTAATCTATAGTAAGCATATTTTTTATATGATGTGAGAAAGTAGTCCATTGTGATTTTTTGGCACATGGCCATCCAGTTTTCTCAGCATCATTACTAAAGAAGCTGTCTTATCCTCATTGTGCAATCTTGCCTTTTTTGACACAAATTAAATGATCATTTAAGTGTGAGTTTATATTTGAACTCTCTAATCTGTTATATTGATTTTTGTGTCTACTTATGTGCCAGTACTGTACTGTTTTGATTAGTATGTTTTGTGCTTTAATCAGAAAGCACAAAATTTCCAGCTTGTTTTTGCTTCTCAAAGTTGTTTTGCCTATTTGAGGTCTTTTGTGTCAAGATTGTCTTAGATATACTGTTATATTTAATAACATTAAACTTCCAATTCATGAGCATGGTATATCTTTCTGTTTGTTTAATCTTCAATTTTTTTCATCAGTGTCTTATAATTTTCCAGTTACAGGAGTTTTACCTCCTTGGCTAGATTTATCCCTAATAATGTTATTTCTTTTGACTTGATGGTACATGAAATTGTTTTCTCAATTTCTCATTTTGATAGCTTGTTGTTATGCTATGCTGTGCAACAGATTTATATATATACACAGAATTCATCAATGAATTCTATAGCTTTTTGAAGTTGTTAGCATTTTCTGTAAATAGTATATGCCATCTGCCAATAGTGGCAGTTCCATATCTTTTTGTCATTTTGTAATTCTCTCATTCATTTTTCTTGTCTCATCACTATGACTAGAACTTTCAATACTATGTTGAATAAAATAGCAAGGGTGGAAATCCTTGTCACATTCTTGATTTTAGTGGAAATGCTTTCAGCTTTTCCACCATTGACTTTGATGTTAGCTATGTGCTTATTATATTTATCCTTTATTATGTTGAAATTTGTTTCCTCTGTACCAAAATTGTGGATAATTTTCATCATAAGTGGATATTAATTTTGTCAAAACTTTTCTATATCTACTAGGATTAGTTTATGGTCTTTATTTTTCGATCTGTTAATTAAATTTATCATATTGATTGATTCGCTGGTATTGAATAATCCTCTGCAGTTTTTTTTGGAACCAATTTTAAAATGATAGGTGCTTACTACTCTAAGCTTCTTATCCTCATTGTGAATCTGCCTTTTGACAGTCCATTGTGATTTTTTGGCATGGCCATCCAGTTTTCTCAGCATCATTACTAAAGAAGCTGTCTTATCCTCATTGTGCAATCTTGCCTTTTTTGACACAAATTAAATGATCATTTAAGTGTGAGTTTATATTTGAACTCTCTAATCTGTTATATTGATTTTTGTGTCTACTTATGTGCCAGTACTGTACTGTTTTGATTAGTATGTTTTGTGCTTTAATCAGAAAGCACAAAATTTCCAGCTTGTTTTTGCTTCTCAAAGTTGTTTTGCCTATTTGAGGTCTTTTGTGTCAAGATTGTCTTAGATATACTGTTATATTTAATAACATTAAACTTCCAATTCATGAGCATGGTATATCTTTCTGTTTGTTTAATCTTCAATTTTTTTCATCAGTGTCTTATAATTTTCCAGTTACAGGAGTTTTACCTCCTTGGCTAGATTTATCCCTAATAATGTTATTTCTTTTGACTTGATGGTACATGAAATTGTTTTCTCAATTTCTCATTTTGATAGCTTGTTGTTATGCTATGCTGTGCAACAGATTTATATATATACACAGAATTCATCAATGAATTCTATAGCTTTTTGAAGTTGTTAGCATTTTCTGTAAATAGTATATGCCATCTGCCAATAGTGGCAGTTCCATATCTTTTTGTCATTTTGTAATTCTCTCATTCATTTTTCTTGTCTCATCACTATGACTAGAACTTTCAATACTATGTTGAATAAAATAGCAAGGGTGGAAATCCTTGTCACATTCTTGATTTTAGTGGAAATGCTTTCAGCTTTTCCACCATTGACTTTGATGTTAGCTATGTGCTTATTATATTTATCCTTTATTATGTTGAAATTTGTTTCCTCTGTACCAAAATTGTGGATAATTTTCATCATAAGTGGATATTAATTTTGTCAAAACTTTTCTATATCTACTAGGATTAGTTTATGGTCTTTATTTTTCGATCTGTTAATTAAATTTATCATATTGATTGATTCGCTGGTATTGAATAATCCTCTGCAGTTTTTTTTGGAACAATTTTAAAATGATAGGTGTTAACTTTTCTCTAAGCTTTAGGTAGAATTTATCTGCATAGCTAACTTATCCTGGCTTTTTGTTTGTTGGCAATTACTACTGGCAATTAGTCTGTTTATGTCTTCTAAGTCTTCCTGATTCAATCATGAGAGGCTTTCATTTTAATAGTTTATCTATTTCTCTAGGTGATCCATTTTATTAGCATACAATTGTTTGAAGCAATTTTTTGTGATTCTTGGCATTTATGTCATGTTAGTTGTAACTTCTTTTTATTTCTGATTTTAACACTTTGGACTCTCTCTCCTTTTTTCTAGATAAATCTGCCTAAAGTTTATCAATTTTGTTTACATTTTTCAAAGAACCAGCTCTTACTTTCATTGTTATTTTTTCTATTATTTTCTCTATGTCATTTATTTCTCATCTCATCTTTATCATTTCTTTTCTTCTTCTAACTTTGGGTTGGTTTGTTCTACTTTTTCTTGTTCTTATAGGTATAAGTTTAGGTTGTTTACTTGAAATTTTTTATATTGCTATGAATTTCCTTCTTAGAACTGCTTTTGCTGTGTGTTCTAGATTTTGAATCATTGCATTTTCTTTCTTTTTTGTGTCCAGGTATTGTTTGTTTCTTTCTTTATTCTTTGATTTTCTCCTGGATCCATTTGCTGTTTAGTAGCATGTTGTTTAGCTGCCATGTAGTTGTACTTTCTGAAGCTATTTTCTTATAGTTGATTTCTAGTCTCAGTTTTGTAACTGGAAAAGATATAATTTCAATTTTCCTAAATTTACTGAGATTTGTTTTGTAGTCTGGCATGTAATCTATCACGGAGAATGTTCCACGTGCACCTGAAAACAGTGGGTATACTTTTCCTTTATTATGTTGAAATTTGTTTCCTCTGTACCAAAATTGTGGATAATTTTCATCATAAGTGGATATTAATTTTGTCAAAACTTTTCTATATCTACTAGGATTAGTTTATGGTCTTTATTTTTCGATCTGTTAATTAAATTTATCATATTGATTGATTCGCTGGTATTGAATAATCCTCTGCAGTTTTTTTTGGAACAATTTTAAAATGATAGGTGTTAACTTTTCTCTAAGCTTTAGGTAGAATTTATCTGCATAGCTAACTTATCCTGGCTTTTTGTTTGTTGGCAATTACTACTGGCAATTAGTCTGTTTATGTCTTCTAAGTCTTCCTGATTCAATCATGAGAGGCTTTCATTTTAATAGTTTATCTATTTCTCTAGGTGATCCATTTTATTAGCATACAATTGTTTGAAGCAATTTTTTGTGATTCTTGGCATTTATGTCATGTTAGTTGTAACTTCTTTTTATTTCTGATTTTAACACTTTGGACTCTCTCTCCTTTTTTCTAGATAAATCTGCCTAAAGTTTATCAATTTTGTTTACATTTTTCAAAGAACCAGCTCTTACTTTCATTGTTATTTTTTCTATTATTTTTCTCTATGTCATTTATTTCTCATCTCATCTTTATCATTTCTTTTCTTCTTCTAACTTTGGGTTGGTTTGTTCTACTTTTTCTTGTTCTTATAGGTATAAGTTTAGGTTGTTTACTTGAAATTTTTTATATTGCTATGAATTTCCTTCTTAGAACTGCTTTTGCTGTGTGTTCTAGATTTTGAATCATTGCATTTTCTTTCTTTTTTGTGTCCAGGTATTGTTTGTTTCTTTCTTTATTCTTTGATTTTCTCCTGGATCCATTTGCTGTTTAGTAGCATGTTGTTTAGCTGCCATGTAGTTGTACTTTCTGAAGCTATTTTCTTATAGTTGATTTCTAGTCTCAGTTTTGTAACTGGAAAAGATATAATTTCAATTTTCCTAAATTTACTGAGATTTGTTTTGTAGTCTGGCATGTAATCTATCACGGAGAATGTTCCACGTGCACCTGAAAACAGTGGGTATACTTTTCCTTTATGATGAAATATTTTATAATACATATTTGGTCTCAGTTATTATTTAAGACCAGTGTTTCTTTCTGATTTTCTGTCTGGATGATCTGTTCATTGATATAAGCAATATATTAAAATTCCCTATTATTATTATTACTATCAATTTATCTCTTCAGATCTATTAATATTTGCTTTATATATTTAGGTGCTCCCGTGTTGGTTGCATATATATTTATAATTTATATTTTCTTTTTGAGTAAATCCTGTGATCATTATGTAGTTTCCCTTTTGTCTCTTGTTACGTTCTGTTTAAAGTCTATTTTGTCTGATATAAATATTGCTATTCTAGCTTTCTTTCATATACATTTGCATGGGATACCTTTTTTCTATACCTTCATTTTTAGTTTGTATGTGTCTTTAGACCTGAAGTGAGTCTCTTATATGCAGCGTATATGTCTGTCTATTCATTTAACTATGTTATGTTTTTTTGAAGAAGGAAACTGAGACTCATATTCAATAATGATTAACTATAATATTCTTCTCACCCCCATAATGTATGCCTGTGGTTCTAGAAGCCTTTGTAACTGCAAGAAGTTCTGATAATCCCAGAAAGTTCTGTTCCTGCCTATATGGGTCTTTGTTTAAAGATAGTTTACCTGTAATCCCTAACAACTAACTCCAGTGCTCTGTAGCTGTAGATTTTAATGTATCCAATCAGGAATCACCAACTGTACCTGCATATGCAAATCCTATAAAAGAAGAACTCATCCTGAGATCTGGGCCCAGAATTTTGGGGCTTTAGCTCATCTGGGACTGCCAGTATAGTAAACCTGAGTTCTCCAACCCTCCAAGTGTGGTGCTTGGTTTCTCAATGGTCTGATCTCTGCAACATTTTGATTAGCGCTTTTAGTCTATTTACATTTAAGTAATTATTAAAAGATATGCATTTATTGTCACTTTTAAAACTGTTTTGGTAGTTCTTTCTTGTTCCTTTCTTCATTTTTGCTCTCTTCCTTTGTAATTTGGTGACTATATTTAGAGTTACACTTTGGATTCCTCTTTTTTATGTGTGTACCTATTATTATTTTTGTCTGTGTTTATCATAATATGTTGTTTTCAATTACTTTAGTTACTCAAGCTCAAATACATTTTGACAATCCTGAATTTTTAACTATCCTCCCTGACAGTAAGGTACCCACCCTTGTAGGTAACCCCAGAACACATGTCCCCAGATAAGGAAGGTTAGTTGTAGGACTGGTGGGGGAGGACTGAATCTGCTTATTATGGTAATAATTCTTTTCCTGAATTACTTTTCTAATCCTGTTTATAATTGATAGGAATGGGTCCTTTAGACTTGCTTGAGGGTTAACTCAAAACAAAAACTCAAGCATTCATTCACAAAAAGATTCATTTTCTTTCTCGATACTATATTTTCAAAGACTCAGAGGCAGTGTTTTCTTCATAGAGAAGTAATGAACACTGGACAGGTCAGCTCTTCTTGAGCAGGGTTTACCTGGGCCATGCCCCTTCCCTCACAGGAGCTCCAAATGGAGTTGGTAAATTTGTTCTCTTTGAAAGTTAGTAAGTGTGAAAACAGTATCTTTTTCTGAGTGACTTTCCACCTGTCTAGGGTGTTAAGATTAAGCATATAGAATATCAATAGTCCCATGCAGAAGAAGCATCTTCAGGGCGTGTGGTTTCATATGTGGAATTCAGCACAGGTTTGGAGAGAGCAGAGGTTACAGTGAGCTGCAGAGAGTTTCCACACACACTTCCTAAACCTCTCCTTGGGGCTGGACCTTGCTTTGGAGCCTGAGGTACAGTGATAAAAGGCATGTTTGCCTTCTTTCAAGGATGCTAGAGGCAAAGCCAAGAAGGCACAGAGGGAAGATGTGGAGTCCACATATCTCAACATCTAGGGCACTTATCAGACACTGGTGGGAAACTAAACACTCAGGCAGAAGGAAAGAGTCCCCGAGTAACCAGAGTGGCTTCAAGAATCAAGTGCAAGAAGTACTGATAAATCATAAACTGCTATATAAAGATGATATAGTATAATGTTAAAAAAAAAAAGCAACAAAGGATTCCATAGTCTAGTGAAGAAGAAAGACAGTATGGTAGAACTACAGGGTAAAGAAGCAAAGGAGAAAGAGGGACAATGATGGAGAAGCAACATTGGGATAATCAGACCTTTCCCCCAACAAAGTGAGGAGTTCATCCCAGGCTGAAAGGACAGCATGAGTGAAGACATGGAAAAAGTATGCGTGGCACACATAAGGAGAAGGAAGGGGTGAAGGAAAGGGGAAGAGGAAGAAGTGGGGCCTCTCTATCATGAACTACACTGAATTCAGGACATTTACTGAGCTGTTACTTCCCAGAAAGGGAAAATTTGGCTGTCGGAAGAGATGAAAGCACCTGGTATAAGTATACCACCTGGCATATGGTGCAAAATTTGAGTATGTGCTACTGTGGCATATATCCCCTTGTGAATCCTGCTGAGATACTTTACAATGAGAAAGAATAAGGTGAAAACGTTAATCTCAGAAATGCTTCCAATTGTTATTCTCCTATTTTAGTTCACATGTTTCTTTTTAAGTCTTTATCTTTTTACAGGTCATACATTCTAATCTGTCAGGGACTGTAGTCTCTCTGAAATATATAAACAGTATATAAACATATACACAAATCTTATACAATTTCAGAGGCTTTATGATTTTGCTGAAATGTGCCTATAGACACCAGGGTCAATTTTTGCAATCTAGAAACTGGAGTCTGACCAATTTCTGTGCTCATTGAACTTCTCAGTGGCAATCAGGCTGCAGTCAACAACCCCAGTTATATAGGCTTAAATACAGCTGCTAGAAACAGTTGACAGATAAATAAGCAGGTAGGCAGTAGATAAAGTGTTCTAGATGTTATGAAGTCATGACAACACCTGAAAGAAGAGAAAAACTCATATAAGAGTTCATTGCTGACCATATTCCTTGCTTTCCATCCAGACACTTGATTTATGTATTTGTACTTTGCATGTTATAAAATGACAGTTATTGCATAGAATCTAATATGCATTCCAAAACACAGGATGAAAAAATAGTAATATTTCTTTTAATTGCCTATGGTGAGGTGCAATATGCATGTCATATTGCAATCAACTCAGAAGCTGAAAGGGAATCAGACTGGGGACAGCTACACTGTCATGACTACAGGGTGATTCATAATGCCCTAATGTCGTCATGTAGCTGATGCAGTTGATATCTAAGTGGGTCTACATAAAAGTTCTTTCTTATGTTTTTAGTGAGTCTCTTTTGTGTGTATCCTGGGGAATTAGGACTGGGAAAGCAAATGATTCATTTTTAAATTCAACATACAGACAGCATTATTTACAACTACTGCCTTTCTGCTTATATTTATCTATCTATCTATATACTTAATGTCAAAATCTGACCTTATTTTTTAAGTAAATATATACTCCTTAGAGCAATAAATCTTCAAAATCACCACAGTTTAAGTCAATATCTTGTTTTTTTTATCTATTCACCATCTATGAATCAAACTTCCTACATTTCAGATACTTGGACGTTAGATTTCTAAGAATGAAGCTGAAATAACTCAAGGAGAGCGTAACGTGCTTTTAAAATTGACTGTGCAAACTAAAATAAAAACAATAAAAGTAAAGTCTATAAGTGTTTTGCTGAACCAGGAAACTATTGAGTTACTTGAATAAGAGACCTACAAATTTATTTAATTAAATATATCCAAACAGTATAGCCTTAATGTCATGGTAGACTTCTATCTTGCCAGGTATATCAAGTGACCCCAAAATGTAATTAACAGTACATAACACCATGATTGGATTCTCCTATCATAATGTTTCTAGTTAAATTGTGGGAGTTATTCTAAGGATGGAATGATGAACCAAACTGGATAATGCCACCTGACAACTGCTTCTTTAGAGAGCCAATTGTGGCTGTAGTCAGTCACTGGGCTCAGACCCAGTGGTGGCTCAGTAAGCACTGAGCCACCACAGAGCTCTGAATCAGTAATGACATCGGACTGTGCTGACTGTAGCAACCCCTCAGCCTTGCAAGCCCTCCCTGAAATTGCAACCAACAGGAGATTTACAGGACTCAAAGTCAGAAGGTGCATCACAAACTAGTGGTGTTCCATTCTTGAACTCCATCTCCCATGTGAAGAGCTGACAAGACATATCTGCTGGCTCCAGAATCCTTTCGGGAACCTTCTGGCATCTCTCAAGAGATTTAGAATAGAGAATAGATAAGACATAATAAGTAACCCTATATTGTCACTTTTTTTTCAGATATTTTATTTATTTTTATAAGTTTACTTATGTCTCATTGTTTACTTTTATTTTTATTTTCATCTCTCTAGGAGGTCAAAAAAGATCTTGCTTTGATGTATGTCAAAGAGCAATCTTTCTATGTTTGCCTCTAAGAGTTTTAAGTTTTATAGTGTGCAGCCTTACATTTGTACTTTTAATCCATTTTTTAAATTTCTGTGCATGGTGTTAGATGTTCTAATTTAATTATTTCACATGTAACTTTAGTTTTCCCAGTACCACTTATTGAAGAGGCTGTTTTTCCTCCACTGTATATTCTTGCCTTCTTTGCCATAGAGTAGGTGGCCACAGATGCATGGGTTTATCTCTGAACTTTCTAACTTGTTCCATTGATCTATATTTCTACTTTTGCATCAGTATCTTACTGTCTTGATTACTGTAGCTTTGTAGTGCAGTCTGAAGTGTCACTTTATTTTAAGAAGACAAACAGTCTTCGCTGTGTAGACAAACAACACTGTGGCCAATAGGAGGAAAAATTGATTACTGTCCTTACCATGTATACATTAATGCTGTTCCAAATGGTCACAGAACTTTTCTAAATCCATTTCTGTCTGTTTGAAGTTTATTTACATTTGCTGAGAATAGAAAGGCTATATTTTGAGGTTTTAATTTAGGGTTAGGGATAATTCACACATCTGGTTACCTGCCCCTCCCATTAGTGACTTGTGTGCTAACACCAGGACACTGTCCTCTGCAAAATGTTCAGGGCAGAAATTGTCTTTGACATTCAGGAAGCATTACAATCCACTCTAATACCTAAGGTCTGCTACTCATTTCCCTGTGGCTCAGTAAGCACTGAGCCACCACAGAGCTCTGAATCAGTAATGACATCGGACTGTGCTGACTGTAGCAACCCCTCAGCCTTGCAAGCCCTCCCTGAAATTGCAACCAACAGGAGATTTACAGGACTCAAAGTCAGAAGGTGCATCACAAACTAGTGGTGTTCCATTCTTGAACTCCATCTCCCATGTGAAGAGCTGACAAGACATATCTGCTGGCTCCAGAATCCTTTCGGGAACCTTCTGGCATCTCTCAAGAGATTTAGAATAGAGAATAGATAAGACATAATAAGTAACCCTATATTGTCACTTTTTTTTCAGATATTTTATTTATTTTTATAAGTTTACTTATGTCTCATTGTTTACTTTTATTTTTATTTTCATCTCTCTAGGAGGTCAAAAAAGATCTTGCTTTGATGTATGTCAAAGAGCAATCTTTCTATGTTTGCCTCTAAGAGTTTTAAGTTTTATAGTGTGCAGCCTTACATTTGTACTTTTAATCCATTTTTTAAATTTCTGTGCATGGTGTTAGATGTTCTAATTTAATTATTTCACATGTAACTTTAGTTTTCCCAGTACCACTTATTGAAGAGGCTGTTTTTCCTCCACTGTATATTCTTGCCTTCTTTGCCATAGAGTAGGTGGCCACAGATGCATGGGTTTATCTCTGAACTTTCTAACTTGTTCCATTGATCTATATTTCTACTTTTGCATCAGTATCTTACTGTCTTGATTACTGTAGCTTTGTAGTGCAGTCTGAAGTGTCACTTTATTTTAAGAAGACAAACAGTCTTCGCTGTGTAGACAAACAACACTGTGGCCAATAGGAGGAAAAATTGATTACTGTCCTTACCATGTATACATTAATGCTGTTCCAAATGGTCACAGAACTTTTCTAAATCCATTTCTGTCTGTTTGAAGTTTATTTACATTTGCTGAGAATAGAAAGGCTATATTTTGAGGTTTTAATTTAGGGTTAGGGATAATTCACACATCTGGTTACCTGCCCCTCCCATTAGTGACTTGTGTGCTAACACCAGGACACTGTCCTCTGCAAAATGTTCAGGGCAGAAATTGTCTTTGACATTCAGGAAGCATTACAATCCACTCTAATACCTAAGGTCTGCTACTCATTTCCTCAGTGGCCAGAAGAGTTAGGCAAGGTCACCGAGATGTATGGTCTTACTTTCTGGCCCCAGACTGTCACACATTAGCAACATGCTCAGCCACCCTGTACTTTTCTTTTTGCCCCTTCTGCCAGTTGCCTAACTTGTCCTGGCTGGTGGGTGATTCTTATTCCTTCTAGGACAGGAACTATCTTTTTGGCAATAAATGTATCCAAGGTAACTAACATGAATAGAGGGAAAATAGTTCAGAGGTTAAGAAGCAAGGTTCAAATCAGGCAGCTCTGGATGAATCTAATGGAGTGACCCTTGAAAAGTTCACTGCTTCAGAGGCAGTGACTTAATGTGCACAACTGGAATTATGGGTTGTAAGAACTGACTGAGACAGTGCAGGCTATCATTTACTCAGTCTGGCAGAGGGTGCATTCACAATTAATGATAAGTCTGGTTTCTCTCTTTCTCCCCCTTAATATTGTTAGTGTGGCTTTGTATTGTTTTATAGCTTATGCTATGTGTCCAGGGAATGCAACAGAAAAATAAATTATAGTCTCTGTCCCTTTAGGGTTAGTAAGGATGCAAGACTAACTTCTTTGGGAAAAAAATGAGGTCCATTTTCATGATTAAATCATGATTATGGGGAGCTAATCTGGAGGAGGACTAAAGTAGGGTTACTCTCTACTGATTATCAATTGTAGAGTAGAAGAGTTACACAGAGAACCTCATCCAATACCTTTGTCAACCATCTGAAATAAGTCTCTTGCTTTCCTTGTACCCAAAAGGAAAATGAAGCCCTGGTGAGATGAATCATTTGGCTCAGGCTGCTAAGTAAATAGGCTATGATTGCAAGGTGGGTGCCAGGGATACCGTACTTCTAAGTCAGTGCTCTTTATACTCTGTGGAAAACAAGGAGAGTTAAGCATACCAAAGTCATCAGAGAGGTAATTAGGAGACAAAATTGAAACGATATCCCAAAGTACAGCAGCATTTGAGAGTCTCAGAGATATGAATAGATGAGGGTAAATGAACCAAGGCCTTGGGTAGGATGGGGATGGTGCGGACAGCAGGTGGGACAGGGCCCAGTGTGTACACGCTTGTATTGAGTTGTTGCTGTGGGATGGGATGATCCACCCAGCTACACTGATTAATGAGACCAAGAAGCTAATCAGAAGTTTTGCATATCCACTTTGAAGTTTTCTTAGGGGAAGTTTTTACTTATGAGTAAAACTTGTTTAGTATATATAGGAATATTTAAAATACCTACTGATTCTTGTGTCATTTCATAAATCGTGTTTTTGTAAGAATTTGTCAAACTTGACAAAATTTTAAAATTTATTGGTAATAAGTTTATCATTTTAATGCCTCTAATATGTATTATATTTATCATTCAGTTCCTAAAATTACTGACCTTTTTCTTGATCAGTTTTGCTTAGAAATATGACTGACTTTTGATATAAGCCAGTTTTAGGATTTGTTCATGCTAATGATAATGTGCACAACTGGAATTATGGGTTGTAAGAACTGACTGAGACAGTGCAGGCTATCATTTACTCAGTCTGGCAGAGGGTGCATTCACAATTAATGATAAGTCTGGTTTCTCTCTTTCTCCCCCTTAATATTGTTAGTGTGGCTTTGTATTGTTTTATAGCTTATGCTATGTGTCCAGGGAATGCAACAGAAAAATAAATTATAGTCTCTGTCCCTTTAGGGTTAGTAAGGATGCAAGACTAACTTCTTTGGGAAAAAAATGAGGTCCATTTTCATGATTAAATCATGATTATGGGGAGCTAATCTGGAGGAGGACTAAAGTAGGGTTACTCTCTACTGATTATCAATTGTAGAGTAGAAGAGTTACACAGAGAACCTCATCCAATACCTTTGTCAACCATCTGAAATAAGTCTCTTGCTTTCCTTGTACCCAAAAGGAAAATGAAGCCCTGGTGAGATGAATCATTTGGCTCAGGCTGCTAAGTAAATAGGCTATGATTGCAAGGTGGGTGCCAGGGATACCGTACTTCTAAGTCAGTGCTCTTTATACTCTGTGGAAAACAAGGAGAGTTAAGCATACCAAAGTCATCAGAGAGGTAATTAGGAGACAAAATTGAAACGATATCCCAAAGTACAGCAGCATTTGAGAGTCTCAGAGATATGAATAGATGAGGGTAAATGAACCAAGGCCTTGGGTAGGATGGGGATGGTGCGGACAGCAGGTGGGACAGGGCCCAGTGTGTACACGCTTGTATTGAGTTGTTGCTGTGGGATGGGATGATCCACCCAGCTACACTGATTAATGAGACCAAGAAGCTAATCAGAAGTTTTGCATATCCACTTTGAAGTTTTCTTAGGGGAAGTTTTTACTTATGAGTAAAACTTGTTTAGTATATATAGGAATATTTAAAATACCTACTGATTCTTGTGTCATTTCATAAATCGTGTTTTTGTAAGAATTTGTCAAACTTGACAAAATTTTAAAATTTATTGGTAATAAGTTTATCATTTTAATGCCTCTAATATGTATTATATTTATCATTCAGTTCCTAAAATTACTGACCTTTTTCTTGATCAGTTTTGCTTAGAAATATGACTGACTTTTGATATAAGCCAGTTTTAGGATTTGTTCATTTTTCTCTATTTTACAGGGTTTTAATTTTTTAATTATTTTTGTTGAAATATAGTTGATGTATAATATCATACAAGTTATAAGTAACAATATAGTGATTCACAATTAGTAATGGTTATACTCCATTTATAATTATTATAAAATATTTACTATAGTCTCTGTGTTGTACAATATATCCCTGCAGCTTATTTTATACCTAATTATTTGTACTTCTTGATCCCTTACCACTAACTGCACCTCCTTGCTTCCCTCTCCGCACTGGTAAACACTAGTTTGCTATGAGTCAGCTTCTTTTTATTTATTTATTTTTATGTTTTTTAATTGAAGGATAATAGTTTTACAGAGTTGAGCTGTTTACTGCCAAACATCAACATGAATTGACCACAAATATAAATACGATCCTTCCTGACCTTCCCTCCTTCTCCCTCTCCATCCCGCCCCTCTAGGTTGTTACAGAGTCCCTGTTTGAGTTCCCTTAGACTTACAGCAAATTCCCATTGCTTATTTGTTTACATATGGTAAAGTAAGTTTCCATGTTACTCTTTCCATACATCTTACCCACTCCTCCCTCCCAACAATGTGCATGAGTCTGTACTCTATGTTTGTTTCTCCATTGCTGCCCTGCATATAAATTCAATCTTTCTAGATTTCATATAAATGTGTTAGTATACAATATTTATCTTTTTCTTTCTGACATACTTCTCTCTGTATAATAGGGTCTAGGTTCATTCACCTCATTAGAACTGACTCAAATGCATTCTTTTTTATGGTTGAGTAATATTGTATTGTATATATGTACCAAGCTTCTTTAAGCATTTATCTGCTGGTGGACCTCTCGGTGCTTTGCTTCCATGTTCTAGCTATTGTAAAGAGTGCTGCAATGAACATTGGGGTACAGGTGTCCATTCAATATTAGGAATATTTAAAATACCTACTGATTCTTGTGTCATTTCATAAATCGTGTTTTTGTAAGAATTTGTCAAACTTGACAAAATTTTAAAATTTATTGGTAATAAGTTTATCATTTTAATGCCTCTAATATGTATTATATTTATCATTCAGTTCCTAAAATTACTGACCTTTTTCTTGATCAGTTTTGCTTAGAAATATGACTGACTTTTGATATAAGCCAGTTTTAGGATTTGTTCATTTTTCTCTATTTTACAGGGTTTTAATTTTTTAATTATTTTTGTTGAAATATAGTTGATGTATAATATCATACAAGTTATAAGTAACAATATAGTGATTCACAATTAGTAATGGTTATACTCCATTTATAATTATTATAAAATATTTACTATAGTCTCTGTGTTGTACAATATATCCCTGCAGCTTATTTTATACCTAATTATTTGTACTTCTTGATCCCTTACCACTAACTGCACCTCCTTGCTTCCCTCTCCGCACTGGTAAACACTAGTTTGCTATGAGTCAGCTTCTTTTATTTATTTATTTTTATGTTTTTTAATTGAAGGATAATAGTTTTACAGAGTTGAGCTGTTTACTGCCAAACATCAACATGAATTGACCACAAATATAAATACGATCCTTCCTGACCTTCCCTCCTTCTCCCTCTCCATCCCGCCCCTCTAGGTTGTTACAGAGTCCCTGTTTGAGTTCCCTTAGACTTACAGCAAATTCCCATTGCTTATTTGTTTACATATGGTAAAGTAAGTTTCCATGTTACTCTTTCCATACATCTTACCCACTCCTCCCTCCCAACAATGTGCATGAGTCTGTACTCTATGTTTGTTTCTCCATTGCTGCCCTGCATATAAATTCAATCTTTCTAGATTTCATATAAATGTGTTAGTATACAATATTTATCTTTTTCTTTCTGACATACTTCTCTCTGTATAATAGGGTCTAGGTTCATTCACCTCATTAGAACTGACTCAAATGCATTCTTTTTTATGGTTGAGTAATATTGTATTGTATATATGTACCAAGCTTCTTTAAGCATTTATCTGCTGGTGGACCTCTCGGTGCTTTGCTTCCATGTTCTAGCTATTGTAAAGAGTGCTGCAATGAACATTGGGGTACAGGTGTCCATTCAATTTTGGTTTCCTCAGGATATATGTCTAATAGTGGGATTGCTGAGTCATATGGTGGTTCTATTCCTAGTTTTTTAAGGAATCTCCATCCTGTCTTCCACAGTGGCTATATCAATTTACGTTCTGACCAAGAGTGCAAGAGTGTTTCTCCACACCCTCTCCAACATTTATTGTCTGTAGACTTTTTGATGATGGCCATTCTAACTGGTGTGAGATGATATCTCATTGTAGTTTTTATTTGCATTTCTTTAATAATGATTGATGTTGAGCATCTTTTCATTTGTTTGTTGGCCATGTGTATGTCTTCTTTGGAGAGATGCCTGTTTAGTCAAACTCTTTTTTGTCATTTTCATTAATTGGCCATATATTTTAGATTTTACATATAAGTGATATCACACAGTATTTGTCTTCCTCTATCTTTTACTTAGCATCATACCCTCCAGTTCCATCTACATTGTTACAAATGCAAAAACTCCATCATTTTTATGGTTGATAGTAATCCAGTGTGTATGTGTGTGCAAGCACACATATATATGTGTATATCACATTTTCTTTATCCATTTATCTGTTGATGGACTCGGGTTGTTTTATATTTTGGCAGTTGTAAACAATGCTGCTATGAACTTTGGGTTGCATGTTTCTTTTTGAATTGGTGTTTCCATTATATATATATATTATATATATATATGCATATGTATATATATGCATATGTATATAATACACACACACACACACACACACACCTGGGAGTGGAATTGCTGCTCATATGGTAGTTTAGTTTTTTGAAAAGCCTCCATACTCTTTGCTGTACTGTTTTTATTCCTACCAATACCATAGGAAGATTTATTTTCTCCACACCTTTGCCAACATTTATATTTGCTCTTTTTGATGATAGCCATTATAACAGGTAAAATGTGACTTCTCATCATAGTTTCTATTTGCATTTCCCTGATGCTTAGTGATGGTAAGCGTTTTTTCATGTGCCTAACAACCATCTGCCTTTTCTGTTTGGAAAAATGTCTATTCGGTTCATTTTTCTCTATATTTGTGTTCTATTTTAGTGTTCTCTGTTTTACCTTGATAATTTTAAATTCTGATTTCTTTCCACTTTTCTTTTTTCCAGCATATTTATATAGAATATTAAGTTGATTTTTAGCTTTCCTTCTTTTCTAATATATTAATTTGCAGCTACATGTTTCCCTATAGGCCCTGTATTAGTTGAACCCACATGCCTTTTTTTTTTTTTTTGTCCATTTCTATTGGTCTTTCATTTATTCACTTTTTATCCATCTTTGTTCTTTGGCCTGTGTGGGTCTCCCATTGCAGCTGCCCCTCTCGCTGCAGAGCACCAGTTCTGGGTGCATGTGCTCCAGAGCCCCAGCTCAGTAAGCTGGACACATTAGGCCAGCCGCTCTGTGGCATGTGGGATCTTCCCAGGCCAGGGATCGAACCAATGCCCCTTGCACTGCAAGGCTGTGTGCTTACCCACTGGATCACCAGGGAAGCCCCCACATGCTTTGATATGCCATATTTTTACTCTTAGTCATATCACAATCTTTTCTAGTTTCCACTTTGGATTTTTCTTTGAATCTTAGGTTACCTAAAAGTGAACTACTTAGTCTCCAAATATTTGTGAATTTTCTTTGTTATCTATTATTAAGCTTTAATTTGATTCCACTGTGGTTAAAGAACTCACTGTATATATGATTTCAACATGTTTTAAATATTTGCTTTAGAACATAGGAAGCAGTCTATTTTGGAAAATATTAAAATATTTTTATTACAATGTACACTCTCCAATGTTGATAAGTTCTATCAGGTCAATTGTTCAAGTTTGCAAATCATGTTGTTTAAATATTCCGTATCTTTGCTGTTCTGTGCTTGAATTTTTTATCATTAGAGAGATCTTTAATCTACAACTATGATTACTGAGTTGTCTCTTTCTTTATTTTCATATATTTTCCCTTTATGTATTTAAGGCTATATGTTCACTCAATACAGATAGAAAGTATTTATATACTTCAGGTAAACTGAAGTATTTGTCATTATGAAATGTCCCTCTTTATCTTTATTTTTTTAAAGATTTATTTATTTATTTATTTTGGAGGGGTGGGGTGGGGAGGGAGGGGAGCAGACGGGCCACTTCTATTGGTCTTTCATCTGTCCACTTTCATCCATCTTTGTTCTTTGACCCGTGTGGGCCTCCCATCGCGGTGGCCTCTGTTGTCGCAGAGCACCAGCTCTGGGCACATGCGTTCCAGAGCTCCGGCTCGGTAATTGGACACATCGGTCCACCCGCTCCGCGGCACGTGGGATCTTCCCAGGCCAGAGATTGAACTGGTGCCCCTTGCACTGCAAGGCGGCGTCCCCAACCACTGGACCACCAGGGAAGCCCTTTATCTTTATTAATGCTTGCTTCTTTAAAGTCTACTTCGTCTGACATTAAAACAAACATTCTCTTAGTTTTTGCTTGGCATATGGTTTTTCATTCCTTTCACTTTCAGTCCATATATGGCTTTTTCTTATTGGAGTATGTGTGTGTGCATGCTAAATTACTTCAGTTATATCCAACTCTTTGTGATCCTATGGACTCTAACCCAGGCTCCTCTGTCCATGGGATTCTCCATTTAAGAAAACTGTAGTGGATTTCTGTGTCCTCCTGTAGGGGATTGTCCCAACTCAGAGATCTAACTTATACCTTTTACATCTCCTGCATTGGCAGGTAGGTTCTTTACCACTAACTCCCCCTGGGAAATCCTTAATGGAGTGTAGTTGATTTATAATATTCTGTTAGCATCATGAGCACAACAATATTAATCAGTTATACATATACATGTATCTGCTCTTTTAGATTCTTTTTCCATATAGGCTATTAGAGAATAGAGTTCCCTATACAATACAATAGGTGTGTCTTATTAATAGTTATCCATATTATATATAGCATTGTGCATATATCAGTCCCAGTCTCCCAATATGTCCCCACCCCTGGAAACCATTAGTTTGCATTCTACATCTATAACTCTATATATTTTGTGTAAATAAGTTCATTTGGACCTTTTTTCTACCACATATAAGTGGAATTATATTTGTCTTTTTTTGTCTGAATTACTTAATTCAGTATGAAATCCCTAGGCCCATCTTTGGTTGTTCCAAATGGCATCATTTCATCTTTTTTGTGGCTAAGTAATGTTCAATTTTATATAAATCATCTTCTTCATTCATTTTACATCCATTCCTCTGTTGATAGACATTTAGATTGTTTCCATGTTCTGGTTATTGTAAATAGTACTGCAATGAACGTTGGCATGCATTTATCTTTTCACATTATGGTTTTCTCCAATATGTGCCTAGCAGTGGGATTTCTATTTAATCTGTGTCTTTATAGTTACCTAGTATCTCTAAAATACAACTGATGAAAAGGTGGCTTTATCTGACATTTATGTTTTTAAAGTATAACAAAAATTCAGGAATGGGCACATATATTGAACATCTTAATGAATTTTCAAAAAATAAACACTCTTACATAACACTCTTATAACAACATACAAATTAAGAAATAGTACTTAGGTCATGAGGGCAGTTGCTGTTTTTCAGTAACTAGGTCATGTTAGACTCTTTGAGATCTAGTGGACTGCAGCATGTCAGGATTCTCTGTCCACTACCTCCCGGAGTCTGCTCAAACTCTTGTCCATTAAGTTAGTGATGACATCCAACCATCTCATCCTAAGTCACCCCCTTCTCCTCCTGCCCTCAATCTTTCTTAGCAACAGGGTGCTTTCCAATGAGTTGGCTCTTTGCATCATGTGGCCAAAGTACTGGAGTTTTAGCTTCAGAATCATTTCTTCCCATGAATATTCAGGGTTGATTTCCTTTAGGACTGACTGGTTTGATATCATTGCTGTCCAAGGAATTCTCAAGAGTCTTCTCCAGCACCACAGTTTTGAAAGATCAATTCTTCAGTGATCAACCAACTTTATGGTCCACTTTCACATCTGTACACGACTACTGGAAAACCATAGTCTTGACAATATGGACCTTAGTAGGCAAAGTGATGACTTTGCTTTTTAATATGCTGTCTAAGTTTGTCATAGCTTTTCTTCCAAGCAGCCTTTTTGTCAAAAGAATATCTTTTTGTCCCCACCTGGAAACTGAAAAATTTTTTTGTAATGTTCATTTGGACCTTTTTCTACCACATATAAGTGGAATTATATTTGTCTTTTTTTGTCTGAATTACTTAATTCAGTATGAAATCCCTAGGCCCATCTTTGGTTGTTCCAAATGGCATCATTTCATCTTTTTTGTGGCTAAGTAATGTTCAATTTTATATAAATCATCTTCTTCATTCATTTTACATCCATTCCTCTGTTGATAGACATTTAGATTGTTTCCATGTTCTGGTTATTGTAAATAGTACTGCAATGAACGTTGGCATGCATTTATCTTTTCACATTATGGTTTTCTCCAATATGTGCCTAGCAGTGGGATTTCTATTTAATCTGTGTCTTTATAGTTACCTAGTATCTCTAAAATACAACTGATGAAAAGGTGGCTTTATCTGACATTTATGTTTTTAAAGTATAACAAAAATTCAGGAATGGGCACATATATTGAACATCTTAATGAATTTTCAAAAAATAAACACTCTTACATAACACTCTTATAACAACATACAAATTAAGAAATAGTACTTAGGTCATGAGGGCAGTTGCTGTTTTTCAGTAACTAGGTCATGTTAGACTCTTTGAGATCTAGTGGACTGCAGCATGTCAGGATTCTCTGTCCACTACCTCCCGGAGTCTGCTCAAACTCTTGTCCATTAAGTTAGTGATGACATCCAACCATCTCATCCTAAGTCACCCCCTTCTCCTCCTGCCCTCAATCTTTCTTAGCAACAGGGTGCTTTCCAATGAGTTGGCTCTTTGCATCATGTGGCCAAAGTACTGGAGTTTTAGCTTCAGAATCATTTCTTCCCATGAATATTCAGGGTTGATTTCCTTTAGGACTGACTGGTTTGATATCATTGCTGTCCAAGGAATTCTCAAGAGTCTTCTCCAGCACCACAGTTTTGAAAGATCAATTCTTCAGTGATCAACCAACTTTATGGTCCACTTTCACATCTGTACACGACTACTGGAAAACCATAGTCTTGACAATATGGACCTTAGTAGGCAAAGTGATGACTTTGCTTTTTAATATGCTGTCTAAGTTTGTCATAGCTTTTCTTCCAAGCAGCAAGAATCTTTTACTTTTCATGGTTGCAGAATTTTGGAGTCCAAGAAGATAAAAATGTGCCACTGTTTTCGTTTTTTTCTCTTATATTTGCCATGAAGTGATGGGACCAGATGCCATGATCTTAGTTTTTTGAATGTTGAGTTTTTAGCCAGTATCATCTGCATATTTGAGGTTGTTGATATTTCTCCAGGCAACCTTGATTCCAGCTTGTAATTCCATGGAATTTTCCAGGCAAGAATACTGGAGTGGGTTTCCATTTCCCTACTCAAGTGAGTCTTCCCAGCCCAGGGTTAGAACCTGTATGTCCTGCATCTCCTGCACTGGCACGCAGATTCTTTCACACTACATCACCTGGGAATGCTCATGAGGGCAGAGCCCTCATAAATGAGATTAGTGTCCTTAGAAAAAAGGCTCCAGAGAGTTTGCTAGTTCTTTCCACCATGTGAGGACACAAGAAGAAATGGGAAGATTGCAGTGAATAATAGGGCTTTCACCAGAATCTGCTTGCACCGGCACCCTGATCTTGGGTTTCCAACCTTCAGAACAGTAAGGAATAAATCTGTGTTGTTTATAAGCCACTCAGTCTGGGGCATTTTGTTACATCAGCCTGAACTGAACAAGAAGTCCATTTTCGTATTAAACAGTTTTATGTTTCCAACTTGGGGCCTTTATAAATAGGTTGCCATTAATATTTTCTACATTGTTATAAGTGCATTCCATCCCCTTGTATACCTAGGAATAGAATTGCTAGGTCTTGTGTTTCATAGAAGACAGTACCAAACTGTCAGTTGCTATTCTCTCCATGCAGTGCAACAAAATTCTCACATTTTCACTTCTGTGCCAACGTTTGATATTGTCTTATTCTTTACAGTATTCAATACAGTGGGAAATCCAGTATTCAATATAGTTCTGGAGACCCAGGTTCAATCACTGGGTCAGGAAGATCTTCTGGAGTAGGGAATGGCAATCCACTCCAGTATTCTTGCCTGGGAAATTCCATGGGCAGAACCCACAGGCTACAGTCCATAAAGTAAAATGACTTTGCTTTTAATATGCTGTCTAAGTTTGTCATAGCTTTTCTTCCAAGCAGCAAGAATCTTTTACTTTTCATGGTTGCAGAATTTTGGAGTCCAAGAAGATAAAAATGTGCCACTGTTTTCGTTTTTTTCTCTTATATTTGCCATGAAGTGATGGGACCAGATGCCATGATCTTAGTTTTTTGAATGTTGAGTTTTTAGCCAGTATCATCTGCATATTTGAGGTTGTTGATATTTCTCCAGGCAACCTTGATTCCAGCTTGTAATTCCATGGAATTTTCCAGGCAAGAATACTGGAGTGGGTTTCCATTTCCCTACTCAAGTGAGTCTTCCCAGCCCAGGGTTAGAACCTGTATGTCCTGCATCTCCTGCACTGGCACGCAGATTCTTTCACACTACATCACCTGGGAAATGCTCATGAGGGCAGAGCCCTCATAAATGAGATTAGTGTCCTTAGAAAAAAGGCTCCAGAGAGTTTGCTAGTTCTTTCCACCATGTGAGGACACAAGAAGAAATGGGAAGATTGCAGTGAATAATAGGGCTTTCACCAGAATCTGCTTGCACCGGCACCCTGATCTTGGGTTTCCAACCTTCAGAACAGTAAGGAATAAATCTGTGTTGTTTATAAGCCACTCAGTCTGGGGCATTTTGTTACATCAGCCTGAACTGAACAAGAAGTCCATTTTCGTATTAAACAGTTTTATGTTTCCAACTTGGGGCCTTTATAAATAGGTTGCCATTAATATTTTCTACATTGTTATAAGTGCATTCCATCCCCTTGTATACCTAGGAATAGAATTGCTAGGTCTTGTGTTTCATAGAAGACAGTACCAAACTGTCAGTTGCTATTCTCTCCATGCAGTGCAACAAAATTCTCACATTTTCACTTCTGTGCCAACGTTTGATATTGTCTTATTCTTTACAGTATTCAATACAGTGGGAAATCCAGTATTCAATATAGTTCTGGAGACCCAGGTTCAATCACTGGGTCAGGAAGATCTTCTGGAGTAGGGAATGGCAATCCACTCCAGTATTCTTGCCTGGGAAATTCCATGGGCAGAGGACCCTACAGGCTACAGTCCATGCAGTTGCACAGAGTTGGACACAGCTGCACGACTTTGAGAGACAGAGAGAATAATTGGTGAAGTGATATATCTCGCTTATATTTCTTTATCATTTAGATACACTATGTTAGGAACTGCTCATTTGATTTATGTTTATTCATTTTCATCTTGGGTGTGGTGTCTTTTTCTAGATGGCTTGTAAGAAAATTAATTTTTGTATTCTACACTTGAATCTTTCATCAACTATTTGTTTATTGTGAATGTCTTTTCCATTGTGTGGTTGCCTTTCTCCACTCACTTAATGACTTTTGATGATCAGACTTTTTTTAATGCTAGAACATTACAACCTATTTTGCTTTTCATTGTGTAGTAAGTGTTTTGTGTGATGAGTCACGGAATTCTCCAGGCAAGAATATTGGAGTAGGTTGCCTTTCCCTTCTCCAGGGGATCTTCCCAACCCAGGGATCAAACCCAGGGCTCTCACACTGCTAGTGGACTCTTTATCATCTGAGTCACCAGGAAAGCCTTCACTTTTGAATCTCTTGCCAGCTATTTATTTATTGTGAATGTCTTCTGATTGTGTGGTTTCCTTTCTCCACTCCATGACTTTCGATGACTTTTTTTAATGATAGGACATTACAACCTTCTTTAGAGGAGGGGGGCACTTCTATTGGTCTTTCATTTATCTATTTTCATCCATCTTTGTTCTCTGGCCTGTGTGGGCCTCCCATCACAGTGGCCTCTGTTGCTGCAGAGCACTGGCTCTGGGCGCATGCGCTCCAGAGCTCCAGCTCGGTAATTGGACACATCCATCTAGCTGCTCCACAGCATATGGGATCTTCCCAGGCCAGGGATCGAACCAGTGCCCATTGCACTGCAAGGCGGTGTCCTTACCCACTGGACCACCAGGGAAGCCCCCAACCTTTTTTTTTTCAATTGTGTAGTAAGTGCTTTGTGTGCTTGTTTAAGAAATGTTTGCTTACCCCATAATAATGAATGTGTTCTCTTGTATGTTCCTCTGAAAGTTTATTTATTTTTATATATTTATTTTACCTGGTATATTCATATTAAAATTAATCTAAAATCATTTTAACTATAGTATGAATTAATAATCAATATTCATCTTTTTATATATGTTAATTCATTCTAACCAATATCACTTTGAAAAATTTATCATTCCATGCTGAACTACATTGCAATATTTTTATAAATTTACTGTTTACATAAGTGGAAATCTTTGAGTTTGATTTATTATTATTTTTTAAAGATTTATTTATTTATTTATTTTGGTGGGGGTGGGGTGGGGAGGGAGGGGAGCAGGCGGGCCACTTCTCTTGGTCTTTCATCTGTCCACTTTCATCCATCTTTGTTCTTTGGCCCGTGTGGGCCTCCCATCGCGATGGCCTCTGTCGCTGCAGAGCGCCGGCTCTGGGCGCATGCGCTCCAGAGCTCCGGCACGGTAATTGGACACATCTGTCCAGCCGCTCCGCGGCACGTTGGATCTTCCCAGGCTAGGGATCGAACCGGCACCCCTTGCACTGCAAGGCGGTGTCCTTACCCACTGGACCACCAGGGAAGCCCTGATTTATTTATTTTTAATTGAGGGATAATTACTTTAAATATGGTGTTGGTTTCTGCCATACATCAACATGAATTCGCCATAGGTATACATATGCCCCCTCCCTCTTGAACCTCTCCTCTGCTTCCCTCCCCCTCTTACCCCTCTAGGTTCTTGCAGAGCCCCAGTTTGAGACCCTAGTCATATAGCAAATTCCCATTGTTTATCTATTTTATGTATGAGTGTATACATTTCCACATTAATTTCTCCATCCATCCCACCCTCCCCACCCTTTCCCCATTCTATGTCCCACTCCCATCCTGTGTCTCTTCTCTGTATCCATCTGCATTGCTGCCCTGAAAATAGGTTCACCAGCATCATCTTTCTAGATTCCATATATATGTGTTGATATATTATATTTGTTTTTCTCTTTCTGACTTACTTAACTCTGTATAATATGCTCTAGGTTCATACACCTTTTTTTTCAATTGTGTAGTAAGTGCTTTGTGTGCTTGTTTAAGAAATGTTTGCTTACCCCATAATAATGAATGTGTTCTCTTGTATGTTCCTCTGAAAGTTTATTTATTTTTATATATTTATTTTACCTGGTATATTCATATTAAAATTAATCTAAAATCATTTTAACTATAGTATGAATTAATAATCAATATTCATCTTTTTATATATGTTAATTCATTCTAACCAATATCACTTTGAAAAATTTATCATTCCATGCTGAACTACATTGCAATATTTTTATAAATTTACTGTTTACATAAGTGGAAATCTTTGAGTTTGATTTATTATTATTTTTTAAAGATTTATTTATTTATTTATTTTGGTGGGGGTGGGGTGGGGAGGGAGGGGAGCAGGCGGGCCACTTCTCTTGGTCTTTCATCTGTCCACTTTCATCCATCTTTGTTCTTTGGCCCGTGTGGGCCTCCCATCGCGATGGCCTCTGTCGCTGCAGAGCGCCGGCTCTGGGCGCATGCGCTCCAGAGCTCCGGCACGGTAATTGGACACATCTGTCCAGCCGCTCCGCGGCACGTTGGATCTTCCCAGGCTAGGATCGAACCGGCACCCTTGCACTGCAAGGCGGTGTCCTTACCCACTGGACCACCAGGGAAGCCCTGATTTATTTATTTTTAATTGAGGGATAATTACTTTAAATATGGTGTTGGTTTCTGCCATACATCAACATGAATTCGCCATAGGTATACATATGCCCCCTCCCTCTTGAACCTCTCCTCTGCTTCCCTCCCCCTCTTACCCCTCTAGGTTCTTGCAGAGCCCCAGTTTGAGACCCTAGTCATATAGCAAATTCCCATTGTTTATCTATTTTATGTATGAGTGTATACATTTCCACATTAATTTCTCCATCCATCCCACCCTCCCCACCCTTTCCCCATTCTATGTCCCACTCCCATCCTGTGTCTCTTCTCTGTATCCATCTGCATTGCTGCCCTGAAAATAGGTTCACCAGCATCATCTTTCTAGATTCCATATATATGTGTTGATATATTATATTTGTTTTTCTCTTTCTGACTTACTTAACTCTGTATAATATGCTCTAGGTTCATACACCTTATTATAACTGTCTCAAATATGTTCCTTTTTATGGCTGAGTAATATTCCATTGTACACATGTACCACAGTTTCTTTACCCATTCATCTCTCAATGGACATCTAGTCTGCTCCCTTGCCCTAGCTATTATAAATGGTGCTGCAGGGAACATTGGAGTACATGAACATTGGAGCACATGTGCCTTACAGTTTTGGTTTCCTCAGGTAAGGCACAGTAGTGAGATTGCTGGGTCCTATGGTATTCTTATTCCTTAGGTTTTTTTAGAACACTCCATACTATTTTCCAGAGCAGCTGTATCAATTTACACCCCCACAGCAGTGCAAGAGAGCTCCCTTTTCTCTGCATCCTCTTCAGTATGTGTAAATGTTTTGATGATGGCCATTCTGACTGGTATGAGGTAGTATCTCACTTTAGGTTTGATTTGCACTTCTCTAATACAGAGCAATGTTGAGCATCTTTTCATGTACTTATTACCCATCAATATGTCTTATTTGGAGAAATGTCTGTTTAGGTTTTTTGCTCACTTTTTGATAGGGTTGTTTGTTTTTCTGGTTTTTAATTGTATGAGCTGCTTATGTATTTTGGAAATTAGTCCTTTCAAAGTTGTTTCATTTACAGTTATTTCCTCGCATTCTAAGGGTTGTCTTTTCACCTTTCTTATAGTTTCCTTCAGCTGTTCAAAAGCTTTTAATTAGTCCTACTTGTTTATTTTTTGTTTTTATTTTCATTAGTCTAGGGAGGTGGGTTCTTGAGAATCTTGCTGTGATATATGTCAGAGAGCATTCTTCCTATGTTTTCCACTAAGAGTTTTATACTTTTTGCTCCTATATTTAAGTCTTTAATCCATTTTTAGTTTATTTTTGTGTGGTGTTAAGAAGTAGTTCTAATTTCATTCTCCAGTACCACTTTTTGAAGAGGCTGTATTTTGCCTTTGCATATTCTTGTCTCCTTCCTCAAAGATAAGGTGCCTATAGGTACTGTAAGAAAAGTGTAAAAGAAAGACAGAGAAGATGAGGGATGCCAAGGAGGATCAGGTTTATTCATATTGGCCTATATATATATCATCATATAGGAGTCACCACGAGGGATCTGGCTACACAGACATGACTGGGAGAGAGAGATGGCAGAGAAAGAGAGAAAAGCGTCGGAGAAAGTGGGTCAAAAGAGAAGGCCAAGAGCAGAGCCAAGGCTGAGAGTGAGAGAGAGAGATCAATGGCATGAGGGGATGGACCTTAAGTATCTGGGGTGGCCAGGGGGTGGCCAGGGGATTGGCAGGTGCTGATGTGAGTCCACAGGTAGGAAAGCTTTGTGTCCACAGAGACACGTGACCTTAAGAGACTGTAGGAAGAGCGGGACTGCCGGATGACTCTACTCTTTGCAGATTTTCAACTCCAGCAGGTGCATGGTTTCATCTTTCAGTTTTCTATCTTGTTCCATTGGTCTATATTTCTGTTTCTTGTGCCGTTACAATACTGTCTGACTATTTTTGTAGTATAGTTTGAAGTGAGTCAGGTTGACTCTTCCAGCTCCATTTTCTTTCTTAAGATTGCTTTGGCTATCTGGGGTTTTTGCTTTACTATAGGAAATATTAAATGTTTGCTTTAGTTCTATGAAAAAATCCATCAGTAATTTTAAAGTGATTGCACTGAATTTATAGATTGCATTTGGTAATATAGTCATTTTCACATTATTGATTCTTCCAACACAGGGACATAGAATACCTCTCCATCTGTTTATGTTTTCCTTGATTTTTGTCATCAATGTCTTTATCATTTTCTGTATACAGTTCTTTTGTCTCCTTAGGTAGGTTTATTCCTAGGTATTTTACTCTTTTTGTTGCAAGGGTAAATGGAATTGATTCTTTAATTTCTCTTTCTGATTTTTCATTGTTAGTGTGTAGGAGGGCAAGTGATTTCTGTGTATTCATTTTGTGACGCTTAATTCACTAATTAGCTCTAGTAACTGTGTGACAGTATCTTTAGGGTTTTCTATGTATAGTATCATGATGCCTGCAAACAGTGTAAGTTTCTCTTCTTTTCCAACCTGAATTATTTTTCTTTTTTTTTTCTCTAATTTCTGTAACTAGGATTTCCAAAACTATGTGAACAATAATCATGAGAGTGGGCACCCTTGTCTTGTTCCTGATCTTAGAGGAAATGCTTACAGTTTTCCACCATTGAGAATAATGTTTGCTGTGGGTTTTTGGCATACGTCCTTTATTACACTGATGTAGGTTCCTTTCATGCACAGTTTTTTTAAAAAAACTTTATCATAAATGGATGCTGCATTTTATTGGAAACTTTTTCTGCATCTATTGAGATTATCATATGGCTTTATCTTTCAGTTTGCTAATATGGTGTATCAAGCTGTTTGATTTGCTTATATAAGAATTGTTGTACCCCTGGGATAAATCTAACTTGATCATAATCTGTGATCTTTTTAATGTGTTGCCAAATTCTGTTTGATAGAATTTTGTTGAGGATTTTTGCAACTATCTTGATCAGAGATATTGCCTGTAATTTTCTTTTTTTGTCTGTGATATCTTTGTCTGGTTTTTGTATCAGGGTAATGGTGGTTATGTAAAATAACCTCACTGCTTTCTGCAATACTTTGTGTCTGGAAATTCTTTTCCAACCCATACGCAGACTGCCTCAACCTTTGGTGGCCCACACAGGGACTATTCTCGGGGGCTCTCCCTCACACTCCTTTCCTTTCTTTTCTTTTTCCTTTAGCCCACTGTGAACAGGCAAGTGGTTATGAAAGAACTGAGGAACTCTGGTCAGAGTCACTCTCTGGCATATTCCAAAGGCTCCACTGGCAACTGTGCCCCAGTAGCTGCACCCAAGCAGGTGAGAGCTCTCCTTTCCTCTTTTTCCTCCTTCTTCCTTAAACAGAGGATCATGCCAATTAAAACTGTGTTGGCATTGGTCAAACATGTAAAAGCCATTAGGGCAGCAGCTACTGGAAGATTTCCATGACAGGATAAGGGGGTCACAGAACAGACCAGGCTGTCAGAGCATCTGTCCCCAGCAAGACAACTTCTGTGCAACATGTCAGGCACACATTAGTTAAAGCAAAATACTTAGCCCATTCCCCCAGGTCACAGTCTTCCCGGTCGGACTACAAGGCAGATTCCTCAGCCCATCTTCTCTGTCTCTTTCCCTTTTCTCCTTCTGTCAGGATTAATTTACAGAAGCCCTATGTTTCAGGGAATCATCAAAAGGTGAGTCACGGTTGGTTCTGGGAAACTCTTTTCTGTCCTTTTATACCCTAGCCACCAGGTACATTTTCACATGGTTCATGCCTATGCTTGTGCCTAGCCACAGTTCTTTGTCACTCTCTTGTCATATGTTCAGGAGTCAGACGCGATAGCTGTGATGGTTGGACATTTATGCCACAGCCACACAGAGAGTTCACCGGGGCAGTTGAGATGCCTTCTATGGCCAGTGAACTCTCAGTACTCCCATTCTAAGTATGGACTCAGGTGCATCTCAAGAACCTTGCTCAGATTCGCTTCTAGGTTGTATTCTCAAGAAATGGAAAAGATTTCACTATGAAAATCTTAAAAAGAAAAGGCTCACATTCTTTTACAACAAAACTGGGAAAGCTGATACGAACTGGGGAACCAAGAAAAATGGCTTCTTAATGTATCAGGGTAATGGTGGTTATGTAAAATAACCTCACTGCTTTCTGCAATACTTTGTGTCTGGAAATTCTTTTCCAACCCATACGCAGACTGCCTCAACCTTTGGTGGCCCACACAGGGACTATTCTCGGGGGCTCTCCCTCACACTCCTTTCCTTTCTTTTCTTTTTCCTTTAGCCCACTGTGAACAGGCAAGTGGTTATGAAAGAACTGAGGAACTCTGGTCAGAGTCACTCTCTGGCATATTCCAAAGGCTCCACTGGCAACTGTGCCCCAGTAGCTGCACCCAAGCAGGTGAGAGCTCTCCTTTCCTCTTTTTCCTCCTTCTTCCTTAAACAGAGGATCATGCCAATTAAAACTGTGTTGGCATTGGTCAAACATGTAAAAGCCATTAGGGCAGCAGCTACTGGAAGATTTCCATGACAGGATAAGGGGGTCACAGAACAGACCAGGCTGTCAGAGCATCTGTCCCCAGCAAGACAACTTCTGTGCAACATGTCAGGCACACATTAGTTAAAGCAAAATACTTAGCCCATTCCCCCAGGTCACAGTCTTCCCGGTCGGACTACAAGGCAGATTCCTCAGCCCATCTTCTCTGTCTCTTTCCCTTTTCTCCTTCTGTCAGGATTAATTTACAGAAGCCCTATGTTTCAGGGAATCATCAAAAGGTGAGTCACGGTTGGTTCTGGGAAACTCTTTTCTGTCCTTTTATACCCTAGCCACCAGGTACATTTTCACATGGTTCATGCCTATGCTTGTGCCTAGCCACAGTTCTTTGTCACTCTCTTGTCATATGTTCAGGAGTCAGACGCGATAGCTGTGATGGTTGGACATTTATGCCACAGCCACACAGAGAGTTCACCGGGGCAGTTGAGATGCCTTCTATGGCCAGTGAACTCTCAGTACTCCCATTCTAAGTATGGACTCAGGTGCATCTCAAGAACCTTGCTCAGATTCGCTTCTAGGTTGTATTCTCAAGAAATGGAAAAGATTTCACTATGAAAATCTTAAAAAGAAAAGGCTCACATTCTTTTACAACAAAACTGGGAAAGCTGATACGAACTGGGGAACCAAGAAAAATGGCTTCTTAATGACACACTAAATTACAATAACATTCCTTCAACTTGATCTCTTTTTGCTAATCCTCACATTCAGACCTTCAGATCTAAGGTACTCATGCCACATATGTCTTTCTGTTGCCACCTTATTCCCTCAACTCCCTGGGTCTCTCCGTCTCCATCGGATCTCCTGCTAAAGACTTTCCCCTATAAACAAAAGCCTGGGAAATAATCTATGCTAACATTCTAAAGAATTCCCTTCCAACTCCTCCTGTCTCTTGCGGTGAAGGAAAGTGTGAGAAGAAAGTTGAAAAAGAACCAAACTTCCCCATTCCTGAAAATTCCCATATTTCTTCAGGTTTTTCTGATCTAACTAAGACCCCCAAATCCCAGAGGAACAATTCCTGCTGGAACAACATCTTATCAGTCAGTCTACCCCTGCCATCATTTTAACTATGAAACTATAACTAGAAAAAAGGAGAGATGAGGTTTGTTTGTTTAACTCTGAATGGCCATTATACTCTTTAGACCCTGAAAACACTATCCTTTTCTTTTTGAAATGGCAGAACTGATTTTTTTTCCATGCAACTGGAGAAAAAAAGCTGACTTACTGAAGCACTTTTTGGAGCTCTGGCCCTGCCTGAGAAGCAAAAACATACCTAGCAAAAAACCTGAAGTTAACTCTTATCATGATCTTGAGATACATAGCCCCTCTGCCTGTTATTCCAGCCTAAGACAAATTAGTAAAACTTCAAGCCAAGGGGGAAAGAAGGACAAAGAGACTTTTTAAATATCAAGCAGGTAACTGTGAGATTTCTGTATGTCCAGATTTATGTATGTCTCAGTTTTTGTCTTTGTCTTTGGATTATACTGCTGAGGTTAATTTGTCAATGAGCTCTAGTTAATTGATCTTAAGAAAAGTGCTTACAAATCAAACAAGTCTAAATTCAAGAAAAATTAAACTAAATGAATATAAGGTTAATGTGAATTGGGAAATATTCACTGTTAAATTAATACTTGATATTAATATTTGTTTATTAATCTAATTAACATAGACTTTGTGAAGAAAACTTAAGGAAAGAAAATGCAAGTGGGACAAGAGCTTTGGTGATTTATGCTTACCAATCTACAGAAGGCTGATATAGAGAACAGTTCATGGTTGCTGAAGGAAAATAAGATGTATGTTTTCAGTAAAAATGGCATAAGGAATGGAATTACATTTTATTAAGGGAATAAGTACTAGCTTCCCTGGTAGCTCAGCTGGTAAAGAATCCAGCTGCAATACAAGAGACCCTGATTTGATTCCTGGGCCTAGAAGATGCCATGGAGAAGGGAACAGCTACCCACTCTAATATTCTTGCCTGGAGAAGAATACCGAGAATACACAACTGAGCGACTTTCACTTTCAAGGGAAAAGGGTGTAAGCATGACTTACAAGTGCCTGTTCTCCGAATGGGCAAATAAAATGATGACTGTAGAGTTAAAAAAGGACTTTTAACAAGTGAACCTGAAGAAGACAGGTTTGTACACCCCAATATCTGCTGGATCATAGAGAAAGCAAGGAAATTAAAAAAAAAAAAAAAAATATATATATATATATATATATATATACTTCTGTTTAATTGACTATGCTAACATCTTTGACTATGTGGATCACAACAAACTGGAAAAGTCTTAAAGAAATGGGGATATCAGATCACCTTAACTGTCTCCTGAGAAACCTGTATGCAGGACAAGAAACAACAGTGAGAACTGAACATAGAACAATGAACTGATTCAAAATTGGAAAAGGAGTACATCGAGGCTGTATGTGGTCACCCTGCTTATTTAAGTTATATGCAGAGTGTGTCATGCTTCCAGTATTTTTCAGATATAAATAAACTCTTCTCATCAAGATATTTATAGTTTAAAACAATTAGTGATTTACTCCTAAAGGTAAAATTGGAACTTTTTTTTCTCTCTACCTTGTCCCTCCAAAAATTTGAGACACTTGAGTATTCTACATAACATTATCTGTCCTTTGGCATATACAGAAATCTCAAAGCATAGTGGTGACCTCTAGAAGAAAATTCCACTTCAACATAAACTAGTGATGGGCCCCTGGTATCTATAGTCAATGGACCAAACTTATTTCAAAAACAGATTAGTCTTGGCTCTGTTTAATAAAAGTAATAATTTTAGAAAAATAGTATTCTTCACTAAGTATTAAATTCTGGCTTTGTTAATTAAGGTCTGTGTTTACTGAAGACTCACTTCTCAGTTAGTCATTTGCTGTTATGTTGTACTGTTGAAAAAGGGCTGATATAGAGAACAGTTCATGGTTGCTGAAGGAAAATAAGATGTATGTTTTCAGTAAAAATGGCATAAGGAATGGAATTACATTTTATTAAGGGAATAAGTACTAGCTTCCCTGGTAGCTCAGCTGGTAAAGAATCCAGCTGCAATACAAGAGACCCTGATTTGATTCCTGGGCCTAGAAGATGCCATGGAGAAGGGAACAGCTACCCACTCTAATATTCTTGCCTGGAGAAGAATACCGAGAATACACAACTGAGCGACTTTCACTTTCAAGGGAAAAGGGTGTAAGCATGACTTACAAGTGCCTGTTCTCCGAATGGGCAAATAAAATGATGACTGTAGAGTTAAAAAAGGACTTTTAACAAGTGAACCTGAAGAAGACAGGTTTGTACACCCCAATATCTGCTGGATCATAGAGAAAGCAAGGAAATTAAAAAAAAAAAAAAAAATATATATATATATATATATATATATACTTCTGTTTAATTGACTATGCTAACATCTTTGACTATGTGGATCACAACAAACTGGAAAAGTCTTAAAGAAATGGGGATATCAGATCACCTTAACTGTCTCCTGAGAAACCTGTATGCAGGACAAGAAACAACAGTGAGAACTGAACATAGAACAATGAACTGATTCAAAATTGGAAAAGGAGTACATCGAGGCTGTATGTGGTCACCCTGCTTATTTAAGTTATATGCAGAGTGTGTCATGCTTCCAGTATTTTTCAGATATAAATAAACTCTTCTCATCAAGATATTTATAGTTTAAAACAATTAGTGATTTACTCCTAAAGGTAAAATTGGAACTTTTTTTTCTCTCTACCTTGTCCCTCCAAAAATTTGAGACACTTGAGTATTCTACATAACATTATCTGTCCTTTGGCATATACAGAAATCTCAAAGCATAGTGGTGACCTCTAGAAGAAAATTCCACTTCAACATAAACTAGTGATGGGCCCCTGGTATCTATAGTCAATGGACCAAACTTATTTCAAAAACAGATTAGTCTTGGCTCTGTTTAATAAAAGTAATAATTTTAGAAAAATAGTATTCTTCACTAAGTATTAAATTCTGGCTTTGTTAATTAAGGTCTGTGTTTACTGAAGACTCACTTCTCAGTTAGTCATTTGCTGTTATGTTGTACTGTTATAAGACCTAATTAAGCTAATAAAAGGACACTCTAAGTTTGTTTCTGAGGTCTAACTTCATAGTCAATCTTTGGATAAGGATCAGATGCCCCATGATCTACAACCAGGTGGTTAACATCGGGCTATAGTCATTTAACAGACTAAGTCAGGTGACATGGTATGTACTGGGCTGCATCTAATGAAAGTTCTTACATCCTACTTGTGAACTACTATCACTGCTAACTATATTGTTTTCTATATTGCCTGTTTTATAAAATTGTTGCCTCTTACATTACCAAAACTGTTACTGAGTCTCTAATAAAATGATAATACATAGTTCTCTGTAAGATCTCCTGACTAGCCCCTCTTCTAGGCCCATTAAAAGCTTTTCTACTTTTATTACTCTCCAGGCTATATATCTCTAACTTCCTTGTTAAGTTTGTTTCTTCTAGAATAAAGTAAACTATCCAAATGCTGTTGAAGTAAGGATACCAGCTGGTTAACACACAGACTATTCTGTAACAAGTGGATCTGTCATTCTGTGGATTCTCATCTCTCTCCTAAATGCACTCTGACATAGAGAGCTCACTGGGACCCAAGACCCCATGATGCCTCTGCCCAGCAAGAAGAAGCCAGAGCAGTCTCTGGCCCTGTCCCAATGACCTAGGTTCCCATGACATGAGCTAGGAATAGGCAGGTAGTTAGACATGAGGAGAGTGTTAAGGGGCCAAAGATTTGGCCCATTGATAAGAAGAGAGGAGGAATGTTGAGTCCTGCCCCCAAGGTCACAGGTGCAAGGCCTTGGTGCAAGACCGCCCTCAAGGCCACAGGCCTGACATCTGTGGCCTTGGGAGAAGGACTCAACAGGGATCAAAAATACAACTGCTAAGCCTCTTTGTTTTTACTTTTTATTTTGTACTGGGGTATAGTCAATTAAGGGGCTTTCCTGGTGACTCAGATGGTAGAGAAACCACCTGCCAATGCAGGAGACCTGGGTTGGATTCCTGGTTCAAGAAGATGCCCTGAAGAAGGGAATGGCTACCCACTCCAGTATTCTTGCCTGGGAAATCCCATAGACAGAGGAGTCCAGCAGGCTACCATCCATGGGGTTGCAAAGAGTTGAACACAACTGAGCAACTTAACACACACATAGTTGATTAACGATGTTGTGATAGTTTCAGGTGAACAGTGAAAGGACTCAGCCATACACTTACATGTATGCATTTTCCCCCAAGCTCCCCTCCCACCTACCCTGCCACATAACATCGAGCAGAGTTCCACATGCTATGCAGTAGGTCCTTATTGGTTATTCATGTTAACTATAGCAGTGTGTACAAAGCCATCTCAAACTCTCTGAGTATCCCTACCCTTGATTCTTTACCCCTGTAACCAAAAGTTCAGTCCCTATGTCTATGAGTCTCTATTTTGTAAGTAATTTCATTTGTATCATTTCTTTTCAGATTTCCCATATAAGCGGTGCCATATGATACTTGGTTGGACCAAATGGTTCCTCAGAGTCTTTAGGGTACTATCCAACATCAGTCTCAATGCATAGCCTGTATCAAGGAGAAATGGAACAGAATTTTAATTTGGCATAAAATGAATGTATATACTTAAAAAAATTGTACCAACTTGATGTAAAAGATAATTGAAATTTTTCCAAATGCACTCTGACATAGAGAGCTCCTGGGACCCAAGACCCCATGAGCCCAGCAAGAAGAAGCCAGAGCAGTCTCTGGCCCTGTCCCAATGACCTAGGTTCCCATGACATGAGCTAGGAATAGGCAGGTAGTTAGACATGAGGAGAGTGTTAAGGGGCCAAAGATTTGGCCCATTGATAAGAAGAGAGGAGGAATGTTGAGTCCTGCCCCAAGGTCACAGGTGCAAGGCCTTGGTGCAAGACCGCCCTCAAGGCCACAGGCCTGACATCTGTGGCCTTGGGAGAAGGACTCAACAGGGATCAAAAATACAACTGCTAAGCCTCTTTGTTTTTACTTTTTATTTTGTACTGGGGTATAGTCAATTAAGGGGCTTTCCTGGTGACTCAGATGGTAGAGAAACCACCTGCCAATGCAGGAGACCTGGGTTGGATTCCTGGTTCAAGAAGATGCCCTGAAGAAGGGAATGGCTACCCACTCCAGTATTCTTGCCTGGGAAATCCCATAGACAGAGGAGTCCAGCAGGCTACCATCCATGGGGTTGCAAAGAGTTGAACACAACTGAGCAACTTAACACACACATAGTTGATTAACGATGTTGTGATAGTTTCAGGTGAACAGTGAAAGGACTCAGCCATACACTTACATGTATGCATTTTCCCCCAAGCTCCCCTCCCACCTACCCTGCCACATAACATCGAGCAGAGTTCCACATGCTATGCAGTAGGTCCTTATTGGTTATTCATGTTAACTATAGCAGTGTGTACAAAGCCATCTCAAACTCTCTGAGTATCCCTACCCTTGATTCTTTACCCCTGTAACCAAAAGTTCAGTCCCTATGTCTATGAGTCTCTATTTTGTAAGTAATTTCATTTGTATCATTTCTTTTCAGATTTCCCATATAAGCGGTGCCATATGATACTTGGTTGGACCAAATGGTTCCTCAGAGTCTTTAGGGTACTATCCAACATCAGTCTCAATGCATAGCCTGTATCAAGGAGAAATGGAACAGAATTTTAATTTGGCATAAAATGAATGTATATACTTAAAAAAAAATTGTACCAACTTGATGTGATAGGAACAGATACAGTTAAAAATGAAAACTATTCTTTGAGCCTTCAACCTTCTATGGAAAGAAAGCAGCCAAGGAATGTTTCTCAACCACAAACAGGAGCATTTCTTATGAAAAAAGAAGGCAAAGCCAAAAGCCATGGAAACCATTCCCAGGGATCAGAACTAAAGAGACGTGCACTTAATGAATTCCAGGACTGTGATTAATTAATTTCTGTATGATCATTTGTTAGGCAATGAGAAATAGAAACGTTATCTCTTTATTTCACAGCTCTTCTTTTCAAGAGGGATACAGTATCTGAGGTGTTCCTGAGAAACTACATCCAAAAAGTCTTGTCCGTGTCTGGACCTCATTTGGTGAGATCCTGGTTTCACGCCTAAACCTGATATAATATTAGGACAAGACGGAGAATTTTGGAGTAGGTAAATTTCTTCTGTGCATGAGAAAATATGAATCACTGAATTCCAGAAGGGGAATAATGAACATTAATTGGGAAACATTCTCCCCAGTCATACTTGCCCTTCCCCCACTGAATCTCTAATGGTCTGTGACTCTGTGACCTGTGACAGAAATGAAGCTGTGTCAATCTGGGGACTTGGCTTTCAAAAACCCTGAAGGTTTCCGATGTGCCTTTTCAGGAACCATAAGCTTTTGTGTAAAAAATCTGGCTATATTCTGTGACAGATGACATAGAGGTTAAATATAGAATCCTTAAAACCATATGGTAGAAAGGGGAATGGGCCAGATATTGCAAGCATCTCAGCTAAGCCTCAAATTCCAGCCATCTCTACTAAGCCATCTCAAACTCTCTGAGTATCCCTACCCTTGATTCTTTACCCCTGTAACCAAAAGTTCAGTCCCTATGTCTATGAGTCTCTATTTTGTAAGTAATTTCATTTGTATCATTTCTTTTCAGATTTCCCATATAAGCGGTGCCATATGATACTTGGTTGGACCAAATGGTTCCTCAGAGTCTTTAGGGTACTATCCAACATCAGTCTCAATGCATAGCCTGTATCAAGGAGAAATGGAACAGAATTTTAATTTGGCATAAAATGAATGTATATACTTAAAAAAAAATTGTACCAACTTGATGTGATAGGAACAGATACAGTTAAAAATGAAAACTATTCTTTGAGCCTTCAACCTTCTATGGAAAGAAAGCAGCCAAGGAATGTTTCTCAACCACAAACAGGAGCATTTCTTATGAAAAAAGAAGGCAAAGCCAAAAGCCATGGAAACCATTCCCAGGGATCAGAACTAAAGAGACGTGCACTTAATGAATTCCAGGACTGTGATTAATTAATTTCTGTATGATCATTTGTTAGGCAATGAGAAATAGAAACGTTATCTCTTTATTTCACAGCTCTTCTTTTCAAGAGGGATACAGTATCTGAGGTGTTCCTGAGAAACTACATCCAAAAAGTCTTGTCCGTGTCTGGACCTCATTTGGTGAGATCCTGGTTTCACGCCTAAACCTGATATAATATTAGGACAAGACGGAGAATTTTGGAGTAGGTAAATTTCTTCTGTGCATGAGAAAATATGAATCACTGAATTCCAGAAGGGGAATAATGAACATTAATTGGGAAACATTCTCCCCAGTCATACTTGCCCTTCCCCCACTGAATCTCTAATGGTCTGTGACTCTGTGACCTGTGACAGAAATGAAGCTGTGTCAATCTGGGGACTTGGCTTTCAAAAACCCTGAAGGTTTCCGATGTGCCTTTTCAGGAACCATAAGCTTTTGTGTAAAAAATCTGGCTATATTCTGTGACAGATGACATAGAGGTTAAATATAGAATCCTTAAAACCATATGGTAGAAAGGGGAATGGGCCAGATATTGCAAGCATCTCAGCTGAGCCTAAAATTCCAGCCATCTCTACTAAGGTGCCAGTCTTGATGGTAAATCATCTTACACATTTTAGTCCAGTAACCACTCTGATAATTAAACCACCAGTGAATCTCACCTGGAGCACAGAGACAACCCAGCTGAACCCCTAAATAAAATTATTGTTGTTTTAAGCCATAACTTTTAGGTGTGGATTTTTATATAGCAATAAAAATCCAAAATAGTGGTTTAATCTATTCTGTGCCAGAAGTTCAAGATTCATTGGGTGCATTGACCCACCCTCTAGCTCTTCAACCTCTAGCTCTTCTCTAGGTTGGTCCCAGAACCTCCACACAGGAAATTAGCACAGCTGTCTATGTGTCTCATTGCTTCATCCCCTAAAGATGCAAGAACTCTAAGAATGGAGCAGTAATAGCACAGAATGAAATCAGATACCCCAATAATTAAGCAGAAGGAATAAACTAAAGAAGAGAAAAGAAAGGTGAGGGGGAAGTTTAGTCTATGAATGTTAAGCAGTGAACCAACATATGGAATCCATTAAAGGTATATTTATGCATATGAATTTATGGTAAATGTTATAGTCCATATGGAGAAAACTGTCCACCTGCCAATAGGTGTACTTACTTGGAACAGCCAGATGTCTCTACCCAAACTCAGAGCAGTTTGGAACAATGAAAAGGCAATTGAGATGAAGTGCACTTGCAAAGAAAGCTGTTACATATAGAGATTTCAAATTCCTTCTGACTTTCTGAGAAAAATGAAATAATGACATGACTAGGTGTCTCAAAAAACAGTACGTTAATCTGAAAGCAAGATGCATATAAGTGCATGAGTGAACACCTTATGAAGTACTTTTTATATACTTTTATTTTTGAAAATTTCAAAAATATACAAGTGCAAAAAGAATAATATAATGAACTTCTCCTTACCCTCCTTGATTTAAAAATTACTCACTCTTGGTCAATCTCGCTTTATTTTTTTCCCACCCACATCCCCAGTTTTTGAATTTTTTTTTATAATAATGGAGTATGCATTTTCTACTGTCTTCAGCCCAAAGAATACCGATTTTGACAAATTTGGGGTGATAGCACATTTGTGGAAGTCTGAGCACCCAGCAAAGAAGTTCCAGCACATGATTGTAACAAAAATTAAAAAATAAAATAAAGTAAAAATCCTAGACTGGATCCCATAATGGGGATAAAAGAAACATTTTCACTTTACCTGTGTTATCCCTCCCTTCAGACAGATCAACTCAGTGCCAAGACCTTCTTAAACTTTAAATTCCTGTATTAGGAGAAAATTGAGAACATGTGAGTGAGTACCCAGCTTCCACAGCTGTGTGGGCTATTGCCAAAGTCACACCCACTTCTTTCTCACTTCACTCAGAATGCTAAGATATGTGTCCTGACTAAGGAGAATGTCGGGGCAGGGTAAACAGGAGCCAGGGTTCTCAGAAGAGATAAAAAAGAAGTGGATCTGGGCTTCCTTGGTGGTCCAGTGGGCAAAGAGTCTGCCTTGCAGTGCAAGGGGCGCCAGTTTGATCCCTGGCCTGGGAAGATCCCACATGCTGTGGAGCGATCAGTGTGTCCAATTACAAGCCAGCACACTGGAGTGCATGCACCCAGAGCTGGTGCTCTGCAAGAAGAGAGGTCACTGCAATGGAAGGCACACACAGGCCGAAGAAGAAAGGTGGATGAAAGTGAATAAACAAAGAACCAATAAAGAGGCCAAAAAAAATTAAAATAAAAAAAAAGGATCCTACTGAATGCCTTATGGACTCCATCAGGAAGCCTGGCTATGATCTTCTGAGAATGTCTCACCTGTAGATTCCCCAACTTATGACCAATCCCAGTACACCATGTGCCACACACACACACACACACACACACACACACACACACACACTCTATGGACCCTCTCTTGGTAGGTTCCCAAGGGTAGCAACTCTGAGACTTTTTAGATGGTAGTGAGCACATGCAGAAAGCTGGCACAGCACTATGAGACTGGGAGGAAACACACAAATTTGAGAATTCAGTACCATCCTAACAAACACAGAAAATTGTTAGCACCCAGACTGACTTTACAGGATCAGGAGAATGCATACAATCCTATGAATTCTTCCCTCAATAGGGAAAAAGAGTTGTGAATTGGGAAACAGAATCTGGTCTGAGACAAGACCTGAGAAAACTTTATAATTCCTAGAAGGGCTAAACAAAAGGTATTTGTCTCTTAAAGACTCTCAATGACAACTGGAAGAAGTGATGTCTTTTTCAGATGTGGAAACAGCAATGAAAACACCACCACAAAATGAACACAATAATTTATCTCTAACTGACCCTAAAGAATGATGTTTTGCAAAATTGCCTAATAAAGAATTCAACATAGCTGTTTTAAGGAAGCTCAGTGAACTACAAGAAAGCATAGGAATACTATTCAATGAAATTAGGAAAATAATGCATGAAAAAATGAGTTTAACAGATGGATAGAAAGCATCAAAAACAAAACTTCTGGAGCTGACAGATATAATGAATTAAATAAAAATGCATTCATAGACAAGATCAGTCAGACAAAAGAATTCATAAAATTGGAGACAAGTCATTTGAAATTTTCCAGTCAGGAGAACAAAGGAAAAAACAAAAGTTAATGAAGAAAGCCTGTATGAGTTATGAGATAACAGCAAGTGAAACAATCTGAATTATTGGAGTTCCACATGGTAAAGAGTGAGAAAATAGCAGAAAGCTTATTTAAAATTAAATTTCTCAAAAAAAGAGGAATAGAGAATTTCCTCAACTTGATAATGAACAAGTACAAAAACTGTTAGATAGCATCATACTTAAGTATGGATGTCCACTCTCACCAATCTAGTTCATCTTCTAAGAGATTTAGCCATTGCAGTAAGGCAAGAAAAAAAGATACTAGATAACCAGAAGAGAAATAAAAAAATAAAATCTATTTTGCATTTATTTACTTGGCAAACAGACTTATGTGCAGATGACATGGTAGTCTACATAGATGTAGGAAACTACAAAAAAAAAAAATGCTTCTCTAATAACTGAGTTTAGCGTGCAAAAGTTTTCAAGTCAAGATCAACACATTTTTTAAAAAAACAATGTCTATATACTAGCATTGAACACACAAAAACAAAAAAATTATAAGCAAAACTATAATTTGAAAGAAATAAAATATTGCTTAAAGAAATAGGTTTTAACATACTATGTTCATGGGCTATGTGTCTCAATATAGGAAAGTTGTCAAGTCTCTATAAATAGTGATCTATATGTTTAATTCAGTTCCTATCAAAATCCTACCAATTTTTTTCATAGACATGAAATCTTATCCTAAAGAGTATTCGGAAATTCTATGACTTTAGATTAGTTAAGAAAAACCAAACAGGAGCAACCCGCCCGCCGCGAGGAGCCGCCGGAAACCGCCCGCCGCGAGGAGCCGCGCGCGGACGCCGCGAGGCGGGTAAGTTCAGCCACTCCAACTGGAGGGCTTGCTGAACGGAGAGAGGAAGTCATCCATGGGTTGCTGACCAGGGACCGGGCACGAGTTGGACGGGAAAGCTCGCGTCCGCCTTTGGTACTTAGACACATAACCGGCAGTGCGCGTGTGCCAGTGGTGGAGGAGCACGCTCCTCTAGAACTGCAGCAGCAGCAGAGGAAGCCGGGAAAGAGCAGGAATTGGAGACTACAGGCGGGCGGTAGAGCTGGGGTGCCCTCACAGGCGGCGCCCCCCACTGGGAGCTGCGGGGCCCCAAAAGTTAATGAAGAAAGCCTGTATGAGTTATGAGATAACAGCAAGTGAAACAATCTGAATTATTGGAGTTCCACATGGTAAAGAGTGAGAAAATAGCAGAAAGCTTATTTAAAATTAAATTTCTCAAAAAAAGAGGAATAGAGAATTTCCTCAACTTGATAATGAACAAGTACAAAAACTGTTAGATAGCATCATACTTAAGTATGGATGTCCACTCTCACCAATCTAGTTCATCTTCTAAGAGATTTAGCCATTGCAGTAAGGCAAGAAAAAAAGATACTAGATAACCAGAAGAGAAATAAAAAAATAAAATCTATTTTGCATTTATTTACTTGGCAAACAGACTTATGTGCAGATGACATGGTAGTCTACATAGATGTAGGAAACTACAAAAAAAAAAAAAATGCTTCTCTAATAACTGAGTTTAGCGTGCAAAAGTTTTCAAGTCAAGATCAACACATTTTTTAAAAAAACAATGTCTATATACTAGCATTGAACACACAAAAACAAAAAAATTATAAGCAAAACTATAATTTGAAAGAAATAAAATATTGCTTAAAGAAATAGGTTTTAACATACTATGTTCATGGGCTATGTGTCTCAATATAGGAAAGTTGTCAAGTCTCTATAAATAGTGATCTATATGTTTAATTCAGTTCCTATCAAAATCCTACCAATTTTTTTCATAGACATGAAATCTTATCCTAAAGAGTATTCGGAAATTCTATGACTTTAGATTAGTTAAGAAAAACCAAACAGGAGCAACCCGCCCGCCGCGAGGAGCCGCCGGAAACCGCCCGCCGCGAGGAGCCGCGCGCGGACGCCGCGAGGCGGGTAAGTTCAGCCACTCCAACTGGAGGGCTTGCTGAACGGAGAGAGGAAGTCATCCATGGGTTGCTGACCAGGGACCGGGCACGAGTTGGACGGGAAAGCTCGCGTCCGCCTTTGGTACTTAGACACATAACCGGCAGTGCGCGTGTGCCAGTGGTGGAGGAGCCCGCGCTCCTCTAGAACTGCAGCAGCAGCAGAGGAAGCCGGGGAAAGAGCAGGAATTGGAGACTACAGGCGGGCGCGCGGTAGAGCTGGGGTGCCCCCCTCCAATACGGGGCTGCGCGCGCCTCGGCCTCCGCCCGACTGACTGGGATCAGCCCACCGTCCCGGCCAGCACCCAGTATGGCAGCAAAGCCCTCATTTTGCTGAACACAAAAACAGAAACCAGAGCAACCGGCGCTATAAGGGAAACACTACGCCATCCAGACACCACCATCAAGAGCAGATTGGTTTCCAACAGGCAGATGTGAAGATAAAAACCAAGGACAGTATTTAACTTTTTTTTTTTCTTTTTTTCATTTTTTTCTGCTTGTTTGTGGTGGACTATTTTGCTTATTCAATTGATTGGTTTGGGGTTTATTAGTTTCTTTGTTTATTGGGGTTTTTTATGTTTGTTTGTTTGTTTGTTTTTTGTAGTTTTCATTTGTTTGATTTATTCTATGTGTTTTTTCTTTGTTTTTCGGTCTCTTATTAGTTTTTTCTGCTCTTTTTAATTTTTAACTTTCTTTTGACTTTTATTATATTTTTTTAACTTTAATTTTAATTCTTGAAAAGCTCTAATTCTCTTTTCTCTTTCCTCTTTCCCACTGCTTTCTCTGTGTTCTAAATGTAAAACATCTTCCTAGCTTCCAATATCCTCTAGATAAATTATTTCCTATTTTTCTGTCTCCACTATTCACTTCCAAATACACTAAACAGTACACACACTAATCTTTGCTACCTAATCCTATAAAATACTTCCAAGACAAATCTTTTCCTTTTTACTACTTAGAGACTCTCCTCCTTGTCACCCCGAGCACATGTCCTAATTTAAAATTGCTCTCATTGTAATTATCCAAGCCAGGACCTTGTGCTAGATCTATTATTCAGGCACTATTTTAATTAATTCAAAGCTTAACGGGCAAGTATCATCTGTGATTGCATGAGTTGCTAGAAAGATTTCCTGCGCCTTATCTCTGTAAAACTGGTCAGTTGTGGGGATTGCTGTATATGTATGTATATCTTACGATAATGTTAGAAAACATCTGCATGCTTTTATGACTGTCACCCATCAGGGATGCACCTCTTGTTCCTCAGATGCTAGTGTGTGCACTAGTATCACAGAACACCATAGCAAACCAGACATAGAGCCTACACCCCCTGACCAATCATCAAACCGAGGATCCTCGAAGCGGAAGCCCGGATTCCAAGACTCCACACTGATTATCAAAGAACATACAACACTACAGATTATTCACCTGTAAACAAGGTCTATCACCACCCAAGACACAAGCCACTGAACCCTTCTACAAGGACAGAAACCCAAAGGAAGGGAGAATTCAACCAAGAAGCCTGGTGGGAATAAGAACTCCATACACACAGACACACACAAAGAAACAAAAATTAACCTAATAATGAAACGTCAGAGAAACACTGTACAAATGAAGGACCAAGCTAGAGAAACACCACTTCAAATGACAGAGGAGGAGATAGACAAGCTATCTGAAAGAGAATTCAGAAAAACTGTACTAATGAGGATGCAAAACACCGAAAACAGAATATTAGAGGAAATTAGTGCATTGAGAAAAGACATGCAGGAAATGAAAAATAAGCAAATAGAGACCACCAACTCAATTGCTGAACTCAAAAATACTATAGAAGGTCTCAACAGTAGAGTATCAGAGGCTGAAGAACGGATAAGTGAGCTGGAAGACAGAATGGTGGAAATAAGTGCTGAAGAACAGAACAAAGCCCAAAGAATTAAAAGAACTGAGGATAGCCTCAGAGACCTATGGGACAATATTAAACGCACCAACATTAGAATTATAGGAGTTCCAGAAGAAGAAGAAGAGAAGAAAGACTATGAAAAAATTCTTGAAGAGGTTATAGTTGAAAACTTCCCCAGCATGGGAAAGGAGATAGTCAGCGAAGTCCAGGAAGCACAAAGAGTTCCATACAGGAGAAACCCCAGAAGAAACACACCAAGGCACATACTAATCAAACTAACGCAGACTAAATATAAAGACAGATTACTAAAAGCAGCTAGGAGCAAACAACAAATAACATATAAAGGAAACCCCATACGTTTAACTGCGGATCTCTCAACAGAAACCCTGCAGGCCAGAAGAGAATGGCAAGATACATTTAAACGGCTAAAAGAGAATAACCTGCAACCATGAATTCTCTATCCAGCAAAAATCTCATTCAAAATCGATGGTGAAGTCAAAAGCTTCACAGACAAGCAAAAACTAAAAGAATTCTGTACCACAAAACCAGCCCTACAACAAGTCTAAAGGGCCTGATATAGCTAATAAATACAAGAGTAGGAGAAGCCTTACAAATCAAACCCCAAATTTCTAAGAAGATGACAATAGGAACATTCGTATCAATAATTACTTTGAACGTAAATGGACTAAATGCTCCAACCAAACGACACAGGCTGGCTGAATGGATCCAGAAGCAAGACCCATATATATGCTGTTTACAAGAGACCCACTGGTCACTACATCATGATTAAGGGTCTATCCAAGAGGAAGACATAACAGTCATGAATATCTAAGCACCCAACACAGGGGCACCTCAATACATAAGACAGGTACTTTCAGACATAAAAGAAGAAATCAACAATAACACAATAATAGTAGGAGACTTTAACACTCCTCTCACACCAATGGACAGATCAACAAAACAGAAAATTAATAAAGAAACACAAGCCTTAAATGCCACACTGGAAAAGATGGACCTCATCGATATCTTTAGGACGTTCCATACAAAAGCAGAAGAATACACTTTCTTCTCAAGTGCTCACGGAACATTCTCCAGGATAGACCACATCTTGGGCCACAAATCTAACCTCAGTCAGTTCAAGAAAACCGAAATTATATCAACCATCTTCTCGGACCACAATGCAATGAGACTGGAGATCAACTACCAGAAAAAAAACCCTAAAAACAGAAACACATGGAGATTAAACAATACATACCTAAAAAACCAACTGATCGTTGAGGAAATCAAAGGAGAAATTAAACAATTCCTAGAAGAAAATGACAATGAACACACGACCATGCAAAACCTATAGGATACCATAAAAGCAGTTCTAAGAGGGAAATTTATAGCAATACAATCCCACCCCAGGAAACTAGGAAAATATGAAGCAGATGACCTAACCCCATACGTTTAACTGCGGATCTCTCAACAGAAACCCTGCAGGCCAGAAGAGAATGGCAAGACACATTTAAACGGCTAAAAGAGAATAGCTTACAACCAAGAATTCTCTACTAGGGAAGAATCTCATTCAAAATCGATGGTGAAGTCAAAAGCTTCACAGACAAGCAAAAACTAAAAGAATTCTGTACCACAAAACCAGCCCTACAACAAGTCTAAAGGGCCTGATATAGCTAATAAATACAAGAGTAGGAGAAGCCTTACAAATCAAACCCCAAATTTCTAAGAAGATGACAATAGGAACATTCGTATCAATAATTACTTTGAACGTAAATGGACTAAATGCTCCAACCAAACGACACAGGCTGGCTGAATGGATCCAGAAGCAAGACCCATATATATGCTGTTTACAAGAGACCCACTGGTCACTACATCATGATTAAGGGTCTATCCAAGAGGAAGACATAACAGTCATGAATATCTAAGCACCCAACACAGGGGCACCTCAATACATAAGACAGGTACTTTCAGACATAAAAGAAGAAATCAACAATAACACAATAATAGTAGGAGACTTTAACACTCCTCTCACACCAATGGACAGATCAACAAAACAGAAAATTAATAAAGAAACACAAGCCTTAAATGCCACACTGGAAAAGATGGACCTCATCGATATCTTTAGGACGTTCCATACAAAAGCAGAAGAATACACTTTCTTCTCAAGTGCTCACGGAACATTCTCCAGGATAGACCACATCTTGGGCCACAAATCTAACCTCAGTCAGTTCAAGAAAACCGAAATTATATCAACCATCTTCTCGGACCACAATGCAATGAGACTGGAGATCAACTACCAGAAAAAAAACCCTAAAAACAGAAACACATGGAGATTAAACAATACATACCTAAAAAACCAACTGATCGTTGAGGAAATCAAAGGAGAAATTAAACAATTCCTAGAAGAAAATGACAATGAACACACGACCATGCAAAACCTATGGGATACTGCAAAAGCAGTTCTAAGAGGGAAATTTATAGCAATACAATCCCACCTCAAGAAACTAGGAAAATATGAAGCAGATGACCTAACCCTCCGCTTAAAACAGTTGGAGAAAGAAGAACAAAAACATCCCAAAGCCAGCAGAAGAAGAGAAATCATAAAGACCAGAGCAGAAATAAATGAGAAAGAAACAAAAGAAACAATAGTAAAGATAAATAAAACAAAAAGCTGGTTCTTTGAAAAGGTAAACAAAATTGACAAGCCACTGGCCAGACTCATTAAGAAAAAGAGAGAGAAGAACCAGATCAACAAAATCAAAAACAAAAAAGGAGAGATTACAACAGATAATGCAGAAATCCAAAGGATTCTAAGAGACTATTATGAGCAACTCTATGGCAACAAACTGGACAACTTGGAAGAAATGGACAGTTTCTTGGACAGGATTAATCTCCCAAGACTGAGCCAGGAAGAAACAGAAACTTTGAACAACCCAATCACAAGCTCAGAAATCGAATTTGTGATTAAAAATCTACCCAAAAATAAAAGCCCAGGACCAGATGGCTTCACAGCCGAATTCTACCCAACATTTAAAGAAGAGCTAATGCCTGTCCTTCTAAAACTCTTCCAAAAAATTGCACAGGAAGGAAAACTCCCAAACACATTCTATGAGGCCACCATCACCCTGATACCCAAACCAGGCAAAGACAACACAAAAAAGGAAAACTATAGGTCAATTTCCCTGATGAACTTAGATGCCAAGATCCTCAACAAAATCCTAGCAAACAGAATTCAACGACATGTCAAAAAACTCATACATTATGATCAAGTTGGGTTCATCCGAGGCATGCAAGGCTTCTTCAACATCCGCAAATCAATCAACGTGATACATCATATCAACAAGTTGAAAGACAAAAATCACATGATCATTTCAATAGATGCAGAAAAAGCCTTCGACAAAGTAAAACATCCATTTATGATCAAAACTCTTCAGAAAATGGGCATAGAAGGAACCTATCTCAACATAATAAAAGCCATTTATGAGAAGCCTACAGCGAACATTATTGTTAATGATGAAAAACTGAAAGCATTCCCTCTAAGATCAGGAACAAGACAGGGGTGTCCACTTTCACCACTACTATTCAACATAGTCCTGGAAGTCCTAGCAACATGCAAAAAAAGTCAAAGGAATCCAGATTTAGTCAACACGAAGAAAATGACAATGAACACACAACAGTGCAAAACCTATGGGATACTGCAAAAGCAGTTCTAAGAGGGAAATTTATAGCAATACAATCCCACCTCAAGAAACTAGGAAAATATGAAGCAGATGACCTAACCCTCCGCTTAAAACAGTTGGAGAAAGAAGAACAAAAACATCCCAAAGCCAGCAGAAGAAGAGAAATCATAAAGACCAGAGCAGAAATAAATGAGAAAGAAACAAAAGAAACAATAGTAAAGATAAATAAAACAAAAAGCTGGTTCTTTGAAAAGGTAAACAAAATTGACAAGCCACTGGCCAGACTCATTAAGAAAAAGAGAGAAGAACCAGATCAACAAAATCACAAACGAAAAAGGAGAGATTACAACAGATAATGCAGAAATCCAAAGGATTCTAAGAGACTATTATGAGCAACTCTATGGCAACAAACTGGACAACTTGGAAGAAATGGACAGTTTCTTGGACAGGATTAATCTCCCAAGACTGAGCCAGGAAGAAACAGAAACTTTGAACAACCCAATCACAAGCTCAGAAATCGAATTTGTGATTAAAAATCTACCCAAAAATAAAAGCCCAGGACCAGATGGCTTCACAGCCGAATTCTACCCAACATTTAAAGAAGAGCTAATGCCTGTCCTTCTAAAACTCTTCCAAAAAATTGCACAGGAAGGAAAACTCCCAAACACATTCTATGAGGCCACCATCACCCTGATACCCAAACCAGGCAAAGACAACACAAAAAAGGAAAACTATAGGTCAATTTCCCTGATGAACTTAGATGCCAAGATCCTCAACAAAATCCTAGCAAACAGAATTCAACGACATGTCAAAAAACTCATACATTATGATCAAGTTGGGTTCATCCGAGGCATGCAAGGCTTCTTCAACATCCGCAAATCAATCAACGTGATACATCATATCAACAAGTTGAAAGACAAAAATCACATGATCATTTCAATAGATGCAGAAAAAGCCTTCGACAAAGTAAAACATCCATTTATGATCAAAACTCTTCAGAAAATGGGCATAGAAGGAACCTATCTCAACATAATAAAAGCCATTTATGAGAAGCCTACAGCGAACATTATTGTTAATGATGAAAAACTGAAAGCATTCCCTCTAAGATCAGGAACAAGACAGGGGTGTCCACTTTCACCACTACTATTCAACATAGTCCTGGAAGTCCTAGCAACAGCAATAAGACAAGAGAAATAAGTCAAAGGAATCCAGATTGGAAAGGAAGAAGTCAAGCTCTCTCTTTTTGCAGATGACATGACATTATACATAGAAAATCCCAAAGACACGGTTACAAAGCTACTAGAGCTAATCAATGAATTCAGCAAAGTTGCAGGATATAAAGTCAACACACAGAAGTCACTGGCATTCCTATACACAAACAATGAAAAATCAGAAAACGAAATCAAAGAAGCAATCCCCTTCACCATTGCAACCAAAAGAATCAAATATCTAGGAATAAACCTACCCGAAGAAACAAAAGAACTGGACACAGAAAATTACAAGACACTCATGAGAGACATTAAAGAAGACTTAAACAGATGGAGAGATATTCCATGTTCCTGGATTGGAAGAATCAATATTGTGAAAATGACCATACTTCCAAATATCATCTACAGATTCAATGCAATACCTATTCAACTACCACTGACATTTTTCACAGAACTAGACCAAAGAATAACACAGTTCATATGGAAACACAGAAGACCTCGAATAGCCAAAGCAATCCTGAGGAAGAAAAACGGAGTTGGAGGGATCAGCCTCCCTAACTTCAGACTCTACTACAAAGCAACAGTTATCAAGACAGTATGGTACTGGCACAAAAACAGAGCTATAGATCAGTGGAACAAGATTGGGAACCCAGAGATCAACCCACGCACCTATGGGTACCTTATTTTTGACAAAGGAGGAGAAACTATAAAATGGGACAAAGACAGCCTCTTTAACAAGTGGTGCTGGGAGAATTGAACAGCTACATGCAAAAAAATGAAATTGGAACATTCCCTGACACCATACACTAAGATCAACTCAAAATGGATTAAAGACCTCAATGTAAGACCAGAAACCATCAAACTCTTAGAAGAGAATATAGGCAAAACCCTCAAGGACATCAATCAAAGCAAGATCTTCTCTGACCCACCAACTAAAATAGCAGAACTGAAAAGAAAAATGAACATATGGGACCTTATGAAACTTAAAAGCTTTTGTACAGCAAAAGAAATTACAAAAAAGTTCAACAGACACCCCACAGATTGGAAGAAAATCATAGCAAATGAAACAACAGACAAAGAATTCATCTCCAAAATCTACAAGCAACTCAGACAACTCAGCACAGGGAAAATGAGCAGCCCAATCAAAAAATGGGAAAAAGATCTAAAGAGACGCCTCTCCAAAGAGGACATACAAATGGCCCAAAAATACATGAAACGATGCTCAACCTCGCTTATTATCAGAGAAATGCAAATTAAAACCACAATGAGATACCACCTCACACCTGTCAGAATGGCCATCATCAACAAATCGACAGACAACAAATGCTGGAGAGGGTGTGGAGAAAAGGGAACCCTCTTGCATTGCTGGTGGGAATGTAAATTAATACAACCTCTATGGAAGACAATATGGAGATTCCTTAAAAAACTAAAAATAGAAACACCCTATGACCCAGCAATCCCACTATTAGGCCTATATCTGGATGAAATCAAAACTGAAAGAAGCACCTGTACCCCAATGTTCATTGCAGCTCTCTATACAATAGCCAGAACATGGAAGCAACCCAGATGTCCATCGACGAATGAATGGATCCAGAAGCCCTGGTACATATATACAATGGAATACTACTCAGCTGTTAAAAGAAATGCAGAAGACTCAGTCCTAATGAGGTGGCTGGCTCTAGAACCTATCATAAAAGTGAAGTAAGTCAAAAAGAGAAAGACAAGTATAGTATACTAACTCATATATATGGGATCTAGTAAGATGGTCATGATAACACACGCAGTGAACTCATGAAAAAACAGAGAATAGACATAAAGACATTGTGGAGACCGAACAGTGGGAGGGAGTAACATGGAAGCCTATACTGTCATGTGTGGAAAAGATAGCTATTGTCATTGTGCTAGGGGAATAGGAGTACCTACAACCACTTGGAGTGATGGTCTGGAGGGATGGGAAGGGGGGAACTGGGTGGGGGGAGGGTCAAGGGATATGCATATGAATGATCTGGGAACATACATGTACAAAAATAAATAAATAAATAAATAAATAAAAACCAAACAGGAGAGATTGTTTTATTTTATATTAGGTTTGCTATATAATTATCACATTAAAAACATTGTGATATTGATAAGGAGATAGACATACTGATCAACAGAACAAAAGAAAGAATGAGAAAATAAACCCACACAAATATACCCAACTGACTTTGTGACAAGAATGCAAGAAATAATTCATTGGAAGGAGAGTCTTTTCAACAAATAATGCAATGTTTTATAGCTTTCAGAGTACAAATCTTTCAAATCCTTGAAGAAATTTAGTCCTATTTTATTAATCCAGAAATTCATCCATTTTTCCTTTACTTTTTCCAATCTGTTAAAAATCAGATAAAAAGGGATAATAGTCCTTTATAATTTTTTAAATTTCTGAGGCATCTATTGCAATAGCTTTTCTTGTTATCTGTTAATTTTACTTATGTTCCAATCTTTGCTATGTCATTCTCTCTTATAACTTTGGAATTACTTTTTTGTTTTTCTAGTTCCTAATGTGTTGTTAGATTTTTATTTGAGATATTTCTTCTTTATTAGTGTAGGCATTTCATGCTATAAACTTCTTTCTCAGTACTACTTTTGGCTATATCCTGTAACTTTTAGTATCTTGTATTATCATTTTCATTTGTATTGTAATCTATCCCGGAGAATGTTCCATGTGTACTTGAGACGAACAAATGTTCTGCTGGTGGGTGGAAACTTTTGTTTATGTCTGTTAGATCCATTTTAACTACAGGGATATTCAAGTCTATTCTTTACTAATTTTCTGCTTTGATTCTCTATGCATTATTGAAAGTGGGGTATTGAAGTAATGATGTCAATTTCCTCCTTCAGATCTATCAACATTTTATTTATATCTTTAGATGCTCTGATAATGACCCTGTATATACTTATAATTCTTATATCTTCTTTTTTAAGTTTACTTTTTAACCATTATATAATATTGTTATATAATTCTAAAGACTGTTTTGTCTATTTTGTCTGATAAAAGAATAACCACCCTTGCTTTTTTGGTCACCATTTGCATGGTGTATTGCTTTCCATTTTTTCACTTTCAGCTTCTGTATGTCCTTAAATCTAAAGTGAGTTTTTTGGTAGGAGATAAGTAAACTGGGAAAAGGAAATCAAAAGGTACAAACTTCCAGTTATAAAATAAACAACTTACAGGGATGTAATGTACAACATGGTAACTACAGTGTACTGCCTATTTGAAGGGAGTCCATCTTAAAAGGCCTCCTCAGAAGAAAAAATTATAACTATGTATAATGACAGTTGTTAATGAGGTTTATTGTGATGATCACATCACAGTATATACAAACATTGAATCGTCATTTTATAAAACTAAAACTAATGTAATTTTATATGTCAGTTATACCTACATAAAAATAAAAAAATAATGTAAGCAAGTGAATTCTACACAGACATCAACTTGGTGGATCTTGTTTTTTATTTTTGTTTTTGTTCTTCATTCAGCCACTCTGTTTTTTTTATTATGAATTTAATCTAGTTATATTTAAAGTAATTATTATTTGATTATTTTTTGTGCTGATTTGCTTTGATCCCTTTTTCCATGTCTTTTGCTAACTGCTATAAGTTTTTTCTTTGTGGTTACCTTGAGGCTTGCATAAAATACTTGTAGATATAACCCCCTACATTAAGTTAGTAAAAATTGAATTTCAATCACATAAAAGGACTCTACACTTTTACCTCCCCATGTGCACACACATTCTGTATTCTTGTAGTCAGAGTTTGCTTTGTTTTATATTGTGTATATCTTTACTAATTTTCTGCTTTGATTCTCTATGCATTATTGAAAGTGGGGTATTGAAGTAATGATGTCAATTTCCTCCTTCAGATCTATCAACATTTTATTTATATCTTTAGATGCTCTGATAATGACCCTGTATATACTTATAATTCTTATATCTTCTTTTTTAAGTTTACTTTTTAACCATTATATAATATTGTTATATAATTCTAAAGACTGTTTTGTCTATTTTGTCTGATAAAAGAATAACCACCCTTGCTTTTTTGGTCACCATTTGCATGGTGTATTGCTTTCCATTTTTTCACTTTCAGCTTCTGTATGTCCTTAAATCTAAAGTGAGTTTTTTGGTAGGAGATAAGTAAACTGGGAAAAGGAAATCAAAAGGTACAAACTTCCAGTTATAAAATAAACAACTTACAGGGATGTAATGTACAACATGGTAACTACAGTGTACTGCCTATTTGAAGGGAGTCCATCTTAAAAGGCCTCCTCAGAAGAAAAAATTATAACTATGTATAATGACAGTTGTTAATGAGGTTTATTGTGATGATCACATCACAGTATATACAAACATTGAATCGTCATTTTATAAAACTAAAACTAATGTAATTTTATATGTCAGTTATACCTACATAAAAATAAAAAAATAATGTAAGCAAGTGAATTCTACACAGACATCAACTTGGTGGATCTTGTTTTTTATTTTTGTTTTTGTTCTTCATTCAGCCACTCTGTTTTTTTTATTATGAATTTAATCTAGTTATATTTAAAGTAATTATTATTTGATTATTTTTTGTGCTGATTTGCTTTGATCCCTTTTTTCCATGTCTTTTGCTAACTGCTATAAGTTTTTTCTTTGTGGTTACCTTGAGGCTTGCATAAAATACTTGTAGATATAACCCCCTACATTAAGTTAGTAAAAATTGAATTTCAATCACATAAAAGGACTCTACACTTTTACCTCCCCATGTGCACACACATTCTGTATTCTTGTAGTCAGAGTTTGCTTTGTTTTATATTGTGTATATATTAACAAATTTTTGTCTTGGGTAAAACTACTTTATGCACCATTATTACAGCTACATTATTCTGTGTTTGTCTGTGTACCTACCTTGAACAATGAAATTATGCTTTCTTATAGTTATATATGCGTTTGTTTCAATTTGAAGAACTCCCTTAAACATATCTTATAAGACAGGTTTAAGCGTGACTACTCAGAGTTCCTCAGTTTTTGTTCGTCTGGGCCACTAGCTTTCTTTCATTTTTAAATGAGAGTTTTGTTTAGTGTAGTATTCTTGATTGGAAGGGTTTTTGGTTTTGGTTTTTTTGTAATTTCAATTCTTTGAATATATCATCTCACTCTTTACTGATCTGCAGAACTTAGACATTGCATTTTGTCTTATGGTGATTCCATTTTATGTCAGTAGTTGCTTTTCTCTTAACGTTTTCAAAATTGTCTCTTATTCATTTACTTTGAACAGTTTTACTATGATATGTCTAACAATGTGTTTTCTTTGGGTTGATTCTTTTTGGAATTTTTTGGCCTCCATGCATCTGGCCGTTCATTTTCTCTCAAAAGATTTGGAAAGTTTCCAGTCTTTATTTCCTTAGGTAGACTTTATGTCACTTCTCCCTCTTTTCTCTTTCTGAGCTTCTCATAGTGCGTATACTAATTCTTTTTATGACTTTCCATATCTCATACATTTAATCAGTTTTTTAGTTTCTTCTTTTTTCCCTCCACTGACTGGGTAATTTTCAAATGACTTATCTTTGAGTTCAATGAGTCTTTCTTCTGCTTGATGAAGTCTTATATTGAAGTTCTCTATCACATTTTTCTTTTTGTTCATTGTATTCTTCAGCTCTAGAGTTTCTATTTGGTTCATTCCTATGATTTCTATCTCCTTGTTGAAGCTTTTATTTTGTCCGTATAATGTTTTTTCTAATTTTGTTGCATTGCCTGTGTTCTTCTGTAACTCACTATGCTTCTTTAAAACAACTATTTTTAATCCTTTGGCATACAGTTGTGGGTATCTGTTTCTTTGGATGTGGTTTGGGGCATTTTATTGTGCTTTTTTGGTGGTATCATGTCACCTTGATTTTTCATGTTTCTTATAACCTTGCATTGGTGTCTGAACATTTAAAGGAGATGCAAGCTCTTTCAAACTTTATGGAGTGGCTTCAGTGGGGATAGACTTTCACTCCTATGGGTAGGCAGAAGAGCACTGTGTGAGTAGGATGCATGATAATGCCAGGGCTGTGGACACACACAGTGGTGGGCCAGGCATCATTTCCAGGAGCACATGATGGGGCACCTATGGCCTGAGCTTAGGCATGTAGAAGTGTGACTCCGGCTCTGGGCAATCAGTGGTGGTGGAAACTCTGTCTCCAGGGGCCACAGTGGTGGCTAAGGCTCCAGTGGAACACAACAGCATAGACTCCAAGCAGCTTCATCAGCAGATGTGGTATCAATATAAGTCAAGACTACAGGGCCCCTCAGCAACAAAGGCTGAAGCTGTCCTTGGTGGTAGTAAGGGCTGCTTGGGTTCTCTGTGTAAAGTCTGCTTCGGTTTTCTTGCTCTTTTTTTGCCTCGTGAAGGAAAGTCACAACCAAGGGATCCTTCTTGGTGTCAAGCCATACCAGCCTGTGGGTTACTATGATGCAAGTAAAATGCTTTCTGTGATTTTCTATGTGCCACACTCAATTTTTTATCTTCTACTCGGTTACTTCAGCTTGTTAATTGTACTCCTGAACTCTCGAAAGATTATTTTTGTTCATGGGTAGTTGTTAAATCATTGTTTTGGTGGGGGCACAAGGGCCAAGAACTGTTGTTCTACTATCTTGTTGATGTCACTTTCAATACACAATAAAGAGAAAGCAAGAGGCTCTGATAACCACCAAGGAGGCACCTAGTCTAACATAGGCTGACTGAGGTTTTAAAACAGTAAAAAGGATTAGATTAAGTTTATTTCATTTTTGTCCTGTTCAGAGCAACTCCACCAAATCAGAGAGAAATCAACACGAAATCATACATTGGCTATGGGGTAAATGACCACATTTCCCCTACAAAAAGACTGGTGAAACCCACTGACATAAGAGTGTTGCGGGCACTGTGCTGCAGCTTACTCTGATTTCTATTTTTATTAGTTCTCACTGAGAGGAACTATGTTAAATAGATCAGACACCTTTTACAGTCACAGTGTAGTCCCCTCAGAGCCATGAGCCTCGGACTTGGACAATAAAGTGTCGTGGTCTCGAGTATTGTCAAACTAAGAGTGATTTTATTAATCATAAAACATATAATAATCAGAATCAAGATTCCATTAATCAGGATTCAAATAAAGGCAAGCACAAATAATCAGAACTCAATCAAATGCAAACAGATGTTCTTACCCCAGAGCTGGAAAGTCTCGGTCTCACATCGGGCACAGCCGACCTCCATGAGCAAGCCTCCCGCACAATCTTACTTTACATATACATATATATATACATACATATATATATTTATATATATATATATAAACTACAAATCTCAAGTTAACTAGTAATCATAAAGAAGTTTTTTGTTTCTCTGGAGATGTAAAAGAGATCATCATCGGAGCTCTTTGCTCCTCCACCAGCACCTTTGTTCTCAAGGGGAAACATTTGTTTATAGAGGAAACATTCTTACAATTCTTAATCTACAAAGGGGACTAGGAAGGGAGTTGTAAAGTGTTACATTATCACTACAAAGGGCACACGTGTTAGAGCTTTGTCTAGGTAAAATCTCTATCCATGTTTGTCAAAGGTGATAGTTTAAGTCTATAAACTGCTAACTTTATGAGTTGGGCTATTTCAGGCCCAGGCTTTTATCAGCAAAAGTATTAGCTACTTAGTCATCCTCAGAGGAAGTCTCAGAGAGGCGGGGTTGTAGGCAGTGCTTATCGCTAGTGTGAGGAAACATTTGTCTGCTCGCCCGGATATCTTTTCTGTGAGAAGTGAATATGAAACCACCCCCTCGTACTAATGACCACCCTTGTGGGAGCATTCAACATACCCACCAAGTTAGAGTGGAGGGGTGTTCTTCCCCACATAGTGGCATTCCCTGCAAATAACCTTTCTTCTCATCACTTTCCCCATCAGAACGGTTCTCCTTATAATTAGGGTCCCAATATCTGTCAATGAAGATGCTTTCACTTGCCCATGACAAGAGTTATAGCCAGGACATGAGAAATCAGGCAGCTTTTTCCCTTAGTGAGCTCTCCACATATTTAGGCCCCCAGACCAACCACTTCATCCATTCACTCCATGGCTTCCACATGCAAAAATTGGTCTTAATAACATGATATCATAAACTTCTGAACTCACAAGATTCTGTAAGATTATATGGATATAATTGCCAATACACTCAGTAAAAAATCAGTTTCACAAATGTAAAAGATTATGTATACTAATCATTTTTCTAAAATTAATTAAATTATCATCGGATTGATCAGTCTCTTCTCTACTCATTTTTTCCTATTAGTTTGTATAGAGACTGGAATGGAAAATTCTGGAACCAGAAGCACATATATAACAAACACAACTAACTAGAAGATGCTTTGAAAAAAACTACTGTGCATTACCAATCAGTCCAAATTCCCTGAAAAGTAACTTATACAAAAATAAGTTCTAGAATGCAGCATGCCTTAAAGTCACCTAAAATGAGGCAATCCATGTACAGTACTGAGAACAGTGTTTGGCACATGGTAAGTGCCCAATAAATACTAACTTTCGCTGTTATAAATCTTAAAGTCATTTTTATGCTTAGAAGGAATTCTATTATTTCCTTACATGACACTATGCACTCATTTAGGAATTACTAAGCAACATCTTTTCTGTTGTTCATATTTGCTGGGTTTTGGGTTTTGTTTTGTTTTTTTTTTTTCACATTCATGTAATACTCTTAGCAGAGACTTTTGGAGTCAGGCACATTTTAGTTCCAACCCCAGACCACTCATATACTAGCACTATAACCCTAAGGGAGCTTGTTTACTTCTAGGTAAGAAGGGATTAAATATAGGTGGCCCCTTCTTCAGAGATTACTGTTTACCTTGCTATAAATTTACTATTGTTTACTATTGCCTCTGCTTTCCTCTTTATGTCTGCTTCATTCCTCTTCTCTGCCAGTTAATTTTCCCAGCTCACCCTTGTTACTGCCCTATTTCCAGCCTCACTATGACAAGAAAAAGTTATAGCCAGTGACATGAGAAATTAGGGTCCCAATATCTGTCAATGAAGATGCTTTCACTTGCCCATGACAAGAGTTATAGCCAGGACATGAGAAATCAGGCAGCTTTTTCCCTTAGTGAGCTCTCCACATATTTAGGCCCCCAGACCAACCACTTCATCCATTCACTCCATGGCTTCCACATGCAAAAATTGGTCTTAATAACATGATATCATAAACTTCTGAACTCACAAGATTCTGTAAGATTATATGGATATAATTGCCAATACACTCAGTAAAAAATCAGTTTCACAAATGTAAAAGATTATGTATACTAATCATTTTTCTAAAATTAATTAAATTATCATCGGATTGATCAGTCTCTTCTCTACTCATTTTTTCCTATTAGTTTGTATAGAGACTGGAATGGAAAATTCTGGAACCAGAAGCACATATATAACAAACACAACTAACTAGAAGATGCTTTGAAAAACTACTGTGCATTACCAATCAGCCCAAAATTTCCCTGAAAAGTAACTTATACAAAAATAAGTTCTAGAATGCAGCATGCCTTAAAGTCACCTAAAATGAGGCAATCCATGTACAGTACTGAGAACAGTGTTTGGCACATGGTAAGTGCCCAATAAATACTAACTTTCGCTGTTATAAATCTTAAAGTCATTTTTATGCTTAGAAGGAATTCTATTATTTCCTTACATGACACTATGCACTCATTTAGGAATTACTAAGCAACATCTTTTCTGTTGTTCATATTTGCTGGGTTTTGGGTTTTGTTTTGTTTTTTTTTTTTTCACATTCATGTAATACTCTTAGCAGAGACTTTTGGAGTCAGGCACATTTTAGTTTCAACCCCAGACCACTCATATACTAGCACTATAACCCTAAGGGAGCTTGTTTACTTCTAGGTAAGAAGGGATTAAATATAGGTGGCCCCTTCTTCAGAGATTACTGTTTACCTTGCTATAAATTTACTATTGTTTACTATTGCCTCTGCTTTCCTCTTTATGTCTGCTTCATTCCTCTTCTCTGCCAGTTAATTTTCCCAGCTCACCCTTGTTACTGCCCCCTAGTATTTCCAGCCTCTCTATGTTCTTAGGCTCATCAACATTAGCATTTCTTGGTTCTTTTTTGTGAGAGATAGTGTGTCTTTGTCATCTCTATGCAGAAATCAGAGGTGTTTGCTCTTGGACTGTGTACTCACTTAAATACCAATTGAATTGGGCTGGCAGAGGTAGGAGGGGAGCAAGTGGCATTTGGCATGGAGCACAACTGTCTGGGGAAGTAGGACCATGAGCAGCAAAGCATAGGAACCACTTCCAGTTCACATTTTAGTCCATCTACATTCCTATCTTCACTTTAGCTGTTTCACATAACTTTGATGCCCTTTCCTGACTTTGTGCCTTGGATATACTAGGGTTTTAGTCAAAAATCAGTTCCCATCTCACTTCATTTCTAAAATCTCCTCTAAATTTCATTACCCAGCTGACTGAAATGGCTGCATAATGGTATATATCATTCTGCAATTCCTCTGGTCAGATACACCTACTTATATCACTGGGGACACTATGTTTTATATTAACATTAATCATATAAATGCCTCCATATTCCTTGTTTTTTTTTTTTTTTTCCAGATCAGCAACTAGGAAGTAAAATCTAGCTCTTGCATTACAAGCGCTATTCTTGACATTGTTGGAGATTTGGAATTAGACAATATGAACTCCAAGAGTGGTTGGGCTAAGGGACCTCAAATAATGTGATCCCAAACATTGTTAAGGGGCATGAGGTGGCAAGGCAATAAACTGAACAGTTAGATACTACAAAAAGTGTTGCAATCTGAAAGTGTATGGATGCCATGTAGAATAATAAAACACTGCTTTTCTTAGCTGTCACATTACTTACGCTCATTAAGCACTGTGAACTCATTAGGGCCTGGAAGGAATCTATAAACCAGGCTGGTCTCTGGCTTTCATGGCCGTGACCTTAAAGATGGATTTTGATATCAGTAATAGTAAATAGTATAGAAGATGAAGGATAAACAAGGGGCTGGGAAAATACTAAATGGGGACACCCCAGCTTAGCAGAAGATATGGGAAAATCATAATTCAGGAGACAACATCCAAGCTGACTCCAAAAGAAGTGATTAAAAATAACACATATAGGGACTTCCCTGGTGGTCCAGTGGTTAAGATTCTGTGTTCCCAATGCAAGGGGCCTGGGTTCTATCCCTGGTTAGGGAACTGGATCCCACATGCCACAACTAAGACCCAGTGAAGCCAAATAAATAAATAATTTTTAAAAAAATAGCACATATAAATCAAAGGTAGGCAGGACACTCTAGGAAGGTATCAGGGACTATGTGAAGGCATTTCAACTGGACAATACATAGCGAATTCAGGAATCTGTAAGTAGTCTTTGTATGGTTATTGTTTGTGCAAGTAATGGTAATATGGAGTGAAATTAAAAAAAAAAAGTCTGTTAATGGGGATGTTGGTTGGTTATATCTCAGAGGACTTCAAAGACCATATCTAGGAATTCAGGTTTCTGTTGAGACATTGTGGAGTCAATAGGGGTGTTAAACACAAATTCAGTAAAAATTAGTTTAATTAACATAATCAATATCCCAGGAGGGCCTTTTCCTTTTGATACACCTACTTATATCACTGGGGACACTATGTTTTATATTAACATTAATCATATAAATGCCTCCATATTCTTTTTTTTTTTCAGATCAGCAACTAGGAAGTAAAATCTAGCTCTTGCATTACAAGCGCTATTCTTGACATTGTTGGAGATTTGGAATTAGACAATATGAACTCCAAGAGTGGTTGGGCTAAGGGACCTCAAATAATGTGATCCCAAACATTGTTAAGGGGCATGAGGTGGCAAGGCAATAAACTGAACAGTTAGATACTACAAAAAGTGTTGCAATCTGAAAGTGTATGGATGCCATGTAGAATAATAAAACACTGCTTTTCTTAGCTGTCACATTACTTACGCTCATTAAGCACTGTGAACTCATTAGGGCCTGGAAGGAATCTATAAACCAGGCTGGTCTCTGGCTTTCATGGCCGTGACCTTAAAGATGGATTTTGATATCAGTAATAGTAAATAGTATAGAAGATGAAGGATAAACAAGGGGCTGGGAAAATACTAAATGGGGACACCCCAGCTTAGCAGAAGATATGGGAAAATCATAATTCAGGAGACAACATCCAAGCTGACTCCAAAAGAAGTGATTAAAAATAACACATATAGGGACTTCCCTGGTGGTCCAGTGGTTAAGATTCTGTGTTCCCAATGCAAGGGGCCTGGGTTCTATCCCTGGTTAGGGAACTGGATCCCACATGCCACAACTAAGACCCAGTGAAGCCAAATAAATAAATAATTTTTAAAAAAATAGCACATATAAATCAAAGGTAGGCAGGACACTCTAGGAAGGTATCAGGGACTATGTGAAGGCATTTCAACTGGACAATACATAGCGAATTCAGGAATCTGTAAGTAGTCTTTGTATGGTTATTGTTTGTGCAAGTAAGGGGTAATATGGAGTGAAATTAAAAAAAAAAAAAAAGTCTGTTAATGGGGATGTTGGTTGGTTATATCTCAGAGGACTTCAAAGACCATATCTAGGAATTCAGGTTTCTGTTGAGACATTGTGGAGTCAATAGGGGTGTTAAACACAAAAATTCAGTAAAAATTAGTTTGCTTTTGACGAAGATGATTATTTTGGGTACTTCAACTGCAAGGGATCTTGACTGTTTCATTTAAATATAAAGGCTACCAGAATTAGTGGTTGGTTAATCAGCATTTCAAAAGTCTCCTCAAAATCTTTTTATCTTTTCGCTCTACATGCTGGATTATTCTTACATGAGAATTCTTCATGGCTGCAAAGTGGTGGCAACACTTTCAACCTTTGCATGCTTTCATTGAACATGAAATCTATTTCTCTCAACTCTTTCTGTAGGAGAGAAAAAAGTCTTTATTAGGTACACAACCCTTAGCTGACATGTTTCTCGTGGCCAGATTTGCATCCACTCTCATGCCTAAATGACTGATTGGTCAGTACAGCTGACATATTAAATCAGACCCACTCTTTGAGGCTGGATATCCCATGGATATCCAGAAGAAGAAGAAGACCTTAAAGATTAGAATTCTGTTTAAAAGGAGGAAGAAAATCACAAGCTGGATCTGCCACAATCATTCCAGGTATGTGGATAAAGATCACCTTATTCTGTTAAATTACCTAAACAATGTGTCTTGAGGTATAATATGTAATAACAAGAATAAAAATAATGAAAGGGGCAAATAGGCATACTTGGTAAGGAGGCCAGTGGTTTCTAAAGAGGAAGAGGAGAAGGAACAAACATTTTCTAGCCTAATATTTGCCATGATAAAGATCTATTCTAACTTTATTGTTTTATGAACGCAAACTATTTTGCGCTGGAATATCTCATCTAGTCTTGACGGCCACAGACCATCCTCTGGCTAATCTTATGTTAATGTTGTGGGAGTGGGTCTAGTAAGACCTTCACAGCCTTAAAATATTCTTTTGATCTATTATTAATAACCAATTGGAAAAGTAGAAAATGCCTTGCCTAAATTAGCATATGAGGATATTCTTCTATCCCCCTCCCAGTTCCTTTAGCTGGAAGCTTTCTCTATCCATTCTTTTCCCTTTAGTAAAACTTTTGCTGCACAAAGTTCTGAGTGACCAAAGTCACGTTTTTGACCACAAAGTGGAAGTTCCTCCTTTGGAAGTCAAGAACCTGACACTGTTCACGGTAAGCTATCTACCATCAACTAACAATAAAAAGGAAAATTTGGAAGACTTTTAGGATTGAAATCAAAGGAAATTTGTGGAAATATTTGTACAAGCACACCCCGCCAAGAAGTAGTTGCTACTTGGACAAAGTTTGACATCAACTTGTCCTATGTACTTCTGGTAAATTCAGAGAGAAGTCTGAGGAGAAGCTGCTTCGACATGAAATTTCTGGCAGCTCAGGACTGTAAGTCAATCAGAAGGTTAAAAGGATATTGACATGGAGACTGCTAAATTGCTGTCTGTTTTGCTTACCAATTTAACAATGAGAATCTTGGAAGAATCACTACTGAATGACATGCAGAATAGACTGCATTCAACTTCAAAATCTGAATGTTATCTGTAATTACTGTGAGTCATGTGAATGAAGAAAAGCAGTGTTTACATAAACACAATAAAGACAGGGCTTTCACAGCATGCAATTTACATTAATAAACATAATTTTACTAATATAGTCAAACTCTAACATTTACAAGTACAAATAGCTTAATCAAGATCAGGTGCATCTGCATCCTGGTTGTTCAATTAAAACAATATTAGAACTACTCAACTGTCACTCAAACCTAAATCAAACCTTCCTTTTTAAAAGCAGCTTTTAAAAATTTCACTCAGCTGAGACACTGCCTTTTCTTTATTTCTCATTTTCATTGAGTTAAATGTTTAAATATAATGGGACTTTCAGTTTTCTCTTGATTACCAGTGGCAGGAAACATAGATCTTCTCTATTGTATCTGTAAGAATTATGGCTATAGGATTCATTATCAAGGCCCAGGATAATATGCAAATTCTGCAGTTGTTAATGGACACTTTCAGTTTAGGAAAGAAATGAGCCAAATTAGTTTCAAATATTTGGTATAATACGATGACCATCAAAATTAAAGTCACAAGTTAAAAATAACAGAAGTTAAAAGATTTCTAGTGCATGCCTTTTCATTTTCATCTTCTTTGTAGTGAAGATGCAAACCCTTTCTTACTCATAGCACAAATATTCTGCTTCAAAATGTTACTGAACTGAACATGGTTTCACGCACCTAATGTGCAGGAAAACCAATCTACTGACATCAGGTTGTGATGAAGAAAGTGCAGCAATTACAGCAAAGCACCAAGACAGTAGAATAGTCAGTTCATTCTCAAAAGACCCAAACTCCCCAATGGCTTTTAACAAGAGTTTCAGAAGATGAGATTAGTGTGTGGGCTACAGGGTGTCTGATCAGCTCATGCACAATTCTCTGATTGGTTGATGGTGAAATATCCAGGTAAGGTCACAAAGGTCTGCATTATCGAGCCTGGTGATCAATGGTGTGACAGATGTCACAACCAGATTGCCCTCACATCCGGTCTGCATTATCAGTCCTCCAGACTCCAGCTAATGTGGGGTCCACATGCTCATAGCCATTATGTAGTTAACCTTTTAGACCTTGTGGCAGTTTTAGTGTCTCCAAAGCAATTCAAGTATATGATTCAGAATATTATCTACAGCCCTTGAGGAGGAAATAAGGTCTTTGACTTTGTTTTAATGCTAAACTATTATTATTTTGTCTTGCTTGATTACTTTTTTATCTTTCTGCGTTTTTTCACTTCTTTGATTAAATTTGTCTTTGGAATACAAGGAAGCCCTAAGAGGTTAAAGCTTCTCTACAAACAAAAGGCAGGGAACCCTAGGGAGTATGTCCCTAGAAAGGCCTTGAAGAGTCCTGTTCAGTTTCAAAATAGCCATTTTGCTTGTGGATACAAGTGAGTGTTTTTTCTAACTTTTGTTTTAATGTTGTGAGCAACTCATGGCCCCTTGCCTGAAGTCAGATACCTTCTTTTAAGCCATCCTCAAAACATAATTTGCAGCCCAGTCTAAAGTTATGAATAACTACTTCCACTCTGGGAAGCAATATTTTGTTGGACAATGTGTTTGTCCATGATGTTATCTGATGTCTTCAGCTATGCTCAGATTCAATTGTTTAATACTCAGTTTGCTTTCAGTATAGGCAATTAGGTTGTGTATGTGTGTGTGTGTGTCTGTGTGCATGTTTGTACTTGCTTTGAAATGAATAAATGTTTGTTTCATAGCACGTTAGCAATAATGACAGCATTTTGGCCCAGGACAATAAAAGAGGCCAAATTAACTCTATCAGGAAGCATGTTTCTAGATAAAAACCATAAGAAAGATGATGCTGGGCACTGTTGGATTAGGGATAACTTCCACAACTTTGGACAAATGGACATGACAGTCCCACATCTGTTCAAATTACAGCAAAGCACCAAGACAGTAGAATAGTCAGTTCATTCTCAAAAGACCCAAACTCCCCAATGGCTTTTAACAAGAGTTTCAGAAGATGAGATTAGTGTGTGGGCTACAGGGTGTCTGATCAGCTCATGCACAATTCTCTGATTGGTTGATGGTGAAATATCCAGGTAAGGTCACAAAGGTCTGCATTATCGAGCCTGGTGATCAATGGTGTGACAGATGTCACAACCAGATTGCCCTCACATCCGGTCTGCATTATCAGTCCTCCAGACTCCAGCTAATGTGGGGTCCACATGCTCATAGCCATTATGTAGTTAACCTTTTAGACCTTGTGGCAGTTTTAGTGTCTCCAAAGCAATTCAAGTATATGATTCAGAATATTATCTACAGCCCTTGAGGAGGAAATAAGGTCTTTGACTTTGTTTTAATGCTAAACTATTATTATTTTGTCTTGCTTGATTACTTTTTTATCTTTCTGCGTTTTTTCACTTCTTTGATTAAATTTGTCTTTGGAATACAAGGAAGCCCTAAGAGGTTAAAGCTTCTCTACAAACAAAAGGCAGGGAACCCTAGGGAGTATGTCCCTAGAAAGGCCTTGAAGAGTCCTGTTCAGTTTCAAAATAGCCATTTTGCTTGTGGATACAAGTGAGTGTTTTTTCTAACTTTTGTTTTAATGTTGTGAGCAACTCATGGCCCCTTGCCTGAAGTCAGATACCTTCTTTTAAGCCATCCTCAAAACATAATTTGCAGCCCAGTCTAAAGTTATGAATAACTACTTCCACTCTGGGAAGCAATATTTTGTTGGACAATGTGTTTGTCCATGATGTTATCTGATGTCTTCAGCTATGCTCAGATTCAATTGTTTAATACTCAGTTTGCTTTCAGTATAGGCAATTAGGTTGTGTATGTGTGTGTGTGTGTCTGTGTGCATGTTTGTACTTGCTTTGAAATGAATAAATGTTTGTTTCATAGCACGTTAGCAATAATGACAGCATTTTGGCCCAGGACAATAAAAGAGGCCAAATTAACTCTATCAGGAAGCATGTTTCTAGATAAAAACCATAAGAAAGATGATGCTGGGCACTGTTGGATTAGGGATAACTTCCACAACTTTGGACAAATGGACATGACAGTCCCACATCTTAGATTCCAATGCCAAGTGCACACTGCAGAAGGGCAGGTACAGAAAGATTCCTTCAGGCATGGAGTGCAGACTCTCTGTTTCTCCTACCCTCTGTAGTGCAAGAATATCTATGTGAAAAATAATCTTTCAAGTATAGGGATTGGTAGCAAGAAAACAATGATTACCCTCTTCCTCTGGTCCCCTAATTCTTCTGCACAGACTAGGAATCACTTACTAATTTCTAGTGATGATTCTACTGTGTCTCACCAGGAACTGGTGAGTTCTCCAAACTGTTGCATTATGCCTTGAAGCCTCAGGACTGCCCTGAAGAATGGGTGTTCTTCAAAGAGGTAGAGCAAAGGACAGGAAACTGGGAAAGGAGCAACTGAGGCTGAACCAACTAGAGTAGGAGACACGGTTTTTATAAGAGAACTTTCTCTCCTTTTAAGTGAAATAAGTACCTGCCTCATATGATTATTCTGAAAATTGAATGAGGTCATATACATATATAGAGTGGTTAGGATAGTGAATAAAGACATTTAAACCCTGGCTTTGCATTCCATATTTTACAGATTATTATTCTGAGGCTCAAAGTACATACTGAATGGCATATGAAAGAAAACTGATTCCACCAGACTTATCTTATTTCAACAACACTCTATGTCTAATAACACAACACATCCATAACTAAAATGTTTGAAATCAGAAGTCATTTCCACTGGTTCAATAAATATTTCAAGCTTATTTAGAATCACTCCTTTTACTCTTTGTTTTGTGTAGATATGCTAGAATTAACAACACTGAAGCAATTATCCATGAAATTATCCCCAAATTATAATAGCATGCCTGTAGAATAGTATTTTACATGTAAATTAATAGTGGGTGAGTTCAATAGGACTGTCTTTAAAATGGGTCCCAAGGAATTCATAATGAGAAACTATTTACTTTAGCAATTCCAGAAACCATGCAATGTGTGTAATTACTAAACATATCAAGAGGAAAAAAGTCTACCTATCAGCAAGCTGAAAATACATAAATAATCCCTTGAAATTTATATGGTTTCAGTTTTAGAAATATGTCCCTTTTTATAATCTTCACTGTATTTTCACATTTTGTTCTCTGGAGGAGAAAGTGGAAACCTATTCCAGTATTCTTGCCTAACCAGTCCCATTGACAGAGGGACCTAGTGGGCTATAGTCAGTGGGGTCACAAAGTATCAGACACGACTGAGCAACTGAGCACACATACATTCCTTTTTTTTTTTTTAAAGATTTATTTATTTTTGGTGAGGGTGGGGTGGGGAGGGAGGGGAGCAGGCGGGCTACTTCTATTGGTCTTTCATTTGTCCATTTTCATCCATCTTTGTTCTTTGGCCCATGTGGGCCTCCCATCGCAGTGGCCTCTGTCGTCACAGAGCACCGGCTCTGGGCGCATGTGCTCCAGAACTCTGGCTCAGTAATTGGACACATAGGTCCAGCCGCTCCGCGGCACATGAGATCTTCCCAGGCCAGGGATCGAACTGGCACCCCTTGCACTGCAAGGCGGTGTCCTTACTCACTGGACCACCAGGGAAGCCCTACATTCTTATTACTTGGTATTTAACACAGTGAACATTAATAGAAGCAACTCTTCTTAAATTTAACATAAAAGATCATTAGACAATCCATCATCCTGTCTGATGTCCTGAAGTGTGATGTCCTGGTCACCTGTCATCTGAACCAGTGGATAATGTAACGAAAACATGTGATTAGAGCCACCTGACTAGAAATCAGATGCATTGACCAACTGATGCTTGCCTTTGTCTTTAGTTTGTAATGGAACACCTTAGGCCAGCCTGGGTGTTTTGGGAGAGAAATTATAGAATCAATATTAACATTCTTCATAAAATTTTATTGTCCTTAGCAATTTACATGTATCCCCATTTTGATCCCTTTCTACAAAGTAAGCAAAGAGTTTAGTCTCACTTTACAAAATAGCTAATCTGAGGCCCCAGAGGTTTTACAACAAACTACAAGTCTGTCTCACATGAGAGAAAAAAACCTGACATTTGACCACAGATATAATGGCCCATGTACATCTGTTTCTAGAATGGAGGATCCTTGGGGCTTATTTACTTTAACTCAGCATCTACTGCACAAATTTCTTTCACTGTCAAGTGAGTATAGTAAAGGTTCAATGCACACTGATTGGGAAAAAGAGTAAGATAAACTGCCTGACTTTGAAGAACTTTAGTTCTTTCAGAGAGGACTATTAGGGAACAGAGACCCAAATTGGAGCAGATTGCAGTAGGGAACCTTCAGAACGGGAGAAGAGGATGGAACTATGGGTGTCTGAGCCAGAAGATGACATCTAAGTTGGGTCCCTAAGGAGGAAAGGACAAACACCAGGCTGAAAGGGGGAAAGTGCCTATAACAGAGGGAAAAGCAAATGGAAATCATGAAGGCTAAGAAGTGCCAGGAGTGTTCAGGAACAGTAAGTAAAGTATTGAGTCTCACACACTAAATGCATAGCACTAAGTTGAGAAGTGTGATAGAGGAGTCACACTGGGGCACAAAGACTCTGTTCTGTAGCCGTAGAGTGTCCAGGTCAGTGATGCTGTGTGGCAAGTAAATTACTACCAGTAATGAAAGAAAAAAAATACATTTGCAAAATTTTTTTTACAATAGAAATGGTATTTAACACAGTGAACATTAATAGAAGCAACTCTTCTTAAATTTAACATAAAAGATCATTAGACAATCCATCATCCTGTCTGATGTCCTGAAGTGTGATGTCCTGGTCACCTGTCATCTGAACCAGTGGATAATGTAACGAAAACATGTGATTAGAGCCACCTGACTAGAAATCAGATGCATTGACCAACTGATGCTTGCCTTTGTCTTTAGTTTGTAATGGAACACCTTAGGCCAGCCTGGGTGTTTTGGGAGAGAAATTATAGAATCAATATTAACATTCTTCATAAAATTTTATTGTCCTTAGCAATTTACATGTATCCCCATTTTGATCCCTTTCTACAAAGTAAGCAAAGAGTTTAGTCTCACTTTACAAAATAGCTAATCTGAGGCCCCAGAGGTTTTACAACAAACTACAAGTCTGTCTCACATGAGAGAAAAAAACCTGACATTTGACCACAGATATAATGGCCCATGTACATCTGTTTCTAGAATGCAGGATCCTTGGGGCTTATTTACTTTAACTCAGCATCTACTGCACAAATTTCTTTCACTGTCAAGTGAGTATAGTAAAGGTTCAATGCACACTGATTGGGAAAAAGAGTAAGATAAACTGCCTGACTTTGAAGAACTTTAGTTCTTTCAGAGAGGACTATTAGGGAACAGAGACCCAAATTGGAGCAGATTGCAGTAGGGAACCTTCAGAACGGGAGAAGAGGATGGAACTATGGGTGTCTGAGCCAGAAGATGACATCTAAGTTGGGTCCCTAAGGAGGAAAGGACAAACACCAGGCTGAAAGGGGGAAAGTGCCTATAACAGAGGGAAAAGCAAATGGAAATCATGAAGGCTAAGAAGTGCCAGGAGTGTTCAGGAACAGTAAGTAAAGTATTGAGTCTCACACACTAAATGCATAGCACTAAGTTGAGAAGTGTGATAGAGGAGTCACACTGGGGCACAAAGACTCTGTTCTGTAGCCGTAGAGTGTCCAGGTCAGTGATGCTGTGTGGCAAGTAAATTACTACCAGTAATGAGACATACATTTGCAAAATTCTTTTACAAAGTAGAAAGTGGTAAGGAATTTCATGAGACTTGATTCTTACTTGCATTCTGATACTCTTCTTCAATGGAAGAAAAAGAGAATTGTGTATGTGCCATAATCTTTTTTATGGTGGTGTTAAGATGATATGAGATCAAGCGACCCAGAATGTTCCAATTCAGTCTCAGATCACAGCTATTCCTTCTGTAATGTACCCTATTAGGATGCTAATCATCTCCATTAGCCTGGAACCAAAGTCTTTCCCAGAAAGTGAAACTTTCAGTGCTAAATTCAGGATGACAAAGAGATGACGAACTTTGGTTTTGTGGATTTTTTTCTGTATTACTTTCTTGTTTTTGATGCCCTTGTTTCTTTTCCAATTTTATTTTTCTGTTTTGCTTTAGGTTTACTTTATTCACTTTTTTCTTGCTTTCCAAAGTGGAAGCTTAATTCTTTATTTAAGATCTTCTTTTCTTATAAATGCATTTAATTCTATACATTCCCTTTAAATAACTAATTCATCATTTCTATATAATTCAAAATATATTTTAAGGTTTCTCTTGAAACTTCTTTGACCCATAAATTATGTAGAAGAATCTTGTTTAATTTTCAAACTTTGGGGATATATTCATCTATCTTTCTGTCATTTATTTCTATTTTAATTCAATTATGGTCAGAGAATATACTTTGTACAACTTCTATTCTTTTAAACTTGTTCAGGTGCGCTTATGGCCCAGAATGTGATCTATCTTGGTTAAGATTCCATGTGAGCTTGAGAAAAATGTGTGTTATGCTATTGATAAAGTATTCCATAAATGTCAGTTAGATCATGTTGATTGATAGTGCTTTGCAGATCATCTATATCCTTATTAAGTTTCTGCCTGCTTTATCTATCAATTCTATCAACTTATAGAGAAGTATTGAATTCCCCAACTACAATTCTTGGATTCACCTATCTCTCCTTGCAGTTCTATCCATTTTTACCTAATGCATTTTGATGCTCTGCTGTTAGTACCCACACATTAAGAATTATGCCACCTGGGAAGAGTGACCCCTTTTTAATCATGTAATGCCCCTCCTTACCCCTAATAATTGCTCTTGTTCTGAATTTTGCTTTGAGATAATATAGCTACTCCAGCTCTCTTTTGATTAAAGTTAATATGTCATATCTTTTTCTATCCTCTTAACCTATATAAGTTTTTATATTTAAAGTGCTTTTTTTTAAACATTTATTTTACTTTTTTTATAGCATCTTCTTTTTTAATTTTTATTTTACGTTTTATTTTTACAAAGTTTTGTTGTTTACAGATATGTATGATCCCAGATTAGTCATAGGTATATCCCCCTCCATCCCACCCCTCAAAGCAGCATGTAGTTAAGTCTCATTTTTTGATCCACTCTGACAACCTGTTTTTGAATTGATATGTTTAAACTATGCACATATAAAGTTAGTAGTAGATATAATTAGCTTAATATCCACATTTTTTTTGCTATTTTCCTTTAGTCTTTTTATGCCACCTTTGACTTTAATCGAGCATTTTATGTGATTTCATCTTAACCTCCTTTCCTTTCTTGTAATATTCTTTAGAATTCTTTAAAAAATAGTGCTTAGCCTATAGTTTACACTATACAAAATATTCAATTATTTTTCTATATGGCAAGTCAGTCACAGGTCAGTTTGAGGAGCTGCAGGCTGGCTGCATCTTTCTTATTCTGAGAGGTTGAAGGAGTAGTCCTCTTATGGTCCATGCTGGTTTCACGACAAAGGCCAATTAGGAGGCAACAGGGATAAACCATATGTCAGCTCGTAAGAGTCTCTGCTCAGACATATAATGTATACATGGCCAAGCCATCATAATTATGGAGGAAAATTTTCCTCCTCGCATAGGATGGCACTCCAAGTCTCTTGAAAAACTGTGAAGATATATAATCCTTTTACAACGCAAGTGGAGAATAACAAGAACAATGACTATTTTACAATTATTGTCAGGCAATTCTAACATCTGTAACATATCAATATTGTCATCTGTGGATTGTCTTTTATTTAATTTGAGGTCTTTGTATTTCTTGGTATGATGAATGATTTTACCTAATGCATTTTGATGCTCTGCTGTTAGTACCCACACATTAAGAATTATGCCACCTGGGAAGAGTGACCCCTTTTTAATCATGTAATGCCCCTCCTTACCCCTAATAATTGCTCTTGTTCTGAATTTTGCTTTGAGATAATATAGCTACTCCAGCTCTCTTTTGATTAAAGTTAATATGTCATATCTTTTTCTATCCTCTTAACCTATATAAGTTTTTATATTTAAAGTGCTTTTTTTTAAACATTTATTTTACTTTTTTTATAGCATCTTCTTTTTTAATTTTTATTTTACGTTTTATTTTTACAAAGTTTTGTTGTTTACAGATATGTATGATCCCAGATTAGTCATAGGTATATCCCCCTCCATCCCACCCCTCAAAGCAGCATGTAGTTAAGTCTCATTTTTTGATCCACTCTGACAACCTGTTTTTGAATTGATATGTTTAAACTATGCACATATAAAGTTAGTAGTAGATATAATTAGCTTAATATCCACATTTTTTTTGCTATTTTCCTTTAGTCTTTTTATGCCACCTTTGACTTTAATCGAGCATTTTATGTGATTTCATCTTAACCTCCTTTCCTTTCTTGTAATATTCTTTAGAATTCTTTAAAAAATAGTGCTTAGCCTATAGTTTACACTATACAAAATATTCAATTATTTTTCTATATGGCAAGTCAGTCACAGGTCAGTTTGAGGAGCTGCAGGCTGGCTGCATCTTTCTTATTCTGAGAGGTTGAAGGAGTAGTCCTCTTATGGTCCATGCTGGTTTCACGACAAAGGCCAATTAGGAGGCAACAGGGATAAACCATATGTCAGCTCGTAAGAGTCTCTGCTCAGACATATAATGTATACATGGCCAAGCCATCATAATTATGGAGGAAAATTTTCCTCCTCGCATAGGATGGCACTCCAAGTCTCTTGAAAAACTGTGAAGATATATAATCCTTTTACAACGCAAGTGGAGAATAACAAGAACAATGACTATTTTACAATTATTGTCAGGCAATTCTAACATCTGTAACATATCAATATTGTCATCTGTGGATTGTCTTTTTTATTTAATTTGAGGTCTTTGTATTTCTTGGTATGATGAATGATTGTTCCTTGAAAGTTGAATATTTTGGATATTGTGCTATGAGACTCTGTACCTAATAGAGGTTGGGACTCCCCCCTCCCCAGGCTTCTTCTGACTCCATGGGGTAAGGGCTTTGTTTTCTGGTGGTGGTGGTTAAAGTCCTGACTCACAATGACACCATTTCTGCAGTTGGATGGGAGGTTCCAAGGTGATCTCTTACTGCATGGGAGTAGAAGGTCAGGTTCCCTATGTGGTTTCCATGGACACTGCAGTGGTGGCGGGCATTTGTTACTGCCCAGCCCAGTGGGGATGACAGTTCTGGTTCTGACCACCCAGTCTAGGAGAGGAGAACCTCATTACAATCTGCTCAGGTTGAAACCTAGGCTTCCTACTCAGATGTGACAACAAGTTTTCTGTGATGTTTGTCTTCAGTATGAGATTATTTTATAGAAGTTTCTGTGTTGCTAGGCTGCCCTTCCCTCTGGTGCATTGGTAGAGAGATAAGGTTTCTGTCACATTTTTATTCCTCTGTGCTTATTGCTATTTTCAAATTGCTGGCTTCTCTATGTGATGTATGAGGCAGAGAAGAAACCCAGGGAACTCACTACATGTCCTTCCTTACGTACCAAGGTTTTTGATTGTCCTGCCGTCTGTCTATCTTTTAGAATTTCTTTATTTCATACTTAATGCCCAGTTATTTTAGCTTTTCCCAGTAGGAAGAATAGGGTAACATTTATATATTCCATCTTCACTAAAATGGAAGTCCGTGGAGGAGATGGTGCTGACTTTGTTTTTTGTTAATTTGTTTGTTTACAATGAGCATGCGTGGCTTTTATAATTAAATAAAGAACATTCATACAATTGTCTTCCTCTTCCTCATCCTCAAAGCACTTTTTGTTCATCAAGATATTTACCATTTTTCCACTGGATATAATCCAATACGTGGTACCCTTCTGGGAAATGAAAGTAAAACTATCCTTTCTGTGGTTTTTGCTGTTTGAAGACACTCCAAGATATTCCTTTCCATCTTCAATTACAGAATTATAATTGCACATTTTCATTAAAAGTCAGTCTTCCTTAGCAAATGTGACCCATGGCTGAGAGTGAACAGCTCCCACAGCATTTCGGTATGATATGATTGTTCCTTGAAAGTTGAGATATGTTTGGATGATTTGTGCTATGAGACTCTGTACCTAATAGAGGTTGGGACTCCCCCCTCCCCAGGCTTCTTCTGACTCCATGGGGTAAGGGCTTTGTTTTCTGGTGGTGGTGGTTAAAGTCCTGACTCACAATGACACCATTTCTGCAGTTGGATGGGAGGTTCCAAGGTGATCTCTTACTGCATGGGAGTAGAAGGTCAGGTTCCCTATGTGGTTTCCATGGACACTGCAGTGGTGGCGGGCATTTGTTACTGCCCAGCCCAGTGGGGATGACAGTTCTGGTTCTGACCACCCAGTCTAGGAGAGGAGAACCTCATTACAATCTGCTCAGGTTGAAACCTAGGCTTCCTACTCAGATGTGACAACAAGTTTTCTGTGATGTTTGTCTTCAGTATGAGATTATTTTATAGAAGTTTCTGTGTTGCTAGGCTGCCCTTCCCTCTGGTGCATTGGTAGAGAGATAAGGTTTCTGTCACATTTTTATTCCTCTGTGCTTATTGCTATTTTCAAATTGCTGGCTTCTCTATGTGATGTATGAGGCAGAGAAGAAACCCAGGGAACTCACTACATGTCCTTCCTTACGTACCAAGGTTTTTGATTGTCCTGCCGTCTGTCTATCTTTTAGAATTTCTTTATTTCATACTTAATGCCCAGTTATTTTAGCTTTTCCCAGTAGGAAGAATAGGGTAACATTTATATATTCCATCTTCACTAAAATGGAAGTCCGTGGAGGAGATGGTGCTGACTTTGTTTTTTGTTAATTTGTTTGTTTACAATGAGCATGCGTGGCTTTTATAATTAAATAAAGAACATTCATACAATTGTCTTCCTCTTCCTCATCCTCAAAGCACTTTTTGTTCATCAAGATATTTACCATTTTTCCACTGGATATAATCCAATACGTGGTACCCTTCTGGGAAATGAAAGTAAAACTATCCTTTCTGTGGTTTTTGCTGTTTGAAGACACTCCAAGATATTCCTTTCCATCTTCAATTACAGAATTATAATTGCACATTTTCATTAAAAGTCAGTCTTCCTTAGCAAATGTGACCCATGGCTGAGAGTGAACAGCTCCCACAGCTGTTGGTGAAATTATTTTCCTTCTCTAACAGTTCTGTCAACATCTGTCTTCACCCTGGCTTCACCTGCATGGCCATGTGGAACACAGACCTCTCTCTCAGTATTCATTAGCTTCAGGGCATTCTGAATTTTGAACTGCCAGATTCAATTAAGAGAAGCAGAGAGACTTAACTGTTAAGCACACCACCAGCAATGGAAAATATCATGGGTGTGTGTGTGTTCAGCAGCAAGTCAACAATATCATTGTTATTACTTTGTGGATAATTTGTGAGAATTGCTCTTAGGAAGTCTACAGATTAATGGACATGAGATTCCAGATTATAACCTTTACAATGGGGCCTACACTTAAGATTCCCCTAAGCCAAAAGCACCCCCACAAAGAGGGAGGATTGAAGAAATCTGATATCCCTAAATAAGACCCTTTAAGCATAGAGGCCAGATTTTATACATGGGCTGCCTTCTAAGATATCTAGCAATAAGCCCTAACTCCAGGAAGAGGCTCAGTAATTTTGCCTTATCTCATTTGACAAGTAGGTTCTATTCATTTGTCTACAGCTGGCCACCAATCTCTATTTGCACAAAGTTATATACACAGTGAGAGTGTATATAACTCCCAGTGGTAGGTTTAGAAAGATTCTGAAGTTAACACCATGAATTGGAAAGCACTGGCTGCAAAGAATGTCATCCTTCCCACTTCTTACATGTAGATGTGTGCTAGAAACGGTGTTAAGGGTGAAGAGGGTGAAACAGGTATTTATGCTATTGTCATGTAGGCCTTTTTGCTATAAAAATAATATAACAAGCAATTTAAGGAAAACACAAATGTGTAGGGATACCAAACAGGTGGCTAATTAATCTCCAGAAATCAGGACTACTATATAAGTAGCCATAGGATTTGAAAAACTCCTGGCTAATGATACCCAAGTGCCTATTCTGCATTTTCAGCAGTTGACCTTTTACAGGAAAATGCTAGCACACGAAGCAAACTAGGAATTAAATCGGGATTATTTTCATGGGATCCCTGTCATGTGTCCAATGTTGCACTTAATTCAATAAGCCAAGATAAGGGTATAAAATAAAGTAAAGTACTCCTTACCTTGGTGTTAAAGCTAGATTATAATACCAGGAGTCGGTCTTCATGTTTTAAGTCAGTGTCTAACGGGGAACATTTTTCAAGATCTTTGTTGATCATTGTGGTGGCTGAAGGGAAAGTCTCCACTGTTTCATCGGTTTCCCTCAGTCCTTGGCTCTCCATTGATCAAAGGTTTCCTAGCAAGTAGATGGTGCTGATGCGGAAGAGTCAGGTGGAGAGGTTGGGCCTAGTGATGATAGTGAAGTTGGTGATGCTTGTGAATCCTAATTAGCAATAAGGTGATCAAGACAGCAATCATTGGAGGAAGTGGAGAATGTCACAAATGGTAGCTGTATTAATGTCTACAGAGGGTAATGTTACAGTTTGAAGTTTCATGACTGCATATGATTGGTGCTATCTGTGGACCATCCATAGCTGCAATGAGTGTGTTATCCAATAGTTCAAAACAGATAAAATGTGGTCAGAGGCAGCATGCCAGACTAACCCACTTAGCAATACTTACAGGGTCCAACATGTATAGTGGATTCATCTCTGCAAAATAAATCTACTTCCCTATAAATTTCAAATTGTTTGTTTGTTGTTCTTGCCACTCAAGGAAATCTATAGCTTGTATGACTATTACTGTCAATATCATCACAAGCCTATTTTCCCTAGGCTAAATTTGGGCATTCAATAATAGTGATGTATAAAAATGTTCTCTGTCATCATATACAGAGTAAATATCCACATTTTTATTTTTAACTCTACATACAGTGTTGATGGGCTTCCCAGGTAGTGCTCATGGTAAAGAATCTGCTTGCCAGTGCAGGCGACATAAGAGATGCGGGTCAGGAAGATCCCATGGAGAAGAAAACAGCAGCCCACTCCAGTATTCCTGCCTGAAGAATCTCATGAATAGAGGAGCCTGGCAGGGTCGCAAAGAGTCAGACTTGAGTAAAGCAACTTAGCATGCATGCCAGTGTGATACAATATAAGACAGTATTCTTCACATCTAAAAATTAAAGCAAACTAGGAATTAAATCGGGATTATTTTCATGGGATCCCTGTCATGTGTCCAATGTTGCACTTAATTCAATAAGCCAAGATAAGGGTATAAAATAAAGTAAAGTACTCCTTACCTTGGTGTTAAAGCTAGATTATAATACCAGGAGTCGGTCTTCATGTTTTAAGTCAGTGTCTAACGGGGAACATTTTTCAAGATCTTTGTTGATCATTGTGGTGGCTGAAGGGAAAGTCTCCACTGTTTCATCGGTTTCCCTCAGTCCTTGGCTCTCCATTGATCAAAGGTTTCCTAGCAAGTAGATGGTGCTGATGCGGAAGAGTCAGGTGGAGAGGTTGGGCCTAGTGATGATAGTGAAGTTGGTGATGCTTGTGAATCCTAATTAGCAATAAGGTGATCAAGACAGCAATCATTGGAGGAAGTGGAGAATGTCACAAATGGTAGCTGTATTAATGTCTACAGAGGGTAATGTTACAGTTTGAAGTTTCATGACTGCATATGATTGGTGCTATCTGTGGACCATCCATAGCTGCAATGAGTGTGTTATCCAATAGTTCAAAACAGATAAAATGTGGTCAGAGGCAGCATGCCAGACTAACCCACTTAGCAATACTTACAGGGTCCAACATGTATAGTGGATTCATCTCTGCAAAATAAATCTACTTCCCTATAAATTTCAAATTGTTTGTTTGTTGTTCTTGCCACTCAAGGAAATCTATAGCTTGTATGACTATTACTGTCAATATCATCACAAGCCTATTTTCCCTAGGCTAAATTTGGGCATTCAATAATAGTGATGTATAAAAATGTTCTCTGTCATCATATACAGAGTAAATATCCACATTTTTATTTTTAACTCTACATACAGTGTTGATGGGCTTCCCAGGTAGTGCTCATGGTAAAGAATCTGCTTGCCAGTGCAGGCGACATAAGAGATGCGGGTCAGGAAGATCCCATGGAGAAGAAAACAGCAGCCCACTCCAGTATTCCTGCCTGAAGAATCTCATGAATAGAGGAGCCTGGCAGGGTCGCAAAGAGTCAGACTTGAGTAAAGCAACTTAGCATGCATGCCAGTGTGATACAATATAAGACAGTATTCTTCACATCTAAAGATATCTATAAAGAGAGATAATATTATTTTCTTTAATTTCATGTAATATGGTTTTGCCCTTGGTCACCCAGTATGATTTATTAGTGGCAAGTGCTGTAATTTTGCCTATATTAGATGTATCTTTTGTTTTTTTAATTAGCACTTTCCTTCTAATTTAGTATTTTGGGTGCTACTAGTAGTAATTTTTATTCTTTTGAGTGGTTGTAGTATTGATTCTCTAATTGTTTTACCTTACTGCTTCCCATATCCCTTTAGTTCAAACTTTCATATCTAGATTCTTAGTAAGCAATCTAAGCTTTCACTTAAGAAAGCCATTATACCTTCTAATTGATACAGAAGCAGCTGTAGGATAAGTGTACATGCCACATTGTGCCCTGCTCTTCAACCCAATGTTGTATCATTTGCCTGTGAAAAATGTTTGTTGGTTATATTTTGTGATCATTGAAATACCATAGCGGGCAATCCAGATTTCCAATACCCTGATGGTGGACTTTTTAACATTATTTCCTGCAGGATTAGGCCAATCATATTCCTAACCATGTGCCTATAATCGTGCCTGCACATATAGTTTAGCTTCACATATAGGCAAGAGTTCTCTGTAATCAATTTTCATAATATGGAAAGGTTTGGCCTCACTAGAGTTTTAATTAATGACCTCTGAGCCTTAAAGTTTTAGTAATTATCTCAATTTTCTAAAAAATTTATTTTATTGAAATATAGCTGATTTACAATGTGTTAATTTCTACTATACAGCAAAGATACACACACACACACACACACACACACACACACTGCCTTACATATAAACTTTTCGAGTTTCAGACTTTCAGAAATGTAAACAGTCTACTACCCAGACGTAACTGGATCTCATTTTTGTTTTTGTTGTTGTTTTCTTTTAAATTTGTATTAGGATATAGTAGATTTACAATCTGAAAACAGCCCAGCCACTCCAGTATTCCTGCCTGAAGAATCTCATGAATAGAGGAGCCTGGCAGGGTCGCAAAGAGTCAGACTTGAGTAAAGCAACTTAGCATGCATGCCAGTGTGATACAATATAAGACAGTATTCTTCACATCTAAAGATATCTATAAAGAGAGATAATATTATTTTCTTTAATTTCATGTAATATGGTTTTGCCCTTGGTCACCCAGTATGATTTATTAGTGGCAAGTGCTGTAATTTTGCCTATATTAGATGTATCTTTTGTTTTTTTAATTAGCACTTTCCTTCTAATTTAGTATTTTGGGTGCTACTAGTAGTAATTTTTATTCTTTTGAGTGGTTGTAGTATTGATTCTCTAATTGTTTTACCTTACTGCTTCCCATATCCCTTTAGTTCAAACTTTCATATCTAGATTCTTAGTAAGCAATCTAAGCTTTCACTTAAGAAAGCCATTATACCTTCTAATTGATACAGAAGCAGCTGTAGGATAAGTGTACATGCCACATTGTGCCCTGCTCTTCAACCCAATGTTGTATCATTTGCCTGTGAAAAATGTTTGTTGGTTATATTTTGTGATCATTGAAATACCATAGCGGGCAATCCAGATTTCCAATACCCTGATGGTGGACTTTTTAACATTATTTCCTGCAGGATTAGGCCAATCATATTCCTAACCATGTGCCTATAATCGTGCCTGCACATATAGTTTAGCTTCACATATAGGCAAGAGTTCTCTGTAATCAATTTTCATAATATGGAAAGGTTTGGCCTCACTAGAGTTTTAATTAATGACCTCTGAGCCTTAAAGTTTTAGTAAGTATCTCAATTTTCTAAAAAATTTATTTTATTGAAATATAGCTGATTTACAATGTGTTAATTTCTACTATACAGCAAAGATACACACACACACACACACACACACACACACTGCCTTACATATAAACTTTTCGAGTTTCAGACTTTCAGAAATGTAAACAGTCTACTACCCAGACGTAACTGGATCTCATTTTTGTTTTTGTTGTTGTTTTCTTTTAAATTTGTATTAGGATATAGTAGATTAACAATGTTGTGATACTTTCAGGTGAACAGAGACAGGACTCAGCCATACATATACAATATCTATTCTCTCTCAAGCTCCCATCCCATGCAGGCTGCCACACAACATTGAGCAGAGTTCCATGTGCTATATAGCAGGTCTTTGTTGGTTATCCATTTTAAATATAGCCCTGGATCTCATATGTCTTAATTTGAAATTGAACATATCTGATAGGTACATGCATGTTTCTTTTCTCTAAAAGAGAGAAACATGTTTTAGTGCCATGTACACCAGCAGGACCTTTTAGGTGATGTGCCCATATGATAATTCTGTCAAGTACATTTATCCTTTCTTGATTTATCTCCTATTGCTCCTTTGGTTCACACATAAGTATTTTGCTCATCTCCTTTTAACTCATGAATCATGTTTTTTGGATAAATCTTAGTTTTCCTTGTTTCTAGTATCTGTAAAAAGTGAAAGCATTAGTCTCTCAATTGTGTGACTGTTTGCCACCCCACGGATTTTAGCCCACCAGACTTCTCTGTCTATGGAATTTCCCAGGCAAGAATATTGGAGTGAGTTGCCATTCCCCTTTCCAGAGGATCTTCCACGATTTAGGGAAAGAACCAAGGATAGAATTGCAGGCAGATTCTTTACCGTCTGAACCACCTGTAAGTATAGTAAACCATGCTGTTCTGTCTGGTGGTGGGTACAGATTTTAGGATGACCTTTATAATTTGTTCTGTTGCTTCCAGATGTAGCACTGATGGTGTCTGTCCAGTTATAAATCATAGTCAATAGTCCTAATTTCATTGTTGTATTAGTAGCTTCCCCTATTTCTCATTAAGATGTTTTAAGAGATAGCATATTATGTATAGGCCTTTGAAATCTCCAGGCTACTACCCACAAAGATTTATGTATAATATGCTAAAATTTTGACTAAGTTTAGCATCAGTGGTGACTGTTTTGAATTCCACAGTCTCTGCAAGGTGACCTCCTTCATGAGACTGCTGGCTGTAGGGTTACCTCACCCAAGTAGGAGCCTATACCCCAAGATCTGCAGAGAACTATTAAAATCAGCAAAGGATGGCCTTGCCCATATCCAACATTCTGAGTAAGCCCTCACAGACTTTAAAGCCTAAACATCAATAGCACAGTCACTCCATTGCACGTTCTCATCACAAACCTGCAGTAGCACCCATGGACAACTGAGCTGAGTGCCTACCAAGGACAGCATCCTGACACAGCTTTCACTAGGTTAACAACTTCATTCTTAGATTAAGACAAGTGGATTGGAAATCATGACAAACTACCACACAACATGGGGTTAATGGAGTTCACAGTGGACAGTCCTCTGGCCTACATATAAAAGAGATAACTAATAAGGACCCACTGTATATCACAGAGAATTCTACTCTGTAACGACCTATATGGGAAAAGAATCTAGAAAAGAATGGAGATACATTTACATGTAGCTGATTCACTTTGCTGTACAGAAAGAAACTGTAACAACATTTCATGAATCTTTTTGTTTTCTAGGAAAAAATTTTCTTTTAAGTTTTTCCTTGTTTCTAGTATCTGTAAAAAGTGAAAGCATTAGTCTCTCAATTGTGTGACTGTTTGCCACCCCACGGATTTTAGCCCACCAGACTTCTCTGTCTATGGAATTTCCCAGGCAAGAATATTGGAGTGAGTTGCCATTCCCCTTTCCAGAGGATCTTCCACGATTTAGGAAAGAACCAAGGATAGAATTGCAGGCAGATTCTTTACCGTCTGAACCACCTGTAAGTATAGTAAACCATGCTGTTCTGTCTGGTGGTGGGTACAGATTTTAGGATGACCTTTATAATTTGTTCTGTTGCTTCCAGATGTAGCACTGATGGTGTCTGTCCAGTTATAAATCATAGTCAATAGTCCTAATTTCATTGTTGTATTAGTAGCTTCCCCTATTTCTCATTAAGATGTTTTAAGAGATAGCATATTATGTATAGGCCTTTGAAATCTCCAGGCTACTACCCACAAAGATTTATGTATAATATGCTAAAATTTTGACTAAGTTTAGCATCAGTGGTGACTGTTTTGAATTCCACAGTCTCTGCAAGGTGACCTCCTTCATGAGACTGCTGGCTGTAGGGTTACCTCACCCAAGTAGGAGCCTATACCCCAAGATCTGCAGAGAACTATTAAAATCAGCAAAGGATGGCCTTGCCCATATCCAACATTCTGAGTAAGCCCTCACAGACTTTAAAGCCTAAACATCAATAGCACAGTCACTCCATTGCACGTTCTCATCACAAACCTGCAGTAGCACCCATGGACAACTGAGCTGAGTGCCTACCAAGGACAGCATCCTGACACAGCTTTCACTAGGTTAACAACTTCATTCTTAGATTAAGACAAGTGGATTGGAAATCATGACAAACTACCACACAACATGGGGTTAATGGAGTTCACAGTGGACAGTCCTCTGGCCTACATATAAAAGAGATAACTAATAAGGACCCACTGTATATCACAGAGAATTCTGCTCTGTAACGACCTATATGGGAAAAGAATCTAGAAAAGAATGGAGATACATTTACATGTAGCTGATTCACTTTGCTGTACAGAAGAAACTGTACAACATTGTAAATCAGTTACACTCCAATAAAAATTAATTTAAAGATATAGGGCTTTCCTGGTGGTCCAGTGGGTAAAGAGTCCGCCTTGCAGTGCAAGGGGCATCCATTCAATCCCTGGCCCAGGAAGATCCCATGTGCCATGGAGTGGCTGGGCTGGTGTGTCCAATTATGAGCCAGTGCTCTGGAGAGCATGTGCCCAGAGCCAGTGCTCTGCAAAGAGAGGCCACTGCAATAGGAGACCCACACATGCCAAAGAATAAAGATGGATAACTTAGAGACCAAAGAAAAAACAAAAAGGTGGTCACATTACCATTTTCCTTGTGTGAGATTCAGTATGTAATAAAATATGCAATCTATGAAACTGAAGGGTTGCCAGGATGAATATGAAAGGAATAAGAGAAATGAAAGTTATATGTTGGGTGGGTGGAGATGAATGTGGGACACTTCGCTGCCATGGTTGCTACTGTGGATTTCAATTTAAAGTCACATTTTTCAGCTTTCATTCTAATTCTTATGTGACATTAATTCTTTTAGAATGCTTTCTTTTATTTGGTAATTCTGCTTATGAAACATGTATTTTAAAACAGAATGATTGGAGGAAATCCAATTTTGTTGCATAGAGTTTAATTTTTGTGTGGATTTTTTTTCTTGCATCCACTTTTATCTAATTTCTTATAAAAGAAAATCAATACCATACAATGGTCTTTAACTGAATATAGGGAAGGGTTTACTTTATTTTTTTTTTATGAAAGTACTGAGCCTGAAACTGTATATGTAACAAATGGGATAGACCATCACCCAGAACTGATCTTATTTGTTTACTCTAGTTTATTCTTGGAGACAACACAGAAGTGAGAGAAGTTATAAAATGCTGTGTTTCTGAGTGTCACTTACTTTCACTAGGGAGAATGCAAAATATATCCCACTATGTACCCAGGGAGCCTCTGGGATTGTCTGCTTCAAGACATCCAGCCTAGGTTAACACACTATGGATAGCTTATCCTAGAGCATGAGATGTCCCAGCAACCATGAATGTTCAGCATTAGATGTTCTGAAACACCTGTCTCTACAGTCTGCCTGTAAGTTCTGGTGTTCTAGAAGTATTTTCACATTCTTAAGTGAAATTAATTTGGTGTTCAGTCACTCAGTCACGTCCAACTCTGTGGCTCCATGGACTGCAGGTTTCCAGGTTTCCCTGTCCTTTATTATCTCCCAGAGTTTGGTCAAACTCATGTCCATTGAGTTGATGATGCCATCCAACCCTCACAGCCTGTCATTCTCTTCTCCTGCCCTCAATCTTTCCAGCATCAGGGTCTTTTCCAATGAGTTGCCTCTACACATCAGATAGCTAAAGTACTGAATTTCAGCTTCAACATCAGTCCTTCCAACATCCAGGTTTTATTTCCTTGAGGATTGACTGATTTGACCTCCTTGCTGTCCAAACGACTCTCAAGAGTGTTCTCCAGCAATGCGGTTAAAAAGCATCAATTCTTCAGTCAAGCTTATTTATCCAACAAATATTTGACAAACTGATTCTAAAAAAGAGAGATCTCATTGTTTTAATTTACATGTTCCTAATGACTAGTAAGGATGAGGATTCTCATGGGATTATTGGTCATGTGTTAATCTTGCTGGAAACATTTGTCCATTTTTTATGCAATTCATTGACTTCTCTTGTTATTTTAAGAACTTTGAGGGAACTTGGTCCCAGTGCAACAAAAAGTCTCCTTATAAGTAGAAGATATATTAGATAGAATAATGGCCCACATAGATGTGTAGGCTCTACCCTCTGGAACAAGTGATATATTACCTGATGACCCCATGGACTGCAGCCCATCAGGGTCTCTGTCCATGGATTTCCCAGGCATAAATAGTTGGCATTTCCTCCTCCAGGGTGTCTTCCCAACTAAGAAACCTGTGTCTCCTGTACCATAGGGGAATTCTTTCCCACTGAGACACCTTGGAAGCCCCAGTAAGAGTTAGACTTTGGCAAACATTGCTGTCTTTGAAGATGCAGCAAGGAATGAAGGAGACCTCTAAAAGATGGGAAATACAAGAAAACAGATTCTCCCCTAGAGCTGCCTGAAGAGAATGTAGCCCATGAATGTTCAGCATTAGATGTTCTGAAACACCTGTCTCTACAGTCTGCCTGTAAGTTCTGGTGTTCTAGAAGTATTTTCACATTCTTAAGTGAAATTAATTTGGTGTTCAGTCACTCAGTCACGTCCAACTCTGTGGCTCCATGGACTGCAGGTTTCCAGGTTTCCCTGTCCTTTATTATCTCCCAGAGTTTGGTCAAACTCATGTCCATTGAGTTGATGATGCCATCCAACCCTCACAGCCTGTCATTCTCTTCTCCTGCCCTCAATCTTTCCAGCATCAGGGTCTTTTCCAATGAGTTGCCTCTACACATCAGATAGCTAAAGTACTGAATTTCAGCTTCAACATCAGTCCTTCCAACATCCAGGTTTTATTTCCTTGAGGATTGACTGATTTGACCTCCTTGCTGTCCAAACGACTCTCAAGAGTGTTCTCCAGCAATGCGGTTAAAAAGCATCAATTCTTCAGTCAAGCTTATTTATCCAACAAATATTTGACAAACTGATTCTAAAAAAGAGAGATCTCATTGTTTTAATTTACATGTTCCTAATGACTAGTAAGGATGAGGATTCTCATGGGATTATTGGTCATGTGTTAATCTTGCTGGAAACATTTGTCCATTTTTCATGCAATTCATTGACTTCTCTTGTTATTTTAAGAACTTTGAGGGAACTTGGTCCCAGTGCAACAAAAAGTCTCCTTATAAGTAGAAGATATATTAGATAGAATAATGGCCCACATAGATGTGTAGGCTCTACCCTCTGGAACAAGTGATATATTACCTGATGACCCCATGGACTGCAGCCCATCAGGGTCTCTGTCCATGGATTTCCCAGGCATAAATAGTTGGCATTTCCTCCTCCAGGGTGTCTTCCCAACTAAGAAACCTGTGTCTCCTGTACCATAGGGGAATTCTTTCCCACTGAGACACCTTGGAAGCCCCAGTAAGAGTTAGACTTTGGCAAACATTGCTGTCTTTGAAGATGCAGCAAGGAATGAAGGAGACCTCTAAAAGATGGGAAATACAAGAAAACAGATTCTCCCCTAGAGCTGCCTGAAGAGAATGTAGCCCAGTGAGACCCATGTCATACTTCTGACTTCCAGGATTGTGAGATAATCATTTTGTGATGTTTTAAGCCACTAAATGTGTGTATTTTGTTACAGTAGAGAAAGGAAGATAATATAGTGAATATTGTGAGTAAATTCTATTTTTTGGACTTTACCATCTTCTAGCATTTCAGGGTTGCCTAGTTGTTTAGTGTTCTCCTAAATACAGATTATGCAGTGAATCTTGAAGCCCCACCTTCCATGCTGCTTGGGATTAACAGAGAGGATCTCACCAAGTCCTGTGTTTCTAAGCATAGGGTTACTGATATTATTATTCCGTGAGGTGCTTACCCTGGAACACTGTGAGAAACAGAAGAATTTAATGGTGACATGTGTGGACTCTAGTATTGGAATGTCAGGACTTAAGTCATAGCCACAGCATTTATGAGCAAAACAAATGAACTGATGAGTATCAAATGATAACCCCATCAGTGACAGAACCTGCATTCTTTTTTAAATGCTACTGGAAAATTATAAGATTTTATCATATGTTGAGTAGTAAACAAAGATTCAAAAATTTCAAAAACTGAAATCATTCAGGCCATTTTCCCTGACCACATTGAAATTAATTTAGAAATCAGTAACTTAAATAAAATGGGAAGAAAGTCCTCAGTTGCTTTGAAAATTAAGCAATTAACTTCTAAGTAACCTTGGGTCAAAGAAAAGTACAAATGGAATTGAAAAATGCTTAGAAACAAAAGAAATAAAGAATATCATATTGAAGATTGTGAGTGCAGCTTTAAAGTATTCAGAAGAAAATATATAAATATATGTTTAAATGTATGTATAAAAAAGGTAAAATTTATTTACCTATCTAAGCTTCCATCTCAAAATTCTAGAAAAACAGCAACAATTTAAACCCAAAGAAAGTAAATGATATGATAAAGATAAGAATAGGAAACAAGGAAATTAAGCTACTTAAGATATGTTCCATAGGTTCATGTTAAATTAAAAACATTTCCTCCTCCAGGGTGTCTTCCCAACTAAGAAACCTGTGTCTCCTGTACCATAGGGGAATTCTTTCCCACTGAGACACCTTGGAAGCCCCAGTAAGAGTTAGACTTTGGCAAACATTGCTGTCTTTGAAGATGCAGCAAGGAATGAAGGAGACCTCTAAAAGATGGGAAATACAAGAAAACAGATTCTCCCCTAGAGCTGCCTGAAGAGAATGTAGCCCAGTGAGACCCATGTCATACTTCTGACTTCCAGGATTGTGAGATAATCATTTTGTGATGTTTTAAGCCACTAAATGTGTGTATTTTGTTACAGTAGAGAAAGGAAGATAATATAGTGAATATTGTGAGTAAATTCTATTTTTTGGACTTTACCATCTTCTAGCATTTCAGGGTTGCCTAGTTGTTTAGTGTTCTCCTAAATACAGATTATGCAGTGAATCTTGAAGCCCCACCTTCCATGCTGCTTGGGATTAACAGAGAGGATCTCACCAAGTCCTGTGTTTCTAAGCATAGGGTTACTGATATTATTATTCCGTGAGGTGCTTACCCTGGAACACTGTGAGAAACAGAAGAATTTAATGGTGACATGTGTGGACTCTAGTATTGGAATGTCAGGACTTAAGTCATAGCCACAGCATTTATGAGCAAAACAAATGAACTGATGAGTATCAAATGATAACCCCATCAGTGACAGAACCTGCATTCTTTTTTAAATGCTACTGGAAAATTATAAGATTTTATCATATGTTGAGTAGTAAACAAAGATTCAAAAATTTCAAAAACTGAAATCATTCAGGCCATTTTCCCTGACCACATTGAAATTAATTTAGAAATCAGTAACTTAAATAAAATGGGAAGAAAGTCCTCAGTTGCTTTGAAAATTAAGCAATTAACTTCTAAGTAACCTTGGGTCAAAGAAAAGTACAAATGGAATTGAAAAATGCTTAGAAACAAAAGAAATAAAGAATATCATATTGAAGATTGTGAGTGCAGCTTTAAAGTATTCAGAAGAAAATATATAAATATATGTTTAAATGTATGTATAAAAAAGGTAAAATTTATTTACCTATCTAAGCTTCCATCTCAAAATTCTAGAAAAACAGCAACAATTTAAACCCAAAGAAAGTAAATGATATGATAAAGATAAGAATAGGAAACAAGGAAATTAAGCTACTTAAGATATGTTCCATAGGTTCATGTTAAATTATTTAAAATCACAAAATAATAACATAAAAGTGATAGTAATGTGCATACACAAAGTAATAAGAATGTGTTTATTTGCTTACTAGTGTAGATGGGTCTAAGTGGTATCAAAACTGGTAATAAGATAACTCAATGAATGTGTAGCTTGGAAATTTGTCTTTTTAGGGTTTAACTAAATCCTAACTGCTTATCATGCAGATTTGAAAATGTGTGACTCAAGCAAAGTGTTCTGAAACAAGATGATTATATAAAGAGAAACCTACTCTTTATCTTACTTTTATTGTATTTATTGAAATAAGGTGAAAATTTGGTGATACCAAGGCATACATACGCAGATGACACTACCATAATGGCAAAAAGCAAATAGGAACAAAAGAGCCTCTAGATGAAGGTGAAAGAGTGAAAAAAACTGGCCTAAATCTCAACATTTAAAAAAGTAAGATTGTGGCCTCCAGTTCCATCACTCCATGGCAAGTAGATGGGGAAAAGGCAGAAAAAGTGACACACTTTATTTTCTTGGGCTCCAAAATCATTCTGGATGGTGACTCCAGGCATGAAATTAAAAAGATGCCTTGCTCCTTGGAAGTAAAGCTATGTCAAAACTAAACAGCATATTTAAAAGCGGAGGCATCACTTTACCAACAAAGGTCTGTATAGTCAAAGCTATGCTTTTTCCAATAGTCGTGTATAGATATGAGAGATAGATCATAAGGAAGGCTGAGGGAAGAATTGATGTTTTTAATTGTGGTGTTGGAGAAAACTCTTGAGAATGCCTTGGACAGCAAGGAGATCAAACCAGTCAATCCTAAAAGAAATCAGCACTGAATAATCATTGAACAGACTGATGCTGAAGCTGAAGCTGAAGCTCCAATGCTTTAATCACCTGAAGTGAAGAACTGACTCATTGGAAAAGGCATTGATGCTGGGAAAGATTGAGGGGCAGAAGGGGCAATAGAGGATAAGATAATTGGATGGCATCATCTTCTCAATGGATATGAGTCTGAGCAAACTCCAGGAAATGGAGAAGGATAGGTAAGTGAAAGGGGTGAATAGGGAGACTCGATAAGGAGGCCAGCAGGTTCCAAAGAGGAGGCAGAGGAGGAGGAGGAACAAATATTTTCTAGCCTAAAATGTTTGCCATGATAAAGATCTAGGTTGAAGCTAAGTTTGTTGTCTTATGGAGACAAACTATTTTTCATTAGAATGTCTCATCTAACCCTGAAGTCCAGAGACCACCCTCTGGCTTATCTTATGTAAATGTTATGGGTGTGGGCCTAGAAAGGCCTTTACAAACTTAAGATATTCTTTTGATCTATTGTTAATAACCAACAAGAAAGTACAAAAATGTCTTGCCTGAACTGACTTCTGGGAGTATTCTTCCATCCCCACTTCCAGTGTCTATGCTGAAAGCTTTCTCTTTAATAAACTTTTACTGCATGCTTACTCCTTGGAAGCAACTTGGAATAAACTTCTACTGCATGAATCTCTGAGTGACCAAAACCACGTCTTTTTGATCCCAGTGTGGATTCTTCTCCTTTGGAGATCAAGAATCTGACACTGTTCACAGTAAGTTATATACTGGTCATGTATCAGAAGCCTGGAGTGCTGCAGTCCATGGGGCTGCAAAGAGCTGGACAAGACTGAGCAACTGAACAACAACAACAAAATACATAGAGACCAATCAATAAATCCTCTATTGAATAAAAGAACAATGTTCAGATATTATTTTCATTATAGCCATCTCTCTGCTCAGGATGCCATTCCTCTGAGTGATGGGACAATTAAGAACAGTGGTATGGCAAAGCCAGTATGGGATAGACAGAGAGAGGTTTGCCTGCCACTGACACATGAATTCTCTGTATATTGCCCAATGACTGCTCCAAAAGAGAGGTGTTCTGACTCTTTTATGCCCTCTTTGGGGAGCAGAAACAATGGACCTAGGTGACATTCAGTCTTCTCTCTTCAGTTTCAAGTGAATGAGGATGACGTTTAGTTCTCTTGGGATTCACACCCAAAGAGGAGTGAAAGGACTGGACTAGACTGAAGGAAGAGTTGTGCTTCAATGCAGTAACAAGGGGCAAATAGAGGATAAGATAATTGGATGGCATCATCTTCTCAATGGATATGAGTCTGAGCAAACTCCAGGAAATGGAGAAGGATAGGTAAGTGAAAGGGGTGAATAGGGAGACTCGATAAGGAGGCCAGCAGGTTCCAAAGAGGAGGCAGAGGAGGAGGAGGAACAAATATTTTCTAGCCTAAAATGTTTGCCATGATAAAGATCTAGGTTGAAGCTAAGTTTGTTGTCTTATGGAGACAAACTATTTTTCATTAGAATGTCTCATCTAACCCTGAAGTCCAGAGACCACCCTCTGGCTTATCTTATGTAAATGTTATGGGTGTGGGCCTAGAAAGGCCTTTACAAACTTAAGATATTCTTTTGATCTATTGTTAATAACCAACAAGAAAGTACAAAAATGTCTTGCCTGAACTGACTTCTGGGAGTATTCTTCCATCCCCACTTCCAGTGTCTATGCTGAAAGCTTTCTCTTTAATAAACTTTTACTGCATGCTTACTCCTTGGAAGCAACTTGGAATAAACTTCTACTGCATGAATCTCTGAGTGACCAAAACCACGTCTTTTTGATCCCAGTGTGGATTCTTCTCCTTTGGAGATCAAGAATCTGACACTGTTCACAGTAAGTTATATACTGGTCATGTATCAGAAGCCTGGAGTGCTGCAGTCCATGGGGCTGCAAAGAGCTGGACAAGACTGAGCAACTGAACAACAACAACAAAATACATAGAGACCAATCAATAAATCCTCTATTGAATAAAAGAACAATGTTCAGATATTATTTTCATTATAGCCATCTCTCTGCTCAGGATGCCATTCCTCTGAGTGATGGGACAATTAAGAACAGTGGTATGGCAAAGCCAGTATGGGATAGACAGAGAGAGGTTTGCCTGCCACTGACACATGAATTCTCTGTATATTGCCCAATGACTGCTCCAAAAGAGAGGGTGTTCTGACTCTTTTATGCCCTCTTTGGGGAGCAGAAACAATGGACCTAGGTGACATTCAGTCTTCTCTCTTCAGTTTCAAGTGAATGAGGAGGACGTTTAGTTCTCTTGGGATTCACACCCAAAGAGGAGTGAAAGGACTGGACTAGACTGAAGGAAGAGTTGTGCTTCAATGCAGTAACAACAAAGGCCTCAGGCAGTGCCACAAGGACCTCTGCCACTGTGACAGCTGTATGGAGGTGGGCAAGGGGGGAGAGCCTTGATAACCCCGCACGATTAGTCACTGGGAGCAGAATTCCCCTGGAAGGTGCTGCTGCAAGGTGTCAGCCTGAACCACAGTGAGCCACAGAGGGAATAAAGCTTCTATCCCGAAGAAGAAATAGCTGCAACACCCACAGCACCATAACTGGGAAAAGTTTGGTGGAAACATCCCATTAGAATTTTGTGTCACCTTTGGGACCCAGAAGTCAAATACTTTTATACTTGGTAAAAGAAATATTAAATAGCAAGTATTTCGCAGCTGTCTTCACATTGAGGATGTTATTTTCTTTCTCTGTGCCTCCATTTCTTCCTATGTAAAATGAGGGTAATAATACTACCTGCCTCTTAAAATTCCCTTGAAGAATAGAAAATGTTAATACACTTAAGGAAATTTTTAAAAAATCTTTTCAGTTAGTAAATCCTCTTTTCTATTTTCCAGGGCTACTTGGGCTTTCAAAACAATGCTTCAAAACTTTCAAACACTTATTATTGTCAAATGTGTACATTGTGTTATAAGCAAGAGACTCACAGAACCTAGAAGACTTCACTAGTCACCATAATTAGCTTAGTTTTCACCTCAAAAGAAAGAAAACTCTTGAATCTGAAGGTCTCCTCAAGAGCTGCCTGAGCACCCACAACAGCATGACCTCTCCCAGAATGTCCGCAGGCCTGAGGAGGAAGCCCAGTCTTTGGGCCAGAGACACCAGGCATCACAAATGCCCTACAGACAGTAGACCTTTGGCATGGCTAATTTTTTAAGTAAAACTGTTTTAGTAATTAGTATGGGATAGACAGAGAGAGGTTTGCCTGCCACTGACACATGAATTCTCTGTATATTGCCCAATGACTGCTCCAAAAGAGAGGTGTTCTGACTCTTTTATGCCCTCTTTGGGGAGCAGAAACAATGGACCTAGGTGACATTCAGTCTTCTCTCTTCAGTTTCAAGTGAATGAGGAGGACGTTTAGTTCTCTTGGGATTCACACCCAAAGAGGAGTGAAAGGACTGGACTAGACTGAAGGAAGAGTTGTGCTTCAATGCAGTAACAACAAAGGCCTCAGGCAGTGCCACAAGGACCTCTGCCACTGTGACAGCTGTATGGAGGTGGGCAAGGGGGGAGAGCCTTGATAACCCCGCACGATTAGTCACTGGGAGCAGAATTCCCCTGGAAGGTGCTGCTGCAAGGTGTCAGCCTGAACCACAGTGAGCCACAGAGGGAATAAAGCTTCTATCCCGAAGAAGAAATAGCTGCAACACCCACAGCACCATAACTGGGAAAAGTTTGGTGGAAACATCCCATTAGAATTTTGTGTCACCTTTGGGACCCAGAAGTCAAATACTTTTATACTTGGTAAAAGAAATATTAAATAGCAAGTATTTCGCAGCTGTCTTCACATTGAGGATGTTATTTTCTTTCTCTGTGCCTCCATTTCTTCCTATGTAAAATGAGGGTAATAATACTACCTGCCTCTTAAAATTCCCTTGAAGAATAGAAAATGTTAATACACTTAAGGAAATTTTAAAAATCTTTTCAGTTAGTAAATCCTCTTTTCTATTTTCCAGGGCTACTTGGGCTTTCAAAACAATGCTTCAAAACTTTCAAACACTTATTATTGTCAAATGTGTACATTGTGTTATAAGCAAGAGACTCACAGAACCTAGAAGACTTCACTAGTCACCATAATTAGCTTAGTTTTCACCTCAAAAGAAAGAAAACTCTTGAATCTGAAGGTCTCCTCAAGAGCTGCCTGAGCACCCACAACAGCATGACCTCTCCCAGAATGTCCGCAGGCCTGAGGAGGAAGCCCAGTCTTTGGGCCAGAGACACCAGGCATCACAAATGCCCTACAGACAGTAGACCTTTGGCATGGCTAATTTTTTAAGTAAAACTGTTTTATTAGTAATTAGTAAATGGCATAATGATGTATGTAGAAGCTTCTAAGGGCTCTAAAAAAAAAGAACTACCAGAATTAATAAGTGAGTATTATAATAAGATTACACAAGATGAGATCAGTTTAAAAATTAATCGCATTTCAATGTACTAGTAATAAACAAAATATAATTGCTTAAGTATGCACAATTGCATCTCAAACTATGAGATACTTAGAATTTAACAAACTGCCAGACACTGAAAACATTGCTGAGAAATTAAAGAAAAAAGAACATTATGGAAAGAAATACCACATTCATAGATCAGGGTTTTCAATATTAAAAGTCAACATTTCTCCCCTAAATTGATCTATAAATTCCACATGATCCCATTCAAAATCCCAACAAGTTTCAGTTTTGAGAAGAATTGACAATCTAATTCAAAAACTTATAAGGAAATGCAAAGGACCTAAAATAGCCAAAATAGCTTGATAAAAGAACAAAATCAGAATATTTACATTCTAAGATTTCCAACAAATCTACAGTAGTAAAGACAGTAGTGTTGGTGAAAGGATTTATATACAGATAAATGGAGTAAAGTATATAGCTCAAAAATAGACCATGCATATATATGGTCATTTAATTTTTTAATTTTTAAAATAATTTTTATTGGAGTATGTTGATTTTGAGTTCTCAGTCATGTCCTACTACTTTTGCGACTCTATCCATGGGACTTTTCAGGTAAGAAAACTGGAGTGAGTTGTCATTTCCTCCTCCAGGGCATCTTCCCAAATCCATGTCTCCTGCATCTCCTGCATTGGCAGGAGGATTCTTTACCACGGAGACACCTGGGAAAAGTATAGTTGATTTAAAATGTTGTTAGTTTTTGCCGTACAGCAAAGTGAATCAATTATACATAAACATATATCCACTCTTTTTTAGATTATTTTCTCATATAGGTCATTCAAAGTATTGAGAAGAGTTCCTTGTGCTATATAGTCCTTATAAGTTATCTATTTTATATACAGTAGTGTGAATATTGCTTTAAATATAATAATATAGATAAAATAATTCAATGAGGAAGGTTTTTTTCAACAAATGATGCTGGGAAAATTGGAAGTTATCTACAAAAAGAAAAATCATTTGCAAAGGCACCAAGATCTACTGCAAAACTAACTTTCATATAAGAATGATTTACTTCCAGATGTATAAAGAGGCGGTGATAAATGAAAATTCCCATGGTTTCCCTGGCACATGGCAGGTGTTCAGCGGAGGTCACTCAGCAATGACTACCATAGATATGCATACAATTTCTTAAATTGATTGTTAATCTCTGCATTCTATTGTGCTGTCTTTGGAATTTCTGCCCCAAATGATGAGATCAATGGAATGAACCAGCTCCTGGTACAGAACCACAGTGTCTTGAAGCTAATCTCAATCCACTCTTCCTTAGCCTCTCCATATGCTCACTTTACAGTGGAATGCTCAGCTTATCATTCTGCAAGAGAAATTACAGATTTTTGTCCCAAATTTCTATCCTGATGCTTCCCATCCATGGTAAGAAGAGTAATTTGCTTTACTAATACAGTGAAACCAAATATTTTTTTCTCCTTCTATGAGTTTGATGGAAGAAGAGAGAGTGAGAAAGTTGGCAGGTAATATTTAAATAGCAATCAAGTTTCAGAGAAGCACTTTCTTTGCTAAAAGCTGCCCCAGGCAAAGACTGAGAGCAAGTTAATTTCCTGGGATTTATAACGCTGTATAAAACCTATAGTTGCACATCATGACTTAATAGATTAATTTTATTTCAGGAGGATATTGTGCATGGCTGGGGAGCTGAAGACTCACTCCCTTGATGAAACAGAAGTGTGACTTCCTAGGAGCTGTCCCTCTGCAGCTATGTGTCAACTATCTCTGCCAAGCTGGCAAATGAAAACTGCCTGAGAAGAAATGAGACAAAATAGACTAACGATCATATTTTATTTTCCCATCCTCCGTCTTGCATTCTCAACAACACTTGAATTTAAATATTTCCCATGCTTTCCATATCTTAATAAAAGAATTGATTCATTGATAATGTTTGTATAGTCTTTGTTGATATACAGAATCTCCAAATTTGTGGGTCAAGGTCCAATATTTATGTCGCAGTACTGTTGCATCTGAATAAAAAGCAATGTAAAGGGGCAAAATGGTTGTCTGAGGGGGTTTTAAAATGGCTGAGAAAAGAAGAGAAGTGAAAGTCAAAGAAGAAAAGATATACCTCTAGATGGGAATGGCAAAACTAACTTTCATATAAGAATGATTTACTTCCAGATGTATAAAGAGGCGGTGATAAATGAAAATTCCCATGGTTTCCCTGGCACATGGCAGGTGTTCAGCGGAGGTCACTCAGCAATGACTACCATAGATATGCATACAATTTCTTAAACTGATTGTTAATCTCTGCATTCTATTGTGCTGTCTTTGGAATTTCTGCCCCAAATGATGAGATCAATGGAATGAACCAGCTCCTGGTACAGAACCACAGTGTCTTGAAGCTAATCTCAATCCACTCTTCCTTAGCCTCTCCATATGCTCACTTTACAGTGGAATGCTCAGCTTATCATTCTGCAAGAGAAATTACAGATTTTTGTCCCAAATTTCTATCCTGATGCTTCCCATCCATGGTAAGAAGAGTAATTTGCTTTACTAATACAGTGAAACCAAATATTTTTTTCTCCTTCTATGAGTTTGATGGAAGAAGAGAGAGTGAGAAAGTTGGCAGGTAATATTTAAATAGCAATCAAGTTTCAGAGAAGCACTTTCTTTGCTAAAAGCTGCCCCAGGCAAAGACTGAGAGCAAGTTAATTTCCTGGGATTTATAACGCTGTATAAAACCTATAGTTGCACATCATGACTTAATAGATTAATTTTATTTCAGGAGGATATTGTGCATGGCTGGGGAGCTGAAGACTCACTCCCTTGATGAAACAGAAGTGTGACTTCCTAGGAGCTGTCCCTCTGCAGCTATGTGTCAACTATCTCTGCCAAGCTGGCAAATGAAAACTGCCTGAGAAGAAATGAGACAAAATAGACTAACGATCATATTTTATTTTCCCATCCTCCGTCTTGCATTCTCAACAACACTTGAATTTAAATATTTCCCATGCTTTCCATATCTTAATAAAAGAATTGATTCATTGATAATGTTTGTATAGTCTTTGTTGATATACAGAATCTCCAAATTTGTGGGTCAAGGTCCAATATTTATGTCGCAGTACTGTTGCATCTGAATAAAAAGCAATGTAAAGGGGCAAAATGGTTGTCTGAGGGGGTTTTAAAATGGCTGAGAAAAGAAGAGAAGTGAAAGTCAAAGAAGAAAAGAAAAGATATACCTCTCTAGATGCAGAGTTCCAGGGAATGGCAAAGAGAGATAAGAAGGTCCTCCTAAGTGAACAATGAAAAGAAATAGAGGAACACAATAGAATGCAAAAGACTAGAGATCTCTTCAGGAAAATTAGAGATACCAAGTGAGCATTTCATGAAAAGTTGGGCACAATAAAGGACAGAAATGGAATGAATTTGACAGAAGCAAAAGATATTAAGAAGAGGTGGCAAGAATCCACAGAAGAACTATACAAAAGAGATCTTAATAAGCTGGGTAACCACAATGGTGTGATCACTCACCTAGAGTCAGACATCTTGGAGTGAAAATTTGCATGGGCCTTAGGAAGAATCACTAAAAAGAAAGCTGGTGGAGGTGATGGTTTTCCAGCTGAGCTGTATCAAATATTAAAAGATGATGCTATTAAAGTGCTCCACTCAATATACCAAAGAGATCATGAGCCCAGCCTAAGAGCAATTTTTCTAGCCAGCAGGATGCAAGCAATCACAATCTGCTCAATGTTAAAACTAGTTACCGGGGAACTGCCCACACTTGATGCTTCAAGTTTGTATCTTGACAGGAAGGAGCACAGTGGCCTTGAAAAATGTATGTTGATAAAGCAATAGTGCAAGAGGAGATTTGCTATTGGCAGAGAACTGCATGTTTATTGTGAGCACCTGTGTGGGGCCTCATGTCCACTACATAAGAGCATGTGTTGAGTTCAGCTACTAGGTTCAGGGGCTTCCATGTTATAGCAGCTCATGCTACCTAAAATACCAACATAGATGAAGTGTATCAAACAGTGCACACAGTAGGACCCCACTTTATGTTTTTTAAAAGCACAGGTGTGGAGATTCCTTGAAAAACTAGAAATAAATCTACTGTATGACCCAGCAAATCCCACTATTGGGCATATACTCTGAGAAAACCACAATTCTAAAAGGTTGATGTACCCTAATATTCATTGTAGCACTGTTTACAATAGCCAGCACATGGAAACAACCTAGATGTCCATCAGCAGATGAATGGATGAAGAAAATGCAGTACATATACAGTGGAATATTACTCAGCCATACAAAAGGACAAGTCTGAGTCAGTTTTAGTGAGATGGATGAATCCAGAGCCTATTATACAGAGTGAAATAAGTCAGAAAGAGAAAAGCAAATATCATATATTAACACCTATACATGGAATCCAGAAAAAGGTAATGATGGACCTATTTTCAGGGAAGGAGTGAAAACACATATGTAGAGAACAGACTTTTGGACACAGTGGAGGAAGAAGAGAGTTGTACAAATGGAGAGAGTACCATCAACATACATACACTCTCATAAGAACTTGCTATGTAACACAGGGAGCCCAGCCTGGAGCTCTGTGATGACCTAGAGGGGTGGGTTATGGGAGAGGAGAGGCAGACTCAAGAAGGGAGTATGCATATAATTATGGCTGATTCTTGTTGTTGTACAGCAGAAAGCAACATAATATTGTAAATCAACTTTCCTTCAATGAAAAAATAAATTAAAAGAAAAAGCACAAATTTGTATGTGAAAAATGTTCTCCTGGAAGAAACCATGGACATTGTAGACAGATACTTCCTATTATGAAAGGTCAAGAAAACCTTTATTTTTCCTTTCGTAATTTACATTTGTGAGGCATTTTTAATATATACCTATACAGATTCTATAAAAGTTATAAAATTATGCTTCTTTCTGAGGCATAATCTTTTGCATATTTAAAACTTTATAAGAAGAAATGGGCATATTTGTGCTATTTTCAGAGAAATGGGGATTAATATAAAAGATGGAAGGAGAAAATTCTGAGCTCAATGTCAGGATACTTCTCAAGAACAGAAATGTTCTGCTCCATAAAGAACTGTGTGCTATCAAAGAAAGAGGAGGGGTGCGTATCATGAAGTCTAAGAGAATTTCTCACACCGAGGAGGACATTAGACAAAGAAGTGGTTCACAGTTTTTTCATTGAATATTTACAGATAGCCCACTTCATAACTTAGGAAGATTTTCAAGATCTGAAGCAGAGTCCTGGGTGTCACTGGCATATTTGGTGCCTCCCAGTGGAAACAACCTAGATGTCCATCAGCAGATGAATGGATGAAGAAAATGCAGTACATATACAGTGGAATATTACTCAGCCATACAAAAGGACAAGTCTGAGTCAGTTTTAGTGAGATGGATGAATCCAGAGCCTATTATACAGAGTGAAATAAGTCAGAAAGAGAAAAGCAAATATCATATATTAACACCTATACATGGAATCCAGAAAAAGGTAATGATGGACCTATTTTCAGGGAAGGAGTGAAAACACATATGTAGAGAACAGACTTTTGGACACAGTGGAGGAAGAAGAGAGTTGTACAAATGGAGAGAGTACCATCAACATACATACACTCTCATAAGAACTTGCTATGTAACACAGGGAGCCCAGCCTGGAGCTCTGTGATGACCTAGAGGGGTGGGTTATGGGAGAGGAGAGGCAGACTCAAGAAGGGAGTATGCATATAATTATGGCTGATTCTTGTTGTTGTACAGCAGAAAGCAACATAATATTGTAAATCAACTTTCCTTCAATGAAAAAACAAATTAAAAGAAAAAGCACAAATTTGTATGTGAAAAATGTTCTCCTGGAAGAAACCATGGACATTGTAGACAGATACTTCCTATTATGAAAGGTCAAGAAAACCTTTATTTTTCCTTTCGTAATTTACATTTGTGAGGCATTTTTAATATATACCTATACAGATTCTATAAAAGTTATAAAATTATGCTTCTTTCTGAGGCATAATCTTTTGCATATTTAAAACTTTATAAGAAGAAATGGGCATATTTGTGCTATTTTCAGAGAAATGGGGATTAATATAAAAGATGGAAGGAGAAAATTCTGAGCTCAATGTCAGGATACTTCTCAAGAACAGAAATGTTCTGCTCCATAAAGAACTGTGTGCTATCAAAGAAAGAGGAGGGGTGCGTATCATGAAGTCTAAGAGAATTTCTCACACCGAGGAGGACATTAGACAAAGAAGTGGTTCACAGTTTTTTCATTGAATATTTACAGATAGCCCACTTCATAACTTAGGAAGATTTTCAAGATCTGAAGCAGAGTCCTGGGTGTCACTGGCATATTTGGTGCCTCCCAGTGGACCCAAGAATAAAGGGATCCATATCTGTGACATCAGGAACCCTTAACAGTGCTCTGTCTCTATTCACAGTCCATCAGTTCTGTCATCAAGGTTCACAGCACATAGATGGTCCATACAGGGTCCAACTCATGATGCTGATTAGGGTTCACGACTGCAGGCTCTTCACCATTAGCCCCCAAGTGTCCCAGTACCATCTTCTTCTTAAATCTTTAGGGACATGGTACAGGGCAAGACACAAAAGCTGACCTGGGAGATTAGCAAAGATGGAGGGTGGTGAGCACTAGACAGAGGGTGGCAGGAATGGCCCATCGAGGTGTCAGCAGAAAAAAAAGGACAGACTTGGGTTCTTTTGACAGTACAGGTCAAGTTAAGACAGTGCCAGGGCAGAAAGACAGTTAACCCTGGAATTCGGAAAACAAAAGAAGAAATTTTGGATTTTCCTGTAATTGGAACACTGACAGGAAAAGAATAGGAATTTATCCACAGTCCCCAACTATATATCCTGCTTAATTGTTCTATACAGAAATGATTTGGTGATATGTGGGTTCAGTTCAGTTCAGCTGCTCAGTCATGTCCAACTCTTTGAAACCCCATGAACTGCAGCACGCCAGGCTTCCCTGTACTTCACCATCTCCCAGAGCTTACTCAAATTCATGTCCATTGACTCAGTGATGCCTTCCAACCATTTCATCCTCTATCATCACCTTCCCCTTCTGCCTTCTATTTTCCCAACATCAAAGTCTTTTCCAATGAGTCATCTCTTCACATCTGGTGGTCAAAATATTGGAGCTTCGGCTTCAGCATCAGTCCTTCCAATGAATATTCAGGGTTGATTTCCTTTTGGATTAGCTAGTTTGATCTTGTATCCAAAAGACTCTCAAGAGTCTTCTCCAACACCACAGTTCAAAGACATCAATTCTTCACTGCTCAGCCTTCTTTATGGTCCAACTCTCACATTCATACATGACTACTGGGAAAACCATAGCTTTGACTGTATGAAATTTTGTTATCAAAGAGATGTCTCTACTTTTGAGTACAGTCTAGGTTTGTCATAGATTTTCTTCCAAGGAGCAAGCATCTTTTAATTTCATGGCTGCAGTTACCATCTGCAATGATGTTAAAGTCCAAGAAAATAAAGTCTGTCACCATTTCAATTGCTTGCCACCTATTTGCCATGAAGTGATGGGACCAGATGCTGTGATCTTTGTTTTTTGAATATAAGTTTTAAGCCAGCTTTTTCACTCTCCTCTTTCATGTTCAAGAGGCTCTTTAGTTTCTCTTCAGTTTCTGCCATAAGGGTGATTTCATCAGCATACCTGAGGTGATTGATAGTTCTCTCAGCAATCTTGATTCCAATGTATGCTTCATCCAGACCAACATTTCATATGATGTACTCTGAATATGAATTAAATATCAATGTGACAATATGTAGCCCCAACGTACTCCTTTCCAAATCTGGATCCAGTCCATTGCTCTACATCCTGTATTACCTGTTGTTTCTTGTCCTGCATACAGGTGTCATAGGAGGCAGGTAAAGTGGTCTGGTATTCCCATCTCTTTCAGAATTTTTCAATCTGTTGTGATCCACACAGTAAATATCTTTAGCATAGTCAATAAAACAGAAGTAGATGCTTTTCAGTAATTCCGTTGCTCTTTCTATGATCCAACAGATGTTAGCAAATTGATCTCTGGTTCTTCTTTTTTTTTCTAAATCCAGCTTGTACATCTGGAAGTTCTCAGTCCACATACTCTTGAAGCCTTTTTGCATTGCATGTGTCACTCACATCCCCTTCTGCCTTCTATTTTCCCAACCATCAAAAAAGTCTTTTCCAATGAGTCATCTCTTCACATCTGGTGGTCAAAATATTGGAGCTTCGGCTTCAGCATCAGTCCTTCCAATGAATATTCAGGGTTGATTTCCTTTTGGATTAGCTAGTTTGATCTTGTATCCAAAAGACTCTCAAGAGTCTTCTCCAACACCACAGTTCAAAGACATCAATTCTTCACTGCTCAGCCTTCTTTATGGTCCAACTCTCACATTCATACATGACTACTGGGAAAACCATAGCTTTGACTGTATGAAATTTTGTTATCAAAGAGATGTCTCTACTTTTGAGTACAGTCTAGGTTTGTCATAGATTTTCTTCCAAGGAGCAAGCATCTTTTAATTTCATGGCTGCAGTTACCATCTGCAATGATGTTAAAGTCCAAGAAAATAAAGTCTGTCACCATTTCAATTGCTTGCCACCTATTTGCCATGAAGTGATGGGACCAGATGCTGTGATCTTTGTTTTTTGAATATAAGTTTTAAGCCAGCTTTTTCACTCTCCTCTTTCATGTTCAAGAGGCTCTTTAGTTTCTCTTCAGTTTCTGCCATAAGGGTGATTTCATCAGCATACCTGAGGTGATTGATAGTTCTCTCAGCAATCTTGATTCCAATGTATGCTTCATCCAGACCAACATTTCATATGATGTACTCTGAATATGAATTAAATATCAATGTGACAATATGTAGCCCCAACGTACTCCTTTCCAAATCTGGATCCAGTCCATTGCTCTACATCCTGTATTACCTGTTGTTTCTTGTCCTGCATACAGGTGTCATAGGAGGCAGGTAAAGTGGTCTGGTATTCCCATCTCTTTCAGAATTTTTCAATCTGTTGTGATCCACACAGTAAATATCTTTAGCATAGTCAATAAAACAGAAGTAGATGCTTTTCAGTAATTCCGTTGCTCTTTCTATGATCCAACAGATGTTAGCAAATTGATCTCTGGTTCTTCTTTTTTTTTCTAAATCCAGCTTGTACATCTGGAAGTTCTCAGTCCACATACTCTTGAAGCCTAGCTTGGAGGATTTTGAGCATTACTTCGCTAGCATGTGAAATAAGTGCAATCATATGGTAGTTTGATCATTCTTTGGCATTGCCCCTCTTTGGGATTGAAATGAAAACTGACCTTTTCTGCCCCTTAGGCCACTGCTGAATTTTCCAAATGTGCTGGCATATTGAGTATATCACTTTAACTTTAGTATCATCTTTTAATGTTTGAAATAACTCAGCTGGAATTCCATCACCTCCACTAGCGTTGTTCATAGCAACGCTTTCTAGGGCCCACTTGACTTTGCACTCTAAGATGTCTGGATCTAGGTGAGTGATCACACCATCATGGTCATCTTGCTTTAAAATCTTTTTTGTATAGTTCTTCTGTGTATTCTTTCCATCTGTTCTTAGAAACTTCTGCTTCTGTTAGGACCATACCATTTCCCTAACCAAGATGGTAGAGTAGAAGAATGTGTGCTTGTCTTCTCCTGTGAGAACACCAAAATTGCAAATAGCTGCTGAAAAACCATTGACATTAGGGTGTTGGATCCCACTAAAAAATGATATACCACACCCAAGAGCAAAGGAGACACTTCAACAAGACAGTAGGAGGGGCACAACCGTGTTTTTAAAATCAAACTCCATACCCGCCAGAGATGCTGAGAGGGTGCCAACACAATTTTGTGCACACCAAGACCCAGGGAAAGGAGCAGTGACTTCCATGGGAGACTGAGTCATACTTGTCTTTGAGTGTCTGGATGTCTCCTGATAGTCTTCTGCAGAGCCATGGTTCAGGAGTAGCCTACAGCAGTCCTGGGAGGCACTATGTGTGGCATAAGTCCTCTTGAAGGAGATGGCCTTTAGCCAGACTATAGAGCCACTGAGCAAGACTGAGAAAACAGACTCTGGAGGGCACAAACAAAACCTTGTGTGCACCAGGACCAAGGAGGAAGGAGCAATGGCCCCACATGAGACTGAGCTAGACTTGCCTCTGAGTGTTCCTGAGTCTCCAGTGGAGGCGTGGGTTGACAGTGGCCTGCTGCAAGGTCAACAGTTGCCTGTGATAGTGTCAGGGACACTGAAACATCAGTCTTGGTGCAGCAGGCTGGCTTTTGGAGAAAGTCACCATTAACCCTATCATAATTTGGCCTTGGGTCAAACTACAGGAAGGAACACAGCTCAACCCATCAGCAGATAATTGAATTAAAGATCTATTGAACATGGCCTTGCCCCACCCAAGCAACACCCAGCTTCCCCCACAACCAGTCCCTCCCTACAGGAAGCTTTCATAAGACCCTTAACTTCATCCATCAGAGGGCAGATAGAATGAAATGCACAATCACAGAAAACTGACCAAACTGATCATATGAATTACATCCATGTCTAACTCCATGAAACCATGAGCCATGCCATGTAGAACCACTCAAGACAGATGAGTCATGGTGGAGAGTTCTGACAAAATGCGGTCTACTGGAGAAGGGAATGGCAAACCATTTCAATATTCTTGCCTGAGAACTGCATGAACAGTATGAAAAAGGCAAAAAGATATGTGGATTAAACATAGTAATTTATTCATTCATTCTAAAAGTTTGATGTGGGATACCTCCTATGTACCAGGTATAACATTGTTGTTGTTCAGTTCCTAAGCCATATCCAACTCTTTTGCAACCCTATGGGCTACTGCACTCTAGGCTTATCCAGAATAGTTCACCATATAATGGAAGAGAAAGCATATAATCATCCCTGGTTACCTTCAGGGCTCTGAGGTAACCCTGAGGACTGCTTGGGGAGGTTTAGGGTCCTGAAGGCTACACCTAATCTCCTTGAATTCCAATGAGAGTGACATGAGCTTCATGTATTAGAATCTCATAAGGAGTATCAGTGGGGTATCTGGACACCACAGACTACACTGCTATTGCACCTCATTTTTGAGGACCATGATGGGCACACTAGACAATCAGGATTGTGCATAACCATACGTTTTTCTAGCATTTCTGTGATGCACTGGAACCTGTTCTGAACCAATTTATAGGCTCACTGAAGAGATAAAATTAATTGAGATGAAGAAATTAGAAGAAAGGTACCCCAGAAAACACAGAACTGACTGTAACAATGGTCCCATCTTGCACTGAGCCAACAATTAAGCTGCATGAACAGATAAATGAAGGGACAATAACACAGAGAGTTGTGGGTGAGCCAGTTCATCAAGACAAGAAGTGTGGGGGCTTGCATGGCTGATATGAGAGACTTCAGGTACCGGCTGCACCCAGGTATATCTGTGAGTGAAGGACACTGGCTGCCCTTCCAAACACCTGGGTGTCAAGAGAAGATATGTAATGAAACAAAAGGATCACCACCTTTGGGACTGTCTCAAATACCCAGTATTACAAATATTCCATCATCTAGTGTCATTGTTGTTTGCAGAACTCTGGAAATTTGGATAGTCTTTACATTTCATCTAAATATTTAGTAGAGTTAGACACAAGTGTACTTAGAATTAACATGAAAGAGGTCTTTTTAACTTCCTTATTTCAAGGACAGTATTTGTTGTTTTTATTTTTGAAATCTATTGGGGAAAGCTTTAAAATGTTATCACATAATACAGAGACCTTTTCATACTAAATTTCTCTCCTGTGGGAACTGTGTAATAGTTCAAAAGAAAAGAACACTTGACACTTCTTGATTAAATTCAACCCTTAAGCTGTTATGCCAACAGATATATATTGCTGCTGCTGAAGAAAGGAACAAGCCTTTATGTTACACATGCAAGAGAGGGAGAGGCATTTCTTCTTGAAGAAGCCAGTGCATGATCTGAGCCCAACTGTCTTTTTCCTTTGTCTTTTCTGTTTTTCCTTTGCCATGCTTGTCAATGGCCATTTTGGCCCTTGTGTCAAGTTATAGAATATGTGTTTGGAAGAAATGCTTCCAAGCTGGCAGCGCATATAATGCAAATTATCTTCCCTCTTCTGCCTCCAACACTATTGAATTATGATGTTATCTACAAAATAACCCAGCAGTATATTCAGACTCCAGGTGAGTTTTCAGTCCAATCATGTTGCCAGCTGCCAGCCTGCTCAGCAGCTGCCATCGGTCTCCCATCATTTCCCAAGAGCAGGTGGGAGAGAGCTGCATGCATGACTGACTGATCCCATCAGATGGACGTCCTCATCCAGGGACAAGACAATGGAACATGCCCTCCACTGCCCATTCATCATGGCAAATATAAATGCAATGTGATGGTGGCCTGTCAAGCTAAGGAAGTTTTCTGGTTCGTTTTATCATGTGGAGGATGCTCCAAACCTCAGATTAGCTCAAAACATCCCGAAAGACCAGTCTTATGAACACATTTATATGCTATATTTGTCCCATTGGACTCAGGAATCGATACTGCATTGATTCATTCTTAATTGTCGTCTATTAGTTCCATGGGTGTCAAGAGAAGATATGTAATGAAACAAAAGGATCACCACCTTTGGGACTGTCTCAAATACCCAGTATTACAAATATTCCATCATCTAGTGTCATTGTTGTTTGCAGAACTCTGGAAATTTGGATAGTCTTTACATTTCATCTAAATATTTAGTAGAGTTAGACACAAGTGTACTTAGAATTAACATGAAAGAGGTCTTTTTAACTTCCTTATTTCAAGGACAGTATTTGTTGTTTTTATTTTTGAAATCTATTGGGGAAAGCTTTAAAATGTTATCACATAATACAGAGACCTTTTCATACTAAATTTCTCTCCTGTGGGAACTGTGTAATAGTTCAAAAGAAAAGAACACTTGACACTTCTTGATTAAATTCAACCCTTAAGCTGTTATGCCAACAGATATATATTGCTGCTGCTGAAGAAAGGAACAAGCCTTTATGTTACACATGCAAGAGAGGGAGAGGCATTTCTTCTTGAAGAAGCCAGTGCATGATCTGAGCCCAACTGTCTTTTTCCTTTGTCTTTTCTGTTTTTCCTTTGCCATGCTTGTCAATGGCCATTTTGGCCCTTGTGTCAAGTTATAGAATATGTGTTTGGAAGAAATGCTTCCAAGCTGGCAGCGCATATAATGCAAATTATCTTCCCTCTTCTGCCTCCAACACTATTGAATTATGATGTTATCTACAAAATAACCCAGCAGTATATTCAGACTCCAGGTGAGTTTTCAGTCCAATCATGTTGCCAGCTGCCAGCCTGCTCAGCAGCTGCCATCGGTCTCCCATCATTTCCCAAGAGCAGGTGGGAGAGAGCTGCATGCATGACTGACTGATCCCATCAGATGGACGTCCTCATCCAGGGACAAGACAATGGAACATGCCCTCCACTGCCCATTCATCATGGCAAATATAAATGCAATGTGATGGTGGCCTGTCAAGCTAAGGAAGTTTTCTGGTTCGTTTTATCATGTGGAGGATGCTCCAAACCTCAGATTAGCTCAAAACATCCCGAAAGACCAGTCTTATGAACACATTTATATGCTATATTTGTCCCATTGGACTCAGGAATCGATACTGCATTGATTCACTCTTAATTGTCCTCTAATAGTTCCATGTGTGTCAGGCCTATGTTTGTTCTTTGTGTGACAGCTTCTAAGGAGAAGGGACCACCTGTCCCACATTTCCTGGCACTTGACACTCTGTGGCAGTGTGTGCTTTAGTAGAAAGAACCCTGGATGAGAGCTGGACAGGCTTGAATTTGCATCACATTTTGAAAAACAATTTCTGCTTTCTGAGTCTCTGTCTCCTTATCTGCAAGGTAGGAATACCACTATCTAACTTCCAGAGTTACTAGGATAATAATAAGCTAGTGAATGAGCACAGAGCACTCCATACAGTATGTTGGGGGTCTTCCACAATAAAGTAATACAATTTATTCACTGATTTCCTCACAGATACATCCTTCACATAGCTGGAGGCATCGCACAAAGTGACCAGGTCCAGAAGAAGCCATATGTCCTAATATGTGTGTTTTATCAGACTGGTAGTGAACTCTGGGTTAGTCCTAATTCAATGTATGGTTCCTAAATTCACCATTAGGATCCTCTGGGAGAATTTGCAAAGTAAAATATCCCTTCCATTGAGACTCTGATTTAGGAGGTCCAGGATGGTTAGTGAACTTGGTTGAAGGTTGTATCTCTGACTGAAACACAAGGTCACCTCAAGCCCTCAAGGACTCAGCTCACAGTGTGGCCTTCTGGTTCCCTCTTTCCTCCCAGAATCAGCCCTTGATATCTGAGTGGGGTGGGCAGAGTTGTGTGAGGAGGCACAGAAAGGAGAATAAGAGGAGCCTCCCCTAGTCTGGGAGCTACCTGGAACACAGCACACATGTCACACTCACCTTGCACTGTGTGTGTGTGTAATCATTGAAGAAATGATGCTTTTGAACTATGGTGCTAGAGAAGACTCTTGAGGGTCCTCCTAGAGAATTAGTCAATCTTAAAGGAAATCAGTCTTAAATATTCATTAGGACACTGATGCTGAAGCTGAAGTTCCAGCACTTTGGCCACCTGATGTAAAGAGATGATTCATTGGAAAAGACCAGTCTTATGAACACATTTATATGCTATATTTGTCCCATTGGACTCAGGAATCGATACTGCATTGATTCACTCTTAATTGTCCTCTAATAGTTCCATGTGTGTCAGGCCTATGTTTGTTCTTTGTGTGACAGCTTCTAAGGAGAAGGGACCACCTGTCCCACATTTCCTGGCACTTGACACTCTGTGGCAGTGTGTGCTTTAGTAGAAAGAACCCTGGATGAGAGCTGGACAGGCTTGAATTTGCATCACATTTTGAAAAACAATTTCTGCTTTCTGAGTCTCTGTCTCCTTATCTGCAAGGTAGGAATACCACTATCTAACTTCCAGAGTTACTAGGATAATAATAAGCTAGTGAATGAGCACAGAGCACTCCATACAGTATGTTGGGGGTCTTCCACAATAAAGTAATACAATTTATTCACTGATTTCCTCACAGATACATCCTTCACATAGCTGGAGGCATCGCACAAAGTGACCAGGTCCAGAAGAAGCCATATGTCCTAATATGTGTGTTTTATCAGACTGGTAGTGAACTCTGGGTTAGTCCTAATTCAATGTATGGTTCCTAAATTCACCATTAGGATCCTCTGGGAGAATTTGCAAAGTAAAATATCCCTTCCATTGAGACTCTGATTTAGGAGGTCCAGGATGGTTAGTGAACTTGGTTGAAGGTTGTATCTCTGACTGAAACACAAGGTCACCTCAAGCCCTCAAGGACTCAGCTCACAGTGTGGCCTTCTGGTTCCCTCTTTCCTCCCAGAATCAGCCCTTGATATCTGAGTGGGGTGGGCAGAGTTGTGTGAGGAGGCACAGAAAGGAGAATAAGAGGAGCCTCCCCTAGTCTGGGAGCTACCTGGAACACAGCACACATGTCACACTCACCTTGCACTGTGTGTGTGTGTAATCATTGAAGAAATGATGCTTTTGAACTATGGTGCTAGAGAAGACTCTTGAGGGTCCTCCTAGAGAATTAGTCAATCTTAAAGGAAATCAGTCTTAAATATTCATTAGGACACTGATGCTGAAGCTGAAGTTCCAGCACTTTGGCCACCTGATGTAAAGAGATGATTCATTGGAAAAGACTCTGTTGCAGGGAAAGATTGAGAGCTGGAAGAGAAGGGGATGACATAGGATGAGATGGTTGGATAATATCACTGACCCGATGGACATCAGTTTGTGTAAACTCCAGAGGAGAGTGAAGGATCAGGAAGCCTGGTATACAACACTCCATGGGATAACAGAGTTGGACACAACTCAGCAACTAAACAACAACAATATGCATATATATATATATGTATATATATATATATATGTATATATATATATATGCGCAGTTGCTTCAGTCGTGTCCAACTCTTTGCAACCCTATGGTCTGTAGCCTGCCAGGCTCCTCTGTCCATAAGATTCTCCAGGAAAGAATGCTGGCGTGGGTTTCCATGCCTTCCTGCATGGGATCTTCCATATATATGGAAGGAATTCCTGACTCTGTAACAATGAATATGGAACTTGAAAGCGTTATGTTGAATGAAATAAGGCAGACAGTCAAAGACTGGATGTTCTCACTTATATGTATATGTCTAAAAACTTCTGATTTCATAGAAGAATATAGTGATGGCTGTCAGGGACTGAGGGGTAAGGAAAGTATGGTGATATTGGTCAGAGTACAAACTTTTAACACTAGGATGAATACATTCTGGTAATAGAATGAAAGTATGGCATCATAAATACAGTTAACAATACAGTGTTATGTACTTGAGCTTCCCAGGTGGCACTAGTGATAAGAACCCAGCTGTCAATTCAGGAGATGTAAGAGATGCAGTTTAAGTCTCTGGGTCAGTAAGATACCCTCGAGGAGGGCATGGTAACCCACTCCAGTATTCTTGCCTAGAGAATTTCAAGGACAGAGGAGTTTGATAGGCTATAATCCTTAGGGTTACAAAGAGGTAGATATGACTGAAGTGACTTAGCATGAATTATATACTTGAAATGTTGAAACTACAGATATTAAATGTCATTACCACCCAAAACTGGCAATTCTGTGATGGCATGGAGATATTAGCTTACTTTTTTGAGGTAATTATTTCACTGTATATATATATATATATATGTGTGTGTGTGTGTGTGTGTGTGTGTGTGTGTGTTTATATGTGTATATATATATATATATGAAACAACTATATTTTATACCTTATACTTACATATATTATATGTCAATACAATATTATAACCATTTGGAAAAATTCTATTCCTCTGGATTTTAGGGAGCTAGCTATACTGAACTCCTTAAGGTAAAAATATTATGCTTTTTATTTTTCTTCTAGTTATCACATGCATTCTAGGAGAAAATATTTTAATATATAATATAGCCTTTTATAAATGCTGTGCTTACATCTTAACATAAAATATGACCTGAGTAAGCAATATCTCCATTAAAAGTTTATTCAGAAATGCTACTGTTAGTTGTCTTGGGTCTTATTCATAATAAACAGGTGTTGTACAAGGGTGTACTCAAATTGTTATTGAACATCATTCACTATACATAAAAGATAATTATGTATCTTTGAAAATTTGAAAGGAAAACAAGTGTATGTGTAGGACTTGGTCTTACTAAACAGCCTAATAGGGGATCAATTGTTCATTTACTAATTGAATCTGGGCATCAGTAACTGCTTTTATCTCAAATTTGAATTAGACCTCTTGGAAATATAAAAAGAGAGAAATGTTATAAATCCAAGTAATCCTTCTAAAAATGTATGACCTATACACAAGGGGAAAGCAATCATTGGAAACATCTCTGAGGAAATCTTGACATTGTACTTACAAGAAAAATATTTAAGTTATCTGCTTTAAATATATTCAAATAACTGTAAGAAACCATATGTTAAGACTTAACATATGACAGTGATGTTTCACCAAATAGAGAATATTGATAAAGAGAAAGAATTTAATAAAAAGAACAACATATAAACTCTGAATTGAAAGCACAATAGTTGAAATGAAAAGTTGACTAGAAGGGTTAAACAGTAGATTTTAACAGTCAGAAGAAAGAATTAGGGAATTCAGAGAGAAGTTGGTTGATATCATCCAATCCGAAGAACTGAAAGTAAAAGAGTGAAGAAAAATTATTAGCATTTCAGAGGCCTGTGGGACATAATCAAGAATATTAGCAAATGCATAATGGGAGTCACAGAAGAAAAGGAAAGAAATGGGCAAAATATTTGAAGAAGTAAAAAATCAGAAACTTTACAAATGCAATGAAAAAATTAAATCAAGAAAGTTAATAAATTAAGAATAGGATAAATTCAAAGATGTCTATACTTTATGTACATTGCTATCAAATTTTGGAACATTAAGACAATAGAATCTTGAAAGCCGCAGGAGACAAATAACTTAGGTACAAGGACTCCTGAGTAAGACAAACAACTGATTTTTCATCAGGAACTATTTGCAGGGCAAGAAGAGAGACACAGATGGAGACAAAGGACTTGTGGACACATCAGGATAAGGAGAGCTGGAACAAATTAAGAGAGTAACATTGACATGTATATGCACTCCCATGTGTACGCTACTAATAGATAGCTAGTGAGAAGTTGCCATATAACACTGGGACCTCAGCCTGGTGCTCTGTGATGACCTAGAAGGGTGTGATGGGGGGATGGGAGGGAGGGGATATGTGTATACTTTGAACTGATTCAAACTGTCATATACAGAAACCAAGACAACATTGCAAAGCAATTATCCTCCAATTAAAATAAATTTTTTAAAATATAAAAAATAAATAATAAAATTAATAAATTCAGGCTAATCTAAATAACCAATGCCATCATTTTATTGTTGTTTGGTTGCCAAGTCGTGTCTGACCCTTTGCAACCCTGGAGACTGTAGTGTGCCAAGCTTCCCTGTTCCTCATTATCTCCTGGAGTTTGCCCAAGTTCATCTCCATTGAATCAGTGGTGCTATCCAACCATCAGGTTCTCTGTCGCTCCCTTCTTTTCTTGCCCTCAATCTTTCCCAGCATCAGAGTCTTTTCCAGTAAGGTGGCTCTTCACATAAGGTGACCAAATCATTGGAGTTTCATCTTCAGCATCAGTCCTTCCAATGAGTACTCAAGGTTGATTTCCTTAGGATTGACTGGTTTGATCTCCTTGCAGTCCAAGGAACTCTCAAGAGTCTTCTCCAGGGCTTCCTTGGTAGTCCAGTGGGTAAGGGTACCAACTTGCCGTGCAAGGGGCACCAGTTTGATCCCTGGCATGGGAAGATCCCATGTGCTGTGAAACAGTTGGACTGATATGTCCAACTACCAAGCTGGAACCTTGGAGCACATGCTCCCAGAGCCAGTGCTTGGCAATGGGAGCCGTCACTGCAGTGGGAGGTCCACACAAGCCAAAGAACAAAGATAGATATAAACAAATAAATAAAAGACCAATAGAAATGGCCAAAAAAAAAAAAGTATTAAAAAAAAGTAGGGCTTCCCCTGGTGGTCCAGTGGGTAAGAACACTGCCTTGCAGTGAAAGGGGCGCTGGTTCAATTCCTGGCCTGGCAAGATCCCACGTGCCACGGAGCAGCTGGACTAATGTGTCCAATTACCGAGCCGGAGCTCTGCAATGACAGAGGCCACCGCGATGGGAGGCCCACAGGAGCCAAAGAACAAAGACAGATGAAAATAGAGAAATGAAAGACCAATAGAAGTGGCCCACCTGCCCCCCTCCCTCCCCACCCCACCCCCCAAAAAAGATAAACAAATAAATAATTTTTAAAAAAAGTCTTCTCCATCACCACAGTTTGGAAGCATCAATTCTTCAACACTCTGCCTTCTTTATGGTCCAACTCTCACATCCATATATGACTACTGGAAAGCCTTGACTATACCGACCTTTCTTGGTAAAGTGTTGTTTCTGCTTTTGAATATGCTGGCTTGATTTATCATAGTTTTCCTTCCAAGAAGCAATCGTTTTCTAATTTCATGACTTCAATCACCATCCACAGTGATTTTACAGCCCAAAAATAGGAAACCTGTCACAATTCCACTTTTCCCCCTTCTATTTGCCATGAAGTGATGGGAACAGATCTTCCATTGGGGGCCAACCTCATTTTGTCGCTCTTCTTTTCTTGCCCTCAATCTTTCCCAGCATCAGAGTCTTTTCCAGTAAGGTGGCTCTTCACATAAGGTGACCAAATCATTGGAGTTTCATCTTCAGCATCAGTCCTTCCAATGAGTACTCAAGGTTGATTTCCTTAGGATTGACTGGTTTGATCTCCTTGCAGTCCAAGGAACTCTCAAGAGTCTTCTCCAGGGCTTCCTTGGTAGTCCAGTGGGTAAGGGTACCAACTTGCCGTGCAAGGGGCACCAGTTTGATCCCTGGCATGGGAAGATCCCATGTGCTGTGAAACAGTTGGACTGATATGTCCAACTACCAAGCTGGAACCTTGGAGCACATGCTCCCAGAGCCAGTGCTTGGCAATGGGAGCCGTCACTGCAGTGGGAGGTCCACACAAGCCAAAGAACAAAGATAGATATAAACAAATAAATAAAAGACCAATAGAAATGGCCAAAAAAAAAAAAGTATTAAAAAAAAGTAGGGCTTCCCCTGGTGGTCCAGTGGGTAAGAACACTGCCTTGCAGTGAAAGGGGCGCTGGTTCAATTCCTGGCCTGGCAAGATCCCACGTGCCACGGAGCAGCTGGACTAATGTGTCCAATTACCGAGCCGGAGCTCTGCAATGACAGAGGCCACCGCGATGGGAGGCCCACAGGAGCCAAAGAACAAAGACAGATGAAAATAGAGAAATGAAAGACCAATAGAAGTGGCCGGCCCGCTCCCCTCCCTCCCCAGCGCGCCCCCCAAAAAAGATAAACAAATAAATAATTTTTAAAAAAAGTCTTCTCCATCACCACAGTTTGGAAGCATCAATTCTTCAACACTCTGCCTTCTTTATGGTCCAACTCTCACATCCATATATGACTACTGGAAAGCCTTGACTATACCGACCTTTCTTGGTAAAGTGTTGTTTCTGCTTTTGAATATGCTGGCTTGATTTATCATAGTTTTCCTTCCAAGAAGCAATCGTTTTCTAATTTCATGACTTCAATCACCATCCACAGTGATTTTACAGCCCAAAAATAGGAAACCTGTCACAATTCCACTTTTCCCCCTTCTATTTGCCATGAAGTGATGGGAACAGATGCCATGATCTTAGGTTAATATTAAATTTTTCACTCTCCTCTTTCAGCCTCAGCAAGAGGCTCTTTAGTTCCTCTTTGTTTTCGGTTAGAGTGGTACAATCTGCGTATCTGAGGCTGTTGATATTTCTCCCTGCAATCTTAATTCTAGCTTGTAACTCATTCAGCCTGGGATTTTACATGATATGCTCTGCGTAGAAGTTAAATAAACAGGGTAACAATAAACAGCTTTTTGCTTTTTTCTCAATTTTAAACCAAATTTTCAGTTGTTCTATGTAAGGTTCTGACTATTGCTTCTCGTCCTGCATATAGGTTTCTCAGTAGAGGCAGGCAAGATATTATGCTATTGCCACCTCTTTAAGCATTTTCCACAATTTGGCATGATCTACACAAGTCAAAGGCTTTAGCGTCATCAATGAAACAGAAGTAGATTTTTTTTATGGAATTCCTTTGTTTTCTCTATGATCTATCAGATACTGGCAATTTGAGCTCTGTTTTTTCTGCCTTTTCTAAATCCAACTTGTACATCTGAAAGTTCTCAGCTCACATACTTCTAAATCCTAGCTTGAAGGATTTTGCCATCATGACTTAACCACAGTTTTGTTAATGTGCTTTTCTTCCCCTTTCAGACATCTGTTAACTATTATTTAATAAACCACAGATGTATCAAGCAGCAAAAAATAAAAGCTAAAAATAAAGTGAAAAGAAAATCCACACAATTGGAGAAAATATTTGCAAATCTAGTAAGCAAATTTTACTCAGAATATATAAAGAACATAATTAATGACTAACAAATCTAACTTTTAATAAAGGACTTGAATACACATTCCCAAAAACAAAGTTGTATTCTTCAACGCTCTGCCTTCTTTATGGTCCAACTCTCACATCCATATATGACTACTGGAAAGCCTTGACTATACCGACCTTTCTTGGTAAAGTGTTGTTTCTGCTTTTGAATATGCTGGCTTGATTTATCATAGTTTTCCTTCCAAGAAGCAATCGTTTTCTAATTTCATGACTTCAATCACCATCCACAGTGATTTTACAGCCCAAAAAATAGGAAACCTGTCACAATTCCACTTTTCCCCCTTCTATTTGCCATGAAGTGATGGGAACAGATGCCATGATCTTAGGTTAATATTAAATTTTTCACTCTCCTCTTTCAGCCTCAGCAAGAGGCTCTTTAGTTCCTCTTTGTTTTCGGTTAGAGTGGTACAATCTGCGTATCTGAGGCTGTTGATATTTCTCCCTGCAATCTTAATTCTAGCTTGTAACTCATTCAGCCTGGGATTTTACATGATATGCTCTGCGTAGAAGTTAAATAAACAGGGTAACAATAAACAGCTTTTTGCTTTTTTCTCAATTTTAAACCAAATTTTCAGTTGTTCTATGTAAGGTTCTGACTATTGCTTCTCGTCCTGCATATAGGTTTCTCAGTAGAGGCAGGCAAGATATTATGCTATTGCCACCTCTTTAAGCATTTTCCACAATTTGGCATGATCTACACAAGTCAAAGGCTTTAGCGTCATCAATGAAACAGAAGTAGATTTTTTTTATGGAATTCCTTTGTTTTCTCTATGATCTATCAGATACTGGCAATTTGAGCTCTGTTTTTTCTGCCTTTTCTAAATCCAACTTGTACATCTGAAAGTTCTCAGCTCACATACTTCTAAATCCTAGCTTGAAGGATTTTGCCATCATGACTTAACCACAGTTTTGTTAATGTGCTTTTCTTCCCCTTTCAGACATCTGTTAACTATTATTTAATAAACCACAGATGTATCAAGCAGCAAAAAATAAAAGCTAAAAATAAAGTGAAAAGAAAATCCACACAATTGGAGAAAATATTTGCAAATCTAGTAAGCAAATTTTACTCAGAATATATAAAGAACATAATTTAATGACTACAAACAAATGACCAATAACTCAATTTAAAAATTCAATAAAGGACTTGAATACACATTCCCAAAAAACAAAGTTGTACAAGTGCCCACATGAAAAGAATGCTCTACATCGCTAGCCATTAAGGAAATGCAAATCAAAACCACAATGAGACACCACTTCACACCCATCAAAATGACTATAATCAAAAAGCAATTACTATCTATGGGGATACAGAGAAATTTCAACTTTCATATATTTCTGGTGGGAATGTAAAATGGTGCAACCATTTTGGAAAAGAGTTGGGCATTCCTCAAGCTTTTAAGCACAGAGTCACCAAATTATCCAGCAATTTCATTCCTCTATATGTATCTGAGAGAAATTAAATCATACCCACACAAAAACTGTTCAAAAGTATTTATAGCAGTAGTATTCATAACAGTCAAAAAGTTGAAATAGCCCATATGTCTGTCACCTGATTAATGAATAGACATAATGTGCTATGTTCATACAATGGAATATTATTCAGCAAAAAAAGGAATGAAATTCATGCTACAAAATGGATGAACCTTGCAAGCATTATGATATGCAAAAGAAGCCACTTATAAAAGATCACATTTTTTTATGATACTATTTGCATAAGATATCCAAAACAGGCAAAGCCCTTGTAGGAAAAGCGCCGTTCAAGGAATTCATCTCTTAGATCAGAATTCCACATCTGCCCTGTGTACTTCCATTCACTGCTTTTCAGGAAATTAAGCCTTTCTCATATGACTATGGGAGGTCACCTTTAAGCTGTTACGCCTGACTTGGATCAATTGTCAGCACCTCAGAAAAGGGAGCTCTAGCATTCAGGCAGTCAGCTAGAGTTGACCAAGTCATCACCCTGACATGTTCATGCTCCACATTCTTGATCTCAGGAATTCTTTCACCTTTACTTGTGGTTTTGGCCTTTCTCGACTATAAACAGAAATACCTCTTTGGGCCAAAGACACCATGGGAAATACAACATTCAAGTCAATCCCAATCTATGTCAAGTCCCAATCTATGTCAATTCTCCCCTTTTTATGCTGTAATTCTCACGTCACTTATGTTTAGGTGAGTACAAATAATTTTCCTTGATAATCTCTCAAACAAGATTCAGATCTATCTATCCTAAATGAGTCTAAGGAAAGTTCCATAGGGAGCCCCACTTTTGGTGATTCCATTTCAGTGTGTCCAACCAGAGACCATGCGCTTGAGCAGGACTGGAGGAGGAGGGTAGGTGTGAACGAGTGAATGAGCTTTGAGTGAGAAACCCACCAACTAACGATTCATCCATCTACATGAGTTAAAGCAGATTCATTCACCTCCTCAACTGAGAAATTAGGATGGAGAGGGTGATTCAGAATCTTGGGGCCTCTATGGCTTGAGAAGCTTATTTAATGTTCCTTTAGGGGCAATCAAATTATATAAAATAAATTTCAAGACCATCCTAATAGTGGTATAGAGAAAGCATGGCTAAAAAGAGGAGAGATGTGGCCTAGATTACCTCTGAGACCCTCTTCAGGGAAAGGTTGCTTTCAGCTCCCTAGCACCAAGAGCCCTCATAAAATTTGGTCTGTCACCTGATTAATGAATAGACATAATGTGCTATGTTCATACAATGGAATATTATTCAGCAAAAAAAGGAATGAAATTCATGCTACAAAATGGATGAACCTTGCAAGCATTATGATATGCAAAAGAAGCCACTTATAAAAGATCACATTTTTTTATGATACTATTTGCATAAGATATCCAAAACAGGCAAAGCCCTTGTAGGAAAAGCGCGTTCAAGGAATTCATCTCTTAGATCAGAATTCCACATCTGCCCTGTGTACTTCCATTCACTGCTTTTCAGGAAATTAAGCCTTTCTCATATGACTATGGGAGGTCACCTTTAAGCTGTTACGCCTGACTTGGATCAATTGTCAGCACCTCAGAAAAGGGAGCTCTAGCATTCAGGCAGTCAGCTAGAGTTGACCAAGTCATCACCCTGACATGTTCATGCTCCACATTCTTGATCTCAGGAATTCTTTCACCTTTACTTGTGGTTTTGGCCTTTCTCGACTATAAACAGAAATACCTCTTTGGGCCAAAGACACCATGGGAAATACAACATTCAAGTCAATCCCAATCTATGTCAAGTCCCAATCTATGTCAATTCTCCCTTTATATGCTGTAATTCTCACGTCACTTATGTTTAGGTGAGTACAACTAATTTTCCTTGATAATCTCTCAAACAAGATTCAGATCTATCTATCCTAAATGAGTCTAAGGAAAGTTCCATAGGGAGCCCCACTTTTGGTGATTCCATTTCAGTGTGTCCAACCAGAGACCATGCGCTTGAGCAGGACTGGAGGAGGAGGGTAGGTGTGAACGAGTGAATGAGCTTTGAGTGAGAAACCCACCAACTAACGATTCATCCATCTACATGAGTTAAAGCAGATTCATTCACCTCCTCAACTGAGAAATTAGGATGGAGAGGGTGATTCAGAATCTTGGGGCCTCTATGGCTTGAGAAGCTTATTTAATGTTCCTTTAGGGGCAATCAAATTATATAAAATAAATTTCAAGACCATCCTAATAGTGGTATAGAGAAAGCATGGCTAAAAAGAGGAGAGATGTGGCCTAGATTACCTCTGAGACCCTCTTCAGGGAAAGGTTGCTTTCAGTCTAGCACCAAGGCCAGTTATAGCACCAAGACAGCAGCACTGTCTGGGGAATCCGCACCCATTAAGGGATGTCTTGACACCTCCAACTAGCCTCTGGACACTTGGATATAAAAGCAATGAGGAGCCACAACAAGCTCAATAGGAGTAAACAGGTACTACCTGAAGAAAATGCATTTTTCAAGGGGAATTCATTTGATTGTTAAATTATTTTGTGTTTTAAGAAGGCACAGCAAGTGTGGAAGTTGAACATTAAATAGCACCAGGATGAAAGATGTGTAAGCAGGATCCTGCCTTACTCCTTCTCAAAGAGCCCACTGCTCAGAGGCACTACTTTGGCCTCTGCACTGCTCCCAAGTGAGACATACCCCCCTACATCCCACTGTGTATCTGAGCTGCTGCTCTTTCAAATTCAGGCCTTACCCATTGAATTCCTGCATTTTGTAGCTTCTCCCTTCCCACCTGCACAGACACATCATCCTCTCAGCCTGACATTATGACTACATAATACTTTCTGCTTAAATAATTACCTGAGGTGTGAATTATCATAAAATGGAAATAATCATTCTAATATCAGATTCAAGAGTATACAATGATTACGTTTTATTTTTGTATAACTTTTTCTTTTTATGGGAGCTAACAAGTCCCTGTTTATTTGCTTAGTTTTCTGTTCACCTTTCCCTAGTTTAAGTTCTTCATTATCAGATGCACCCAAAATATATTAGTTCATTTGTTTCTCTTGGAGTGATTTCTGTGGAGTCCTCTGTACTCCTGCTATAACCTGAACAGTTCTCACCATTGCTGGGGACTCCTTCCCTTCTCTTCAGAACGAGTGAATGAGCTTTGGTGAGAAACCCACCAACTAAGATTCATCCATCTACATGAGTTAAAGCAGATTCATTCACCTCCTCAACTGAGAAATTAGGATGGAGAGGGTGATTCAGAATCTTGGGGCCTCTATGGCTTGAGAAGCTTATTTAATGTTCCTTTAGGGGCAATCAAATTATATAAAATAAATTTCAAGACCATCCTAATAGTGGTATAGAGAAAGCATGGCTAAAAAGAGGAGAGATGTGGCCTAGATTACCTCTGAGACCCTCTTCAGGGAAAGGTTGCTTTCAGTCTAGCACCAAGGCCAGTTATAGCACCAAGACAGCAGCACTGTCTGGGGAATCCGCACCCATTAAGGGATGTCTTGACACCTCCAACTAGCCTCTGGACACTTGGATATAAAAGCAATGAGGAGCCACAACAAGCTCAATAGGAGTAAACAGGTACTACCTGAAGAAAATGCATTTTTCAAGGGGAATTCATTTGATTGTTAAATTATTTTGTGTTTTAAGAAGGCACAGCAAGTGTGGAAGTTGAACATTAAATAGCACCGCAGGATGAAAGATGTGTAAGCAGGATCCTGCCTTACTCCTTCTCAAAGAGCCCACTGCTCAGAGGCACTACTTTGGCCTCTGCACTGCTCCCAAGTGAGACATACCCCCCTACATCCCACTGTGTATCTGAGCTGCTGCTCTTTCAAATTCAGGCCTTACCCATTGAATTCCTGCATTTTGTAGCTTCTCCCTTCCCACCTGCACAGACACATCATCCTCTCAGCCTGACATTATGACTACATAATACTTTCTGCTTAAATAATTACCTGAGGTGTGAATTATCATAAAATGGAAATAATCATTCTAATATCAGATTCAAGAGTATACAATGATTACGTTTTATTTTTGTATAACTTTTTCTTTTTATGGGAGCTAACAAGTCCCTGTTTATTTGCTTAGTTTTCTGTTCACCTTTCCCTAGTTTAAGTTCTTCATTATCAGATGCACCCAAAATATATTAGTTCATTTGTTTCTCTTGGAGTGATTTCTGTGGAGTCCTCTGTACTCCTGCTATAACCTGAACAGTTCCCCTCACCATTGCTGGGGACTCCCTTCCCTTCTCTTAGTGCATGAGATCCCTTGTTTCCTGGATTCTGTGCATTCCATTTTCTCAAATTACTTCCTTATTTTCTTGGGGTACAACTTCCAGACAGTCTCTCGAAAAAGGATGTCAAGGAGATAAGTTTTCTTAGATTGTGAATGAGCAAAAGCACCTTTCGTTTAGAGGCATCTAAATCTCCATTCAAGAGGCAAATGGATAGCTGCAATATATTTATATAATGGAGTACTAAACAACAGTGACATATATGAGATTTACATATATAAACATAGATTTAAGTCACAATAATCATACAGAAAGAAAAAAAACAGGTTGTGAAAGACAACAGAGTGCAATGTTGTTACATATACGTAGTCATTTGCAGATTCTGTATTTGTGAATTTACTGGTAACCCTCAAAATAAATACCTGGAGAGTTTTTGCAGACATATGCAAACTGGAGGAAAATTCATGTAGCCTTCACACATCTCTTCAGATGAAGTCAAATCAAATGATGCCTTCTTGTTAGCACTCTCATATCAAGATTAACAGAGTGGAGATGGAGGGGAGAGTGCAGGGCCAAAGCCCAGCTCCAACTGGCTTGATTTTAATCCTGATCCTGGCACCTGCTAGGAACAAGCACCTTATATGGCACCTTGGGAAGCTTCGGGCAAGTCACTTAGCACTTCTGAACCTTGTTTTCTCTTTTTAAATAAAGAAAGCAGAATGAGTGCTTGTAGGATTTAAGATCACAATCTATATAACATATGTAAATACTTCCCCTTGGAGAAATGCTTCACAAACCTACACATGCACACACTTCGGCTGGGTATGGAATTCCAGATGAGAAATCCATTTCTTACAAAAATGTGAGAGCACTGTCCCATAGTCTTCTAACCTTCAATGGTGCTATTAGCATTGTTATCTTACCTGATACTTTACCTAGTAAGTGCCTAGTTCTTTAAATCTAGTAACCATTTCTATCAGTTCTGGATGTTTTTCTTTTATTATTCCTTAAATAAGCTTTTTCACTTGGGCTAATGGTTCTCTCTGTAGAACAGCCAGGCGGATAACTGGTCAACCCACTGGGATTTTTAGCATTTGATAACTGTCAGATGTCCTCTTAGATGTGTCTCTTTTCCCATAGAAATTCTCCCTGTCAATCCTTTATATAAACAAAGAGCTGATTGCAGGGAATGATTTACTATTTTCATGGAAAGAAGACAATATTATAAACTTAAATCTATAAATACAATAAAATGACAAAACAATGTTTGTGTGGGGGTGTCTGTATGCATGTGTTTGTATATGTGTGAATGTGTAGGCATGGGCTATGTTTTAATATGTTCCATGACAGTTCAGTTCACTTTAGTCACTCAGTTGTGTCCAACTCATTGTGACCCTCAGAACACCAGACATTCCTGTCCTTCACTATCTCCTGGAGTTTGCTCAAACTCATGTCCGATGAGTCAGTGATGCTATCCAAACATCTCGTCCTCTGTTACCCCCTTCTCCTTTAGTCTTCAATCTTTCCCAGCATCAGGGTCTTTTCTAATGGGTTGGCTTTTCGCATCAGGTGGCCAAAGTATTGGAGTTTCAGTTTCAGCATCAATCCTTCCAATGAATATTCAGGGTTGTTTTCCTTTAGGATTGACTGCTGTAGGAAAAGTAATGTCTCTGCTTTTTAATACACTGTCTAGTTTTGTCATAGTTTTTCTTTCAAGGATCAAGTGTCTTTTAATTCTGTGACTGCAGTCACCATTTTCAGTGATTTTGGAGCCCGAGAAAATAGTCTGTCACAATTTCCATTGTTTTCTGTCTATTTGAAATGAAGTGATGGGACCATATGCCTCTCCTCTTTCACCTTCATCAATTCCTCTGTTTTCTGCCATAAGGATGGTGTCATCTGCATATATGAGGTTATTGATATTTCTTCCTGCAGTCTTGATTCCAGCTTCTGATTCATCCAGTCTGCCATTTAGCATGATGCACTCTGCATATAGGTTAAATAAGCAGGGTGACAATATATAGTCTTGATGTTCTCCTTTCCCAATTTGGAACCAGTTTGTTCTTCTATGTCTACTTCTAACTGTTGCTTATTGACCTACATACAGGTATCTCAGGAGGCACATAAGGCGGTTTGGTATTCCCATCTCTTTAAGAATATTCCACAGTTTGTTGTGATCTAACCAACCAAAGGCTCTAGCATAATCAATGAAGCAGATGTTTTTCTGGAATTCTCTAGCTTTTTCTATGATACAGTGGATGTTGGACTTTGATCTCTGGTTCCTCTGCCTTTTCTAAATACAGCTTGCACATCTGCAAGTTCTCAGTTCATGTACTGTTGAAGCCTAGTTTGAACAATTTTGACCATTAATTTGCTAGCATGAAATGAGTGCAACTGTGCAGTAGTTTGAACATTCTTTGGCATGTCCCTTTTTTGGGACTAGAATGAAAACCGACATTTTCCAGTCCTGTGACCAATTTGCTGTCATATTGAGGGTATCATTTTTACAGTATCATCTTTAGTATTTGAAATAGTTTAACTGGATTCCATCACCTCCACTACCATTTTTCACAGTGATTCTCCCTAATGTCCTCTTGACTTTTCACTACAGGATTTTCTTTTGCTTTCACTAGCAACAAAATTAACTCCAAGTAGATTAAAAATCTAACTGTGAACAGCAATATACTTAATTTTTGAAGAAAAGACAGAAGATACGCTTATGATCTGGACTTCCCTGGTGGTTCAGTGTTAAAGAATCCACCTGCCAATGCAGGAGAAAGATCCCCTGGGATAAGGTAATGGCAGTCCACTCCAGTATTCTTGCCTAGAAAGTGCCATGGACAGAGGAGTCTTGTGGCCTCCATGGGGTCAAAAAGAGTTGGATCCATGTACACACATACACACTTATGGTCTAGAAATAGAAAATAATTTCTAATGTAAGGCACAAAATTAAACAACCATAGAGAAAAGTAAAACAATAAATTTGGCTTCATTAAAAGAAAAGGTCTAAACAAAAGAACAAAAATTACCCTCTAAACAGTGAAATTGCAAGTCACTTGTTAGCATTAGGTAATGAAGTGTAAACATAAAGGTAATGCATTTAACCGGCATCCTGGTCTTCCTGGAACAGTCCTGGTGCACATCTATTGCCCCAATGTAATTGTTATTACCTGTTCTCACTCTCAAAAGATACCTAGCTAGCATGATTTATGATTACTTTTTGCATGTTTGCTAAGTCACTTCCATTGTGTTCAACTCTTTGCAATCCTATGGACTGTAGCCTTCCAGGTTCCTCTGTCCATGGGATGCTCCAGGAGAGAATACTGAAATGGGTTGCCATGCCCTCCTCCAGGGGATCTTCCCAACTCAGGAACCCACATCTCTGTCTCTTGCATTGGCAGGAAGGTTCTTTACCATCTGGGAACCCTATAAAATCACTCTAGATATAAACAAGAAAGATTACTATCAAATAGTAATTACAGAATCCTTGAAAATATATAAAAAATTACAAAATATCAAAAGACAACAAGAGGGCTTCCCCTGGTGGTCCAGTGGGTAAGGACACCGCCTTGCAGTGCAAGGGGCGCCAGTTCGACCCCTGGTCAGGGAAGATCCCACGTGCCGCGGAGCGGCTGGACTGATGTGTCCAACTACAGAGCCGGAGCTCTGGGGCACATACGCCCAGAGCTGGTGCTCTGCGACGACAGAGGCCACCGTGACGGGAGGCCCACAGGAGCCAAAGAACAAAGATGGATGAAAATAGAGAAATGAAAGACCAATAGAAGTGGCCCACCCGTCCAAAAGATTTAAAAAAAAAAAAAAAAACAAGAAAGCAAACAGAAAACAAAACAAGGAAAAATGAACAAAGGCTATGATTAAGCAACCCACAGAAAAAGAAAAAAATAGCTGTAAACTCATGAAAAGGTGTTCAACTTCACTAGTAAACAGGAAAATACAAATAAAAGTCATACAAATCATATTAGCAACAATTTAAAGTCTGAACATGTTAAGTGTTGGAAGAATATGGTAAAACAAGGATGCTCATGGTCTGAAGGTGTTAATGTGAAAGGACTCTCCCCTTCTTGTGGAGTGACTTTTTATTAGCTGGTTAAAGAGGATACTCTTGGACTTGACTTCTTTAAACTTGTATTCATGTCCACAAAGAGGCATGGATAGGATGAGAAAAAACTGAAATAATCCAAATGGGAAAATAATTTAAGCCAAATTCCAGGAAAAGTAATGCAATACTAAAATAAATGATCTTGCCCTAAAATATCAATGTAGGCAAACCTTAAGCACAGTAGTGATAGGAAAACAAGTTGCAAAGACATATAAAGTATAGTACAATTCAAAAATAATAGGATTTTTAAAAGATCAATGTACTCTTTGCAATCTAGGATTAGCCTTCCATTTTGCCACTCCAGGAGAGAATACTGAAATGGGTTGCCATGCCCTCCTCCAGGGGATCTTCCCAACTCAGGAACCCACATCTCTGTCTCTTGCATTGGCAGGAAGGTTCTTTACCATCTGGGAACCCTATAAAATCACTCTAGATATAAACAAGAAAGATTACTATCAAATAGTAATTACAGAATCCTTGAAAATATATAAAAAATTACAAAATATCAAAAGACAACAAGAGGGCTTCCCCTGGTGGTCCAGTGGGTAAGGACACCGCCTTGCAGTGCAAGGGGCGCCAGTTCGACCCCTGGTCAGGGAAGATCCCACGTGCCGCGGAGCGGCTGGACTGATGTGTCCAACTACAGAGCCGGAGCTCTGGGGCACATACGCCCAGAGCTGGTGCTCTGCGACGACAGAGGCCACCGTGACGGGAGGCCCACAGGAGCCAAAGAACAAAGATGGATGAAAATAGAGAAATGAAAGACCAATAGAAGTGGCCCACCCGTCCAAAAGATTTAAAAAAAAAAAAAAACAAGAAAGCAAACAGAAAACAAAACAAGGAAAAATGAACAAAGGCTATGATTAAGCAACCCACAGAAAAAGAAAAAAATAGCTGTAAACTCATGAAAAGGTGTTCAACTTCACTAGTAAACAGGAAAATACAAATAAAAGTCATACAAATCATATTAGCAACAATTTAAAGTCTGAACATGTTAAGTGTTGGAAGAATATGGTAAAACAAGGATGCTCATGGTCTGAAGGTGTTAATGTGAAAGGACTCTCCCCTTCTTGTGGAGTGACTTTTTATTAGCTGGTTAAAGAGGATACTCTTGGACTTGACTTCTTTAAACTTGTATTCATGTCCACAAAGAGGCATGGATAGGATGAGAAAAAACTGAAATAATCCAAATGGGAAAATAATTTAAGCCAAATTCCAGGAAAAGTAATGCAATACTCAAAAATAAATGATCTTGCCCTAAAATATCAATGTAGGCAAACCTTAAGCACAGTAGTGATAGGAAAAAACAAGTTGCAAAAAGACATATAAAGTATAGTACAATTCATATAGAGTTTAAAGCATGCAAAGCTGTCCTATTCATTGGGTAGATAGCTAAACAGTTGCTACTCATTGAATACACAAACAGTAAAGTACAGAGATGCATGAAGATGAGAAACACAAGGACCATGATAGTCATATTTCTGGAGAAAGAAATAGAAGAATGGGACAGCAGAAGGTTCATGGAAGATGTTAACACTACCTACAGGAGTTTCTTTCTTTTGAGAAAACAAGATAGAGATAAATACAATGAAATCATGAGACTAAACAAAACTATGTGGTGTGCACATTAATTTTATTTATATACAATTCTCTATACTTGCCTGAGGACTTTCCTAGTAGCTCAGCTAGTAAAGAATTTACCTGCAAAGTAGGAGACCCTGGCTCACTTCCTGGAATATCCCCTGAAGAAGGGATAGGTTACCCTCTCCAGTATTTTCAGGTTTCCCTGGTAGTTCAGATGATAAAGAATCTGCCTGCAATACAAGACACCTGGTTTTGATCCCTGGCTTAGGAAAATTCCTTGGAGGAGGGAATAGCAACCCACTCCAGTATTCTTGCCTGGAAAATCCCTATGGGCAGAGGAGCCTGGTGAACTGAGGTCCATGGGGTCACAAGAGTTGGACATGACTGAGCAACTAAGCACAGCACAGCACTTGCCTGAGTGTGTGAAATATTTCATAATAGAACCTTTTGATAATAAAATAAGTAAATAATAATTGGTGGATCTGGGAACTTGTCTCTAGTGGGAAAACCTGGCTTTTCTTTCTAGATCAATGACTGAGCAACTAAGCACAGCATTTCTAGCAATCATGGTCTGAAGGTGAAACTTTTTTTATTAGCTGGTTAAAGAGGATACTCTTGGACTTGACTTCTTTAAACTTGTATTCATGTCCACAAAGAGGCATGGATAGGATGAGAAAAAACTGAAATAATCCAAATGGGAAAATAATTTAAGCCAAATTCCAGGAAAAGTAATGCAATACTCAAAATAAATGATCTTGCCCTAAAATATCAATGTAGGCAAACCTTAAGCACAGTAGTGATAGGAAAAAACAAGTTGCAAAAAGACATATAAAGTATAGTACAATTCATATAGAGTTTAAAGCATGCAAAGCTGTCCTATTCATTGGGTAGATAGCTAAACAGTTGCTACTCATTGAATACACAAACAGTAAAGTACAGAGATGCATGAAGATGAGAAACACAAGGACCATGATAGTCATATTTCTGGAGAAAGAAATAGAAGAATGGGACAGCAGAAGGTTCATGGAAGATGTTAACACTACCTACAGGAGTTTCTTTCTTTTGAGAAAACAAGATAGAGATAAATACAATGAAATCATGAGACTAAACAAAACTATGTGGTGTGCACATTAATTTTATTTATATACAATTCTCTATACTTGCCTGAGGACTTTCCTAGTAGCTCAGCTAGTAAAGAATTTACCTGCAAAGTAGGAGACCCTGGCTCACTTCCTGGAATATCCCCTGAAGAAGGGATAGGTTACCCTCTCCAGTATTTTCAGGTTTCCCTGGTAGTTCAGATGATAAAGAATCTGCCTGCAATACAAGACACCTGGTTTTGATCCCTGGCTTAGGAAAATTCCTTGGAGGAGGGAATAGCAACCCACTCCAGTATTCTTGCCTGGAAAATCCCTATGGGCAGAGGAGCCTGGTGAACTGAGGTCCATGGGGTCACAAGAGTTGGACATGACTGAGCAACTAAGCACAGCACAGCACTTGCCTGAGTGTGTGAAATATTTCATAATAGAACCTTTTGATAATAAAATAAGTAAATAATAATTGGTGGATCTGGGAACTTGTCTCTAGTGGGAAAACCTGGCTTTTCTTTCTAGATCATATGTGGGAGCTCACAGGAAGCCAACCAGTTTGTCTCATCATCACAGCCGAGACACTCGACCCCACGAAAGGTAAGAGATAAGTACTTGTGTTGCAGGGGAGGGGGTTCTTTCATATCTTCCTGTTCTTGTAAGACCATCCAACAGAATAGCAGTTTCATTCTCCTTTCTTTGAATAGCTGAGCATGTTTAGCAGAAAAATTATTTTCTCTTAGTAGTAGGGATAGCCACAACTGTAGCCAAAGTGTGGATAGCCAAAGTGTAGATTTCCCTTCACTGGATATTTCTCTGCAAGCTGAAATATATTTTCTGTGGAGAACAGAGAATCAGACAAGGTTGGGAATGTGTCCCAGGGCTGTCGATCATTCTTACCCCAGATATCTCTGAACTTCTATCTCTAGGGAGGTACACGAGGCCTGAGGCCAGAAGATTGGTTCTTCCCAAGGCCACATCATCCTACATGGAACCACGGCCTCCCAGTAGTGGGTTTAAAGACAGTGTGTCCGCACACTTCCTCCCATGGCTCTTCATTCACCCCCAAACTTTCACCACTGCACATCTCTTATGTTGGCAATAAATGTGGTGTGGTAAACAGAGAGCAACGGTCATAGTTGAATCTGTGTCAAATCCTTGTTGTATTTTAAGAATCAGCCCTCAAACAAATTGACATCAAGCCCCTCCATTCTACTGTGACTTGGGCTTCCATCTCCTGAGACAGATTTTCCTTTCTGTGGGTCAGGAGGAATAAAGCTGATGTGTGGATTTCTTGAACATTCTGGTCAGGAGGAATAAAGCTGATGTGTGGACAAGACACCTGGTTTTGACCCTCCTTGGAGGAGGGAATAGCAACCCACTCCAATATTCTTGCCTGGAAAATCCCTATGGGCAGAGGAGCCTGGTGAACTGAGGTCCATGGGGTCACAAGAGTTGGACATGACTGAGCAACTAAGCACAGCACAGCACTTGCCTGAGTGTGTGAAATATTTCATAATAGAACCTTTTGATAATAAAATAAGTAAATAATAATTGGTGGATCTGGGAACTTGTCTCTAGTGGGAAAACCTGGCTTTTCTTTCTAGATCATATGTGGGAGCTCACAGGAAGCCAACCAGTTTGTCTCATCATCACAGCCGAGACACTCGACCCCACGAAAGGTAAGAGATAAGTACTTGTGTTGCAGGGGAGGGGGTTCTTTCATATCTTCCTGTTCTTGTAAGACCATCCAACAGAATAGCAGTTTCATTCTCCTTTCTTTGAATAGCTGAGCATGTTTAGCAGAAAAATTATTTTCTCTTAGTAGTAGGGATAGCCACAACTGTAGCCAAAGTGTGGATAGCCAAAGTGTAGATTTCCCTTCACTGGATATTTCTCTGCAAGCTGAAATATATTTTCTGTGGAGAACAGAGAATCAGACAAGGTTGGGAATGTGTCCCAGGGCTGTCGATCATTCTTACCCCAGATATCTCTGAACTTCTATCTCTAGGGAGGTACACGAGGCCTGAGGCCAGAAGATTGGTTCTTCCCAAGGCCACATCATCCTACATGGAACCACGGCCTCCCAGTAGTGGGTTTAAAGACAGTGTGTCCGCACACTTCCTCCCATGGCTCTTCATTCACCCCCAAACTTTCACCACTGCACATCTCTTATGTTGGCAATAAATGTGGTGTGGTAAACAGAGAGCAACGGTCATAGTTGAATCTGTGTCAAATCCTTGTTGTATTTTAAGAATCAGCCCTCAAACAAATTGACATCAAGCCCCTCCATTCTACTGTGACTTGGGCTTCCATCTCCTGAGACAGATTTTCCTTTCTGTGGGTCAGGAGGAATAAAGCTGATGTGTGGATTTCTTGAACATTCTGGAAATAATGCATGTAAAATACTGGTCTGAGGGATGAGCTCCAATGTTTCCTACTCTCTGACCTCCTCAGCGGATTTGGGTGCTCCTCTGCTTACCACCTCTCCACTCCTGACCAGGCCAGGTATTTGGTTTCCTGACGTATTAATGATCAATTTATATAGAATATATGCATGGCTGTTTCTTATGCAGACCAGGGTCAAACCCCAGAATGACATGAGTGCCGCATGCACATCCACTCCCCAGTTTAGGGCCCCAGCACCAGAGACTGCATGGAAGACTGAGAGAAAAGGTGAGTGAGTGAGGGAAAGGGTGACTGAGTGAGGACTGGAAGAGAGAGAATGGATAACAGATTGTAAAAGAGAGGGGGAGAGAGAGAGAGAGGTCTCCCTAGACCCTTTAAGTATAGCAAAGATAACTAAGTGCACAAGAAATATCCAGATCTTCAGGATTGAGCCTACAGTCCACAATGAGAGTCAACAGGTGACCACACAAGGAAACTGGGGTCAATTCCATTGAACCCTCAAGGGAACCTGTAGTGTCAGGCCTAAATGTGTGCCTCCAAAGGTACTAGAGTTGCACCTGAGGGCCTGACATGAGTTTCTCCATAAGCCAAGAAATTCTTCTGCAGAAGCTCCCGTCGGGCCCAAGAGGAAGGGAGGAAGCTCCCACAGGCAAAATGGGGGTGCTGAGGATCTTTCAGCAAGTAAATGAAGTGAAGGAAACTTTGATCTACACCCAGGGCCATGTTCGGTATTTTGGACCCATTTCATACAAAGTAGTGGTTCAGGGAGATTTTTTGTTGTTGTTCAGTCACTCAGTTGTTTCCCAGTCTTTGAGACCTCATGGACTGCTGCACACCAGGCTCTCCTTCTCCATCTCCTGGAGCTTACCCAAACTGATGTCCATTGAATCAGTGATGCCATTTAACTTCTCGTCCTCTGTTGTCCCCTTCTTCTTCTGCCTTCAATCTTTCCCATGGTCTTTTCCAAAGAGTCGGCTCTTCACATATGTAGCCTAAGTAATGGAACTTCAGTTTCAACATCAGTCCTTCCAGTGAATACTCAGGGTTGATTTCCTTTAAGATTGACTGGTTTGATCTCCTTGCAATCCAAGGGACTCTGAAAAGTCTTCTCCAACATCACAGTTGGAAAGTATAAATTCTTTGGTGCTCCATCTTCTTTATGGTCCAAATCCCACATCCATACATGACTACTGGAAAAACCTTAGGTTTCCTGACGTATTAATGATCAATTTATATAGAATATATGCATGGCTGTTTCTTATGCAGACCAGGGTCAAACCCCAGAATGACATGAGTGCGCATGCACATCCACTCCCAGTTTAGGGCCCCAGCACCAGAGACTGCATGGAAGACTGAGAGAAAAGGTGAGTGAGTGAGGGAAAGGGTGACTGAGTGAGGACTGGAAGAGAGAGAATGGATAACAGATTGTAAAAGAGGGGGAGAGAGAGAGAGAGGTCTCCCTAGACCCTTTAAGTATAGCAAAGATAACTAAGTGCACAAGAAATATCCAGATCTTCAGGATTGAGCCTACAGTCCACAATGAGAGTCAACAGGTGACCACACAAGGAAACTGGGGTCAATTCCATTGAACCCTCAAGGGAACCTGTAGTGTCAGGCCTAAATGTGTGCCTCCAAAGGTACTAGAGTTGCACCTGAGGGCCTGACATGAGTTTCTCCATAAGCCAAGAAATTCTTCTGCAGAAGCTCCCGTCGGGCCCAAGAGGAAGGGAGGAAGCTCCCACAGGCAAAATGGGGGTGCTGAGGATCTTTCAGCAAGTAAATGAAGTGAAGGAAACTTTGATCTACACCCAGGGCCATGTTCGGTATTTTGGACCCATTTCATACAAAGTAGTGGTTCAGGGAGATTTTTTGTTGTTGTTCAGTCACTCAGTTGTTTCCCAGTCTTTGAGACCTCATGGACTGCTGCACACCAGGCTCTCCTTCTCCATCTCCTGGAGCTTACCCAAACTGATGTCCATTGAATCAGTGATGCCATTTAACTTCTCGTCCTCTGTTGTCCCCTTCTTCTTCTGCCTTCAATCTTTCCCATGGTCTTTTCCAAAGAGTCGGCTCTTCACATATGTAGCCTAAGTAATGGAACTTCAGTTTCAACATCAGTCCTTCCAGTGAATACTCAGGGTTGATTTCCTTTAAGATTGACTGGTTTGATCTCCTTGCAATCCAAGGGACTCTGAAAAGTCTTCTCCAACATCACAGTTGGAAAGTATAAATTCTTTGGTGCTCCATCTTCTTTATGGTCCAAATCCCACATCCATACATGACTACTGGAAAAACCTTAGCTTTGACTATATGGACCTTTGTTGGCACAGTGATGTCTCTTCTTTCTTTTTCATATGCTGTCTAGGTTTGTCATACCTTTCCTTCCAAGGAGCAAGCATTTTTTAATTTCATGACTGCCGTCACCATCCACAGTGGTTTGGAGTCCAAGTAACTAATTAAGGTCATGCATGCAGTCAGTAAGGCATCAAGGTTAGGTCTCATGCAAAGATCATACTTCCTGCACTCAGTAGGGCTGAGGAAGTGGAAGAGACCCCTGGGTGGGGCTCAGCTTGGAAGGAATCAGACAGAAGGGCCACTTTTGTCTGCTTGAGTGAACAAATAGATTCTCTGTGTGGCACAACTTTGCCTTACTCTCAAGTAGGCATGGACTCTTTAGCTCAAATATGTGTGGGTAATAAGTACAAACAATTCTAAAAACCAATAATAACTGCCATTACAGAATGCCAGGCAAGAAAGGGGACATTGAAGACATTTTATGCTTAATTATCACACAAGCCATAACAGATACCACCCACTCCATTCTACACACAGGGCACTGAGGTTTACTGGGTAGGTGGCATGTCCAAGGGTCACAGAACCACCAACCAAGATTTGAACTCAGGCTGCACAGCTTCAGAAACTCTTCATGTCCCAGTAGACCATGCCACCTCTCTTCGCGTTACTGTAGTTTTGCCTGTTGTCCATGAATCACAGAGAACAGAGGTAATCCTCAAGAAGGCCAATTATAAACACACAGATAGGAGCCAGGTCAGCCCTCACTCCAAAGAAAATCTGTGTGGGAGAATTTCTTGGCAGTCCAGTGGTTATGACATGGTGCTTTTACTGCCAGGGTCAGGTTCAATTCCTGGTGGGGAAACTGAGATCCTGCAAAGCATGCAGCACAGAAAAAGAAAGAAAGAAAGAAACTCTGTATGGGAAACTGTAAGGACCCAGGTGAGAGGAAGCCATGAAGGCCCACCTAATCAGACTCTTCCTTCAAGAAGACAAATGCTCCAGTAGGAGCCCCATCTCCATGCCTGCTCCCAGGGCCCATCCCAGCTGGGCTTCCTACCCAAGCATCAAGGTACAACCAGCATCCATCATGGACCAGTGCAGAGAGCTTCCTGCTGAAGACAGAAACTCCTTATTCTGTGGGAACTGGAGCCACTTCCTTTTACAGCAGCTCTCAGCTCTCCAGAGCCTCTAGAGCACCCAGACTCTGACAGTTCCCACCCGCCCAACTCATTACTCACCTTTACTGCCAAGCCCCAGATCCTCTTTCCTGTTTCGGAAAATGCCCACAATGTGAGCACTGGAGGAAGACCCCAGCCCTTTGTCAGGAGCTTACAGTCATGATCTGACCTCCCCAGACTCCTGGGTAGCCAGAGTGAAGGCTCAGAGCTGGAAGTATTGCAGGCACTTAATACCACACTCTCTCCTGTGGTCTTAGCCCTGGTCCAAGTAAAAGCTGTGCTGGAGGAAGACCCCAACCCCTCCTCAGAAGCTCACAGTCATGATCTGACCTCCCCAGACTCCTTAGCAACCAGACAGAAGACTTAGAGCTGGAGGTATTGCGGAAACTCAATATGACACTCTGCCCTCTGGGTCTGTCCTAGACCAGGTAGAAGCTGTGCTGTGTTGGGCTTAGGTGTGGTGCAGGTGGACCAAGATCCCATTTGTGGCCTGCTTTCCTGACTCTTTCCCAGGAATGAGACCCAGAAACCATTTAATAAAATGCTTTCTTTTTTCCAATCAGCCAGCCAGAATTGGTCTCTGGCACTTTCAACTAAAAGTCTTCCTTCATGTATTCATTTATTTACTCATTCATTGACTCATCAAATACCCACCATTCCTCTGGGATTCACAGGCTCCTGAGTCATCTCCACCACTCACTGCTGTGAGACTGTGTGCACTAAGTTGCTTCAATCGTGTCTGAGTCTGTTTGACCTCATGGACTGTAGCCTATCAGGCCCCTCTGTCTACTGGAGGGAGGTACAAGAGTACTGGAGTGAGTAGCCATTCCCTTCACCAGGGGATCTTCCTGACCCAGGGAATGAACTCACATCTCTCCTACTCTCCTGCATTGGGTTCTTTACCACTAGTACCACCTGGAAAGAGGAGAAGAGTGACTGTAGGGGAGCAGTTTGTTTTATTTTTTCTTGCCTTAAAAATGTGCTACCCAAGCATCAAGGTACAACCAGCATCCATCATGGACCAGTGCAGAGAGCTTCCTGCTGAAGACAGAAACTCCTTATTCTGTGGGAACTGGAGCCACTTCCTTTTACAGCAGCTCTCAGCTCTCCAGAGCCTCTAGAGCACCCAGACTCTGACAGTTCCCACCCGCCCAACTCATTACTCACCTTTACTGCCAAGCCCCAGATCCTCTTTCCTGTTTCGGAAAATGCCCACAATGTGAGCACTGGAGGAAGACCCCAGCCCTTTGTCAGGAGCTTACAGTCATGATCTGACCTCCCCAGACTCCTGGGTAGCCAGAGTGAAGGCTCAGAGCTGGAAGTATTGCAGGCACTTAATACCACACTCTCTCCTGTGGTCTTAGCCCTGGTCCAAGTAAAAGCTGTGCTGGAGGAAGACCCCAACCCCTCCTCAGAAGCTCACAGTCATGATCTGACCTCCCCAGACTCCTTAGCAACCAGACAGAAGACTTAGAGCTGGAGGTATTGCGGAAACTCAATATGACACTCTGCCCTCTGGGTCTGTCCTAGACCAGGTAGAAGCTGTGCTGTGTTGGGCTTAGGTGTGGTGCAGGTGGACCAAGATCCCATTTGTGGCCTGCTTTCCTGACTCTTTCCCAGGAATGAGACCCAGAAACCATTTAATAAAATGCTTTCTTTTTTCCAATCAGCCAGCCAGAATTGGTCTCTGGCACTTTCAACTAAAAGTCTTCCTTCATGTATTCATTTATTTACTCATTCATTGACTCATCAAATACCCACCATTCCTCTGGGATTCACAGGCTCCTGAGTCATCTCCACCACTCACTGCTGTGAGACTGTGTGCACTAAGTTGCTTCAATCGTGTCTGAGTCTGTTTGACCTCATGGACTGTAGCCTATCAGGCCCCTCTGTCTACTGGAGGGAGGTACAAGAGTACTGGAGTGAGTAGCCATTCCCTTCACCAGGGGATCTTCCTGACCCAGGGAATGAACTCACATCTCTCCTACTCTCCTGCATTGGGTTCTTTACCACTAGTACCACCTGGAAAGAGGAGAAGAGTGACTGTAGGGGAGCAGTTTGTTTTATTTGTGTGTGTGCTCAATTTTGTTACCTATAAAATGAGAACAATTATCATAAGTAGCTCATAAGACTGCTCTAAAGTTTAAATGAGTTACCACATGCCTGGACACAGTAGGTTGTATGTATTAATACTAGTTAATGTTATTGTTTATTGTCATTGTCATTATTATTATTATAGCCACCACTAACACTAAAGGACAGGCACACATCTGGATTCTGAGAAGTAATACGAAGGCCTTAATCCCAAGAAGCAACAAGTCTGACCTTGAAGTTGGCAGGACATGTGACCACAATGGGAGATGGTCACAGTGTTGATGAAGGGAAAGAATAGAGGGGGCTGCTCCATGAAGGGGTCAGATTTGCATCTGAGGCTCTATCCCAACAGTGGATCAAAAATCTTACCCCCACTAGCTAGTCTAAGATGGACAAATGCCACCCCTTTTTCTGTATTCTTTCAAAATACAAACATGCAAGGGGAGGTGAGTAGAGAGTGAAGGGAGGGTGTTTCTTGATGTCCTCCCTTCTGAAAAGAGGACACACAGCAGCTATTGTCAAAGGTGAGCAGTGAAAATATCTCCAGGAAGCAGAGAAGGATGATGGGGAACAGTGGAGATCTCCAGCAAACTCCTGGTTTTGCTGAGGAACTGTCATCCTGGGACAGTTTCCTTCCTGCCCTGGGCCTGAGTTTTGATCAGAGTTGCAGTCCTACAGCCACCAGGGCAGGGACGCAGCAGGAGAGATTGAAAAATCTCTGGGGAGGTGTGTTTTCCAAGTCCTGATAGAAGCTCTCCCCCCTCACCTCATCAGCAGCACCCCAGGACATATGAGGAAGGATGCTGTCTTGGGGGGTGGTAGAAGAGAAGAAGACAGCTCTCCAAGGACCCCAGACCTTAGTGAGGAGTGATTTGTTTCTCCATTTTGTTTTTGTTTTCTTGGGTCCAGGGGTTCTTTCCCTCACAGTCTACTTTCTCCCTAACCTCTCCCAGGTTTCTAGAACCCTCATACTGTCCCCAGGGCATCTTCAGTCCCCTTTATCTTAGTCCTACCCTTCTGAACACTGACCATCTGTGTAGGACGTATGTCACAATACCTTCATGAAGAAACCAGTAGTCTCCTTCCCCTCTACACAATAGCACAGGGCTTTTTTTCAAATCTTCAGGGCTTTTCCCCCTCCAAAGGGAGTAAGTCTCAATGGACTGGCCCTGCAAGCAGGGCCTTCCATGTTACCCAACCCCACCCCTTCTACACACACACCTCCCCCACCTTTTCACTTCCTCATCCTTAGTTCAGTTCAGGCACTTGGTTGTGTCCAATTCTTTGTAACCCCATGGATAGCAGCATACCAGGCCTCCCTGTCCCCCACCATCTCCTGGAGCATGCACAAACTCATGTCCATTTACTCAGTGATACCATTTGACCATCTTATCCTCTGCCACTCTCTTCTCCTTCTGCCTTCTATTTTTCCCAAGATCAGGGTCTTTTCCAATGAGTGGTTTTGTTGCATCAGGTGGCCAAATTATTGGAGCTCCAGCCTCAGCAGCAGTACTTCCAATGAATATTCAGGGTTGATTTCCTTTAGGATTGACCAGTTTGATCTCCTTGCAGTCCAAGGAGTTCTCAAGAGTCTTCTCCAACACCACAGTTCAAAGACATCAATTCTTCAGCACTCAGCCTTCTTTATGGTCCAATTCTCACTTCCACATATGACTTCTGGGAAACCCGTAGCTTTGACTATACAGGCTTTTGTCATCACAGAGATGTCTCTGCTTTGGAATATGCTGTATAGGTTTGTCATAGATTTTCTTCCAAGGAACAAGCATCTTTTAATTTCATGGCTGCAGTCACTATCTGCAGTGAATCTACAGCCCAAGAAAATAAAGTTGGTCACTGTTTTCTTTGCTTACCCATCTAATTGCTATGAAGTGATGGGACCAGATGCCATGATCTTCATTTCTTCAAAGTTGAGTTTTAGACTAGCTTTTTCACTCTCCTTGTATAAAGAAGCTCTTTAGTTCCTCTTCACTTCTGCGCTAAGGGTGATGTCATCTGCATACCTGAGGTTATTTATATTTCTCCCTGTAATCTTAATTCCTGTTTGTGCTTCATCCAAACCATCATTTTGCATGGTGTACTCTGCATATAAGTTAAATAACTTTCTATGATCCAACAGATGTTGGCATTTTGACCTCTGGTTCCTCTACCTGTTCTAAATCCAGCTTGTACATCTGCAAGTTCTCTGTGCACGTATTTTTGAACCCTAGCTTCGAGATTTTGAGCATTACTTTGCTATCATGTGAAATGACTTCAGTGGTGCAGGTAGTTTGAGCATTCTTTGGCATTGCCTTTTTTGAGGGATTGGAATGAACCTTTCCCAGCCCTGAGACCACTGCTGAGTTTTCCAAATTTGGTGGCATATTGAGTACAGCACTTTAACAGCATTATCCTTTAATAATTGAAATAGCTCAGCTGGAATTCCATCACCGCCACTAGCTTTGTAGGTAGTAATGATTCCTAGGGCCCACTTGACTTTGCACTCCAGAATGTCTGGCTCTAGGTCAGTGATCACACCATCATGGTCATCTGGCTGATTAAGATCTGTATTGTATAGTCCTTCTGTGTATATTTTCCACCTCTTCTTAATATCTTCTTCTTCTGTTAGGTCCATACTGTTTCCTTCCTTTATTGTACCTATTTTTGCATGAAATGTTCCCTTGCTATCTCTAATTTTCTGGAATAGATCTCTAGTCTTTTCCTTTCTGTTGTTTTCCTCTATTTATTTGCATTGTTCAGTTAAGAAGACTTTCTTAACCTAAGTTGTAGGATATCCTGTCACCCCAAGCTCTTCTCATGCCAGTCCTGGCTTCCTCAGCCAACTCATTTGTACCTTTTCTCAAGGACCCAACTCAGGTGCTAAGCCCTCTCTGAATTCTCTATTTACTTCCTCTTATACCTTCTCTATTTTGTGTCCATAGCATTCAGTTCTTATCACATTGCAGGTAGATGCCAGTGGGCCACACTCAAAAAAATCACTTGGGGTGATGGTCCGGAGGGGTGGGAGGAGGGGAACTGGGTGGGGGTGGGGGGGTCCAGGGATATGCATATGAATGATCTGGGAACATACATGTCGGTGAACAACAAAACTCTGTAAAATCTTTAAAATAAAGAATTAAAAACAAATAAATAAATAAATTATTATTAATAATAATAATAAATCCAAATGCACTACTTATTTCTCATTGAGAAATGATGATTTTACTGATCATTGAACAAACTTCCAGGACATGCCACAAACCACATGACAGAAGCAGAATAAGTCCCCTTTCCTTACCTCTATTCTTTCCAATTGTCAACTACAAATTGGTGCTTGCCAATTACATTGCCAGTGACTGAACAATAAGGGTATTTGCCATCTGCCTCTGTGAAGATTGACCCCTGCACTGCAGCTGCTGACCTTCAACACCCCCGAGTTAGTTCAGGGTAGAATGAGGCACTTTGTGCTCCAGAGAGTCTGGTGGAACAGGTCTTTAGACAGATGGATATTTTTAGGAGTAGATTTTATTATCTCAATCCTTGCATTTCCTCATATCTAGAAAAGCACTAAATCTCTTCATGGTGACATTAGATCCTTGTGACTAACTGAAATCGCTTTTCAAAATGAGTGTTTAATGGTATTGAAAAGCATCTTCTTTAAAACCTTATATATTGATTTTCCCCCTGCTACCTGTTTGGAGCAGTCTCTCAGAGTTATCTGAGATGCTGCCTTCTAGGCTGCAGTACTCATTTCACCCCAAATAAAGCTTAACTCACAACTCTCAAGTTGTTCATCCTTTTTAGTCAACACCAGAAATACCTCCTCTTTCCAGTTTTCTCATCTTGCCTCTTCTTTTCCCCTACACTCACCACAGTGGTCCCAAATCATTCTGGCCTTCAGCAACCTCACTCCTCACCCAGAAGAACAACTCCAGCAGCTCACCATAGCATGACACACATGCATGTCTTCATCCTGCAAACCAGGCATCGGCCTTATTCCAATCCACTCTATCCTTGAGACTGTGTGGTGGGGCCTCTGACAGGGTTTGAATGGAGAGGGAGATGCATGCCCCAGGATGCTTTTCATCCCCAGATTTGCTCCATAAATGGGAGAAATGCAGTTTTCATCAACAAGGCAGTCATTTTCACTGGGGTGTATTTTGATAAGACAATAAGATTTGGGTCCAAATGGTCACATTTAAAAAGTATTTGTTATTCAGTTCTATTTAAGTCTCCTACCACTGTGAGCTCTGCTGAGATAGGGTCCTTCCTTCTTTCCTCTGCACACCCAGTACCACGCAGAGGCAGTCGTGCAGGATCCAACCAGAGCCCACACACTGGATCCCAGAGTCAGGTCCTTCCCCACCTCCCCCACCGCTGTGATTGTCTTCATCACTACTACAGCTTCTGGTCATAAAAAATATGCCCTGAACTAGAGAAAACAGTGGCTGTGTTGTGGTCATTTGTTAACTGAGTGCCTTAAATGCAGGATCTCCCATAAATTTCCATATTCATGACCTGGTGTTGTTTGTTCTGCCAATAGTGGAGTCCAGCAACAAAAGAAGTGAAAAGGATAATTCCTCAGGAGTTAATCCTGAGCCTTTATTTATGCAAAGCCTTGCCTGGGGGATCATTAGACCTAGCCCATGAGGGAACCTAGCTTTAACTCCAGCTTCCCAGGCAATGGACACTGCCTCCAGTGGGGAGGTGAGCAGACAGGCCATGGTTTCCCAGCAAGCAGGCAGCAGGTGCCCCTAGCAGTCCTCAGAGGAACATGAATAATGATAAAGCCCAACGAAGAGCCTGATAATTTCCCTCTGTGACAGTCTGCAATGCCTGTCACACACACTTCTTATCAAACAAGCATCTCCCCTGTGCCTCGTGTGAAAGGCCTCCCATGACACATTGTTTTTAGTCTTGAGTGTGCCTGGGTAGCGTGACAGGTGGCAAGATCTAAGAATATCCTCATCTGCCTTCTAAAATGAGATAGAAAGGGGCCCAGCAGGGAAGTCTTGTGCTGAAATATTATTATTATCAATTACAGTGACACTTTCTGACAGTACAATGCTTTATTATATTTTCAAAGCCTGGTAACATCTGCTCTTTTGTTTGGCTCTCACCAGACCACAGCAAGAAAAGGGCTGTGATCCTCCACCTCTAACAAGGGAGGGGACTGGACTTGGACTTCAGAGGCTGAGGCCACATGGAACCAGCAGCCTCAATAGCCTGGGTCTGTTTTCATCAACAAGGCAGTCATTTTCACTGGGGTGTATTTTGATAAGACAATAAGATTTGGGTCCAAATGGTCACATTTAAAAAGTATTTGTTATTCAGTTCTATTTAAGTCTCCTACCACTGTGAGCTCTGCTGAGATAGGGTCCTTCCTTCTTTCCTCTGCACACCCAGTACCACGCAGAGGCAGTCGTGCAGGATCCAACCAGAGCCCACACACTGGATCCCAGAGTCAGGTCCTTCCCCACCTCCCCCACCGCTGTGATTGTCTTCATCACTACTACAGCTTCTGGTCATAAAAAATATGCCCTGAACTAGAGAAAACAGTGGCTGTGTTGTGGTCATTTGTTAACTGAGTGCCTTAAATGCAGGATCTCCCATAAATTTCCATATTCATGACCTGGTGTTGTTTGTTCTGCCAATAGTGGAGTCCAGCAACAAAAGAAGTGAAAAGGATAATTCCTCAGGAGTTAATCCTGAGCCTTTATTTATGCAAAGCCTTGCCTGGGAGATCATTAGACCTAGCCCATGAGGGAACCTAGCTTTAACTCCAGCTTCCCAGGCAATGGACACTGCCTCCAGTGGGGAGGTGAGCAGACAGGCCATGGTTTCCCAGCAAGCAGGCAGCAGGTGCCCCTAGCAGTCCTCAGAGGAACATGAATAATGATAAAGCCCAACGAAGAGCCTGATAATTTCCCTCTGTGACAGTCTGCAATGCCTGTCACACACACTTCTTATCAAACAAGCATCTCCCCTGTGCCTCGTGTGAAAGGCCTCCCATGACACATTGTTTTTAGTCTTGAGTGTGCCTGGGTAGCGTGACAGGTGGCAAGATCTAAGAATATCCTCATCTGCCTTCTAAAATGAGATAGAAAGGGGCCCAGCAGGGAAGTCTTGTGCTGAAATATTATTATTATCAATTACAGTGACACTTTCTGACAGTACAATGCTTTATTATATTTTCAAAGCCTGGTAACATCTGCTCTTTTGTTTGGCTCTCACCAGACCACAGCAAGACAAGGGCTGTGATCCTCCACCTCTAACAAGGGAGGGGACTGGACTTGGACTTCAGAGGCTGAGGCCACATGGAACCAGCAGCCTCAATAGCCTGGGTCTGTCCAGTGCCCACATGACATGTAGCAGGGAGTAAGATGAGCAGGAAAGAGGGAACTGACTGCCAGTGCTTGACCAGCATTGGTTGGCTGCTGTTCAAGATGGGGAGCTCGCCTCACTGTTCTGTGCATGGTCACCACTTTCCTCCTGGTATAAGGGGCACGCACACTAGTATGTCCTGAATTGTGAAGGTCTGTGGTAAAAATGTATTCCGAGAACTTTTAAAATATGTATGTCATTTGACCCAGTCGTTACACTTCTGGGAATGCATTCATGGCAGAGTAGAGAGAGGAGCCTTGAACTTCACATGTATCAGGAATTCACATCCTGATTCCACATTCAGTCACTTGTGGGAAAGTTTACTTGTGGGAAAGTTATCCCATCTCATGCTCCCTAAATCGTGAATCAGGTGTCACAAGTCAAATGTACAGTCCTGAAACACAATGGTCACTCCATTGTAACCAATGTTACAAATACAGAAGAACCACAAACACAAAGATGCTTTCACAGGTGTATAAAATATTCTCCAAATACACCTGAGTTCCTTGTGTTATACAGTAGGGTCTCATTAGACATCTATTTTATTCATAGTATCTATAGTGTTTATATGTCAGCCCTAATCTCCAAATTTCTCCCTCCCCCCTTTTTTCTCCTTGATATTCATGCATTTTTTCTACATCTGTATCTCTACTTCTGTTTTGCAAATAAGATCATCTATAATATTTTTCTAGATTCCATATACATGCATTAATACATATTTTTCTCTTTCTGACTTCACTCATTATGACAGTCTCTTGATCTCTCCACATCACTACAAATAACAAAATTTAATCCCTTTTCTGGCTGAATAATATTCCGTTGTACTTGTGTACCACATCTTTGATGAGTACATTCCTCTGTTGATGGACATTTAGGTTGTTTTCTATGTCCTGGCTATTGTAAATCGTGCTGTAGTGAACACTGCATGTACCATTTTGAATTATGCTTTCCTCTGGGTCTATGCCCAGTAATGGGATTTCTGAGAAATACATCAACTAGGTCAGTAATGTTTTATGAAATTTTGATTTATTGGAGAATATCACACAAAGTATATTTGCAAAAGACTCAGTGAAGTAGAGAGAAAGAGGAAATTCATGCGTGCCCCCACCTGCAATCTCCAAGGCTTCATCATCATCCTCTCTACTTATTAATTAGGACTGTTTTCCTGAGCAGGTACTAAGTTCAGCATTTTACACATTGATAATGTAATATTTTCTTCTTTGTATAAGTAAGAAAACTCAAACTGAGAGAGGTTATTAAATAACTTTGGCAAGGATACTTCTCTTGTAAGGGACACAGTAGAATTGGATAAGAACTGCCTAGTTCCAAGCCATCTCAGCCTTCCTCTTGTAAACTGACGGAGAGAAGGAAGTCCCCTGCACAGAGTAGCTCTATTTTGTTTTGGATTAAACATATAGAGTAAGCCAGAAAAAATGTCATTCTCTACATACCGATTCTTTTTTGTTTGTTTATTTATCTTTTAAGTGTGGAAAAATATACGGAACAAAAATTACCATCTTACCCATTTTTAAGTGTATACTTCAGTAGTGTTACTTATATTGACATTGCTGGGCAACCAACCTCCAGAACGTTTTCATCTTCAAACTAAAACACCAATTTCCTGTTTGCCCTTACACCTACCTCCTGGCAATCATCATTCTACTTTCTGTTTCTATGATTCTACCTATTCTAGTACCTCATGTAAGTGGAATAATGATACATGCAAGGTTCATCTGCATTGTAACATGCATCAGAATTTTCTTCTTTTTTAAGACTGAATAGCATTCACTCCATTGTATGCATATGCTACATTTCATCTATGCTTTCATCCATTAATCGACCTGGGTTGCTTCCACATTTTGGCTAATGTGAAAAATTCTCCTGTGAACACAGATGCACAGATCTATGTACAGATACTTCTTTGAGACTCTGCTTTCAATCATTTTGAGTACTTACCTAGAATGGAATTTCTGGATCTTGTGTTAATTATATCTTGGTTTTCTATGTCCTGGCTATTGTAAATCGTGCTGTAGTGAACACTGCATGTACCATTTTGAATTATGCTTTCCTCTGGGTCTATGCCCAGTAATGGGATTTCTGAGAAATACATCAACTAGGTCAGTAATGTTTTATGAAATTTTGATTTATTGGAGAATATCACACAAAGTATATTTGCAAAAGACTCAGTGAAGTAGAGAGAAAGAGGAAATTCATGCGTGCCCCCACCTGCAATCTCCAAGGCTTCATCATCATCCTCTCTACTTATTAATTAGGACTGTTTTCCTGAGCAGGTACTAAGTTCAGCATTTTACACATTGATAATGTAATATTTTCTTCTTTGTATAAGTAAGAAAACTCAAACTGAGAGAGGTTATTAAATAACTTTGGCAAGGATACTTCTCTTGTAAGGGACACAGTAGAATTGGATAAGAACTGCCTAGTTCCAAGCCATCTCAGCCTTCCTCTTGTAAACTGACGGAGAGAAGGAAGTCCCCTGCACAGAGTAGCTCTATTTTGTTTTGGATTAAACATATAGAGTAAGCCAGAAAAAATGTCATTCTCTACATACCGATTCTTTTTTGTTTGTTTATTTATCTTTTAAGTGTGGAAAAATATACGGAACAAAAATTACCATCTTACCCATTTTTAAGTGTATACTTCAGTAGTGTTACTTATATTGACATTGCTGGGCAACCAACCTCCAGAACGTTTTCATCTTCAAACTAAAACACCAATTTCCTGTTTGCCCTTACACCTACCTCCTGGCAATCATCATTCTACTTTCTGTTTCTATGATTCTACCTATTCTAGTACCTCATGTAAGTGGAATAATGATACATGCAAGGTTCATCTGCATTGTAACATGCATCAGAATTTTCTTCTTTTTTAAGACTGAATAGCATTCACTCCATTGTATGCATATGCTACATTGCATCTATGCTTTCATCCATTAATCGACCTGGGTTGCTTCCACATTTTGGCTAATGTGAAAAATTCTCCTGTGAACACAGATGCACAGATCTATGTACAGATACTTCTTTGAGACTCTGCTTTCAATCATTTTGAGTACTTACCTAGAATGGAATTTCTGGATCTTGTGTTAATTATATCTTGGTTTTTTGAGACCACCACAGTGAACTACCTTATGCTCCCTTCAGCAGTGTACAGGCATCCAATTTCCATACATCCTTGCCAACACTTGTCATTTTCTGTGTTTTTAATAATAGCAATGAGATGACATTTCATTTTGATTTTAATTTGCATGCTTAATAGTGATATTGAGCATCTTTTCATGTGCTTGTTAGACATTTGCACATCTTCTTTTGCCAGCTGTATACCTCTTCAAGTCCTTTGCCACCATGCACAAAAGTTACTTGAAAATGGTTTTAAGAGTGGAAAAACTTAAAGACATAAGATTAAGACTAAGACTAGACGTAAGAAGAAAACATAGGAGAAAAACTCATGGACATTGATCTTAGCAATGATTTTTTTGTTTGTTTGTTTTAATTTAAGAGTGAAAGCATGGGCAGCAAAAGCAAAAAATGAGTAAGTAGGACTATATTAAACTAAAAAGTTTCTACACCACGGAGTAAAAAATTCCACTAAATGAAAAGACAACCTAGGTAATAATAGGATAAAATGTTTACAAACCAAGCATATGATAAAGGATTAATATCCAAATTACATAAGTCATACCACTCAACAGCAAGTAAGCAAAACTAATTAGTCAATTTTAAAATGGATTGAGGACCTAAATAGATGTTTTTCCAAAGAAGACCTACAGATGGCCAATTCTGCTGCTGCTGCTTGTCTTCCATCATGTCTGACTCTGTGTGACTCTATGGAATGTAGCACCAGGCTCCCCTGTCCATAGAATGCTCTAAGCAAGAGTACTGGAGTGGGTTTCCATGCCCTCCTCCAGGGGAACTTTCAAACCCAGGGATCAAACCCGAATCTCCTGCACTGCAGGAAGATTCTTTACCACTGAGCCACCCGGGAAGCCCACAGATGGCCAATAAGTACACGAAAAGATGACTGGCATATCAGAGTTTTATAGTTTTAGGCCTTATATTTAATCATCAGGGAGATGAAAATCAAAACCACAATAAAATATCACTTCACAGCTCTTACAATGGTTATTATCATAAAGCCAAAGGATAATAAGTACTGGTGAGGATATGAAGACAATGGAATCCTGATAAGAGGAATGTAGTTTGGTGTAGCTGTTATGGAGAACAGTATGAGGCTTCTCAAAAATTTTTAAATAAAGCTATTATATGATCTAACAATTCCATTTCTGAGTACAAGTCCAAAGGAATTGAAATCAAGATCTTGAAGAAATTTCCATTTCTGAGCTTTTCAAGATATGGGAACACCTTTTAATTTGCATAAGAAGATTTTACACTTTACTTCTTTTGCCAGCTGTATACCTCTTCAAGTCCTTTGCCACCATGCACAAAAGTTACTTGAAAATGGTTTTAAGAGTGGAAAAACTTAAAGACATAAGATTAAGACTAAGACTAGACGTAAGAAGAAAACATAGGAGAAAAACTCATGGACATTGATCTTAGCAATGATTTTTTTGTTTGTTTGTTTTAATTTAAGAGTGAAAGCATGGGCAGCAAAAGCAAAAAATGAGTAAGTAGGACTATATTAAACTAAAAAGTTTCTACACCACGGAGTAAAAAATTCCACTAAATGAAAAGACAACCTAGGTAATAATAGGATAAAATGTTTACAAACCAAGCATATGATAAAGGATTAATATCCAAATTACATAAGTCATACCACTCAACAGCAAGTAAGCAAAACTAATTAGTCAATTTTAAAATGGATTGAGGACCTAAATAGATGTTTTTCCAAAGAAGACCTACAGATGGCCAATTCTGCTGCTGCTGCTTGTCTTCCATCATGTCTGACTCTGTGTGACTCTATGGAATGTAGCACCAGGCTCCCCTGTCCATAGAATGCTCTAAGCAAGAGTACTGGAGTGGGTTTCCATGCCCTCCTCCAGGGGAACTTTCAAACCCAGGGATCAAACCCGAATCTCCTACACTGCAGGAAGATTCTTTACCACTGAGCCACCCGGGAAGCCCACAGATGGCCAATAAGTACACGAAAAGATGACTGGCATATCAGAGTTTTATAGTTTTAGGCCTTATATTTAATCATCAGGGAGATGAAAATCAAAACCACAATAAAATATCACTTCACAGCTCTTACAATGGTTATTATCATAAAGCCAAAGGATAATAAGTACTGGTGAGGATATGAAGACAATGGAATCCTGATAAGAGGAATGTAGTTTGGTGTAGCTGTTATGGAGAACAGTATGAGGCTTCTCAAAAATTTTTAAATAAAGCTATTATATGATCTAACAATTCCATTTCTGAGTACAAGTCCAAAGGAATTGAAATCAAGATCTTGAAGAAATATTTGCACTCACATGTTCTTTGCAGCATTACTTACAATATACAAGATATGGGAACACCTAAGTGTCAGTTAATGGATGAATGGTTAAAGAGTATATGGTATATGTTAACAGTGGAATATTGTTCAGCTTGAAAAAGAAGGACATCCTGCCATTTGCTACAACATGGATAAACCTAGAGGACTTTATGCTAAATGAAATAAACTAGACACAGAACAACAAATATCCCATAGTATCAATTTTATAGGGCTCTTTTTAAAAAAAAAAGCCAGATGCATAGTAAGAGACACTAGACTGGTAGTTACCAGAGGATGGGGATGGGGAAATAGGGAAGTTATTGATCAAAAAGAATACAAACTTTCAGTGACAAAATGTGCAAATTCTGGAGACTTACAGTATAGCTGGGTGACTATAGTTAATAATAAAGGTATCGTGGGACTTCCCTAGTGGTCCAGTGGATAAGGACACCACCTTGCAGTGCAAAGGGTGCTGGTTTGATCCCTGGCCTGGGGAGATCCCACGTGCCACGGAGCGGCTGGACCAATGCGTCCAACTACCAAGCTGGAGCTCTGGAGCGCATGTGCCCAGAGCCGGTGCTCTGCAGCAAGAGAGGCCACTGCGATGGGAGGCCCACACAGGCCAAAGAACAAAGATGGATGAAAATGAGCAAATGAAAGACCAATAGAAGTGGCCAAAATAATAATAATAATAATAAGGTACTGTATACTTATATTTGCCCAGAGAGTAAGTCTCAAGTGTTCTCACCACACACACACAGACACATATATGGTAACTATGTGAGGTGACAAATATTTTAATAAACTTGACTGTGGTGATCATTTCACAATGTGTTAAAATATCACATTATATTTCTTAAATATAAAATTTTTATATTTGTCATCATACATTAATAAAATTGGGCAGAGTCTTTTGCCCATTTTAAATTGAGTTTTAGGATTTTTTTACTCTGGATATTAACCACTTATTTCTTCCCATAGGTTGCTTTTTCACTTTGTTGCTTTATATCCTTTAATGCACAGAAGTTTTTAATTTTGATAGAGTCCAATTTATCCATTTTCACTTTTGTAAACTATACTTTGGTGTCATATACAAGAAATCAATGCCAGATCCAGCATCATGACACTTTTATCCTTTTTTTTTTCTTCTCAGAATTTTATACTTTTAGGCCTTCCTTATGTTAAAGTCTTTGAGGCATTTGAGTTAATTTTTGCATATAGTGGGAGATGAGCACAGCTTCACTCTTTTTCATGTAGGTATCCATTTTTCCTAGCACTATTTGTTGAAATGACTATCATTTACCCATCAAATAGTCTTGGAACTCTTATCAAAATTATTTGAATATATATGTGTGATGGTACTTCTCGGCTTTCTATTTAATTTCACTAGTTTTGTATGTCTTTAGCCAGGTACCACACATTTTGACTACTTAAGTTTTGTAGTAAGTTTTGAAATTAGGAATAGTAAGGCCAGCTTGGTTTTCTCTTTCAAGATTATTTTGGATATACAGAAATCCTGTCTAATAAATCATTATGATTTTTATAAGGAATTTCCCTGGCCTGGGAAGATCCCACGTGCCACGGAGCGGCTGGACCAATGCGTCCAACTACCAAGCTGGAGCTCTGGAGCGCATGTGCCCAGAGCCGGTGCTCTGCAGCAAGAGAGGCCACTGCGATGGGAGGCCCACACAGGCCAAAGAACAAAGATGGATGAAAATGAGCAAATGAAAGACCAATAGAAGTGGCCAAAATAATAATAATAATAATAAGGTACTGTATACTTATATTTGCCCAGAGAGTAAGTCTCAAGTGTTCTCACCACACACACACAGACACATATATGGTAACTATGTGAGGTGACAAATATTTTAATAAACTTGACTGTGGTGATCATTTCACAATGTGTTAAAATATCACATTATATTTCTTAAATATAAAATTTTTATATTTGTCATCATACATTAATAAAATTGGGCAGAGTCTTTTGCCCATTTTAAATTGAGTTTTAGGATTTTTTTACTCTGGATATTAACCACTTATTTCTTCCCATAGGTTGCTTTTTCACTTTGTTGCTTTATATCCTTTAATGCACAGAAGTTTTTAATTTTGATAGAGTCCAATTTATCCATTTTCACTTTTGTAAACTATACTTTGGTGTCATATACAAGAAATCAATGCCAGATCCAGCATCATGA